>ML682007.1:29122007-29177520 GCA_007922195.1 Podocnemis expansa
AGGTTTAAGCTATGTCGATTGAACCACAGCCATTTCGAAACAAGCTGTTTGCTTGTTTCGAAATGGCTGTGTGTCGTGTGGCCATGGCACTTCTTATTTCGAAAAAACCTCTGTTGTTTTGAAATAAGAAGTGTGTGTGGCCATACCCCATGTTACCCCAGTGAGACACTGTGGGTATGTCCACACACAGGTTTTAAACCGAAATAACACTGGTTATTTTGATTTAAAGAAAGTTAGGTCTACATGATGTTTTCTTATTTCAAATGACAAGCTCTGTCATTTCAAAATAAGGGAAGGTATAGCGATTCAATAAAACCTTGTTTTATGTAGAAACGATGCTTAGATTGAAACCGTTAAATTGAATTAACCCTATTAGGACGTGTTATTTCTATTTAACGGTTGTTTTAATCTAACACTTTTGCCCTTCTCCTTCCTGGGGTGCCTTTCTCTTTTCATGTATTGGGTGGGGGCATGGCCCTTCTAGAGGGCAGTCTTGCCACACCTCCCATGGTGCCAGTCTCCTAAATCAAACTAGCAAGTCATATCCCTGGATGTGCAAGTTCGATTTGAGTTTTTTGGTGTGGACCTGTTAAATCTATTTAACTTAAATCAATTTAATTATTTTTATAGCGATTCAATTAGATTGCTTTAAGTTAAATTGATTTAACTGCCTGTGTGTGGACACAGCCTGTCAGGGTGGGTTGGAACTTGCAAAGTCTCTGTGGTCTAATCTGGTCCTGGCCCCACTGCTGAGACACCAACAAGGCAGTAAAGTGAGGTGATAGGTTTTACAACATAGTCAGCTGCCTGCCAGGAGCTGGACTGATTTCACCTTTCTCACAGACCCCTGAAAAGCCCTAACTGGTTCTATAATCAAACACAGCTAGATTAAAAATTGCATTATCTAAAGCTCCACATTCTGGTATTAAGACCTTTATATCTTGCACCCTAGTCTGACTGAGCAGCTGCAAATATAAGACATGACATTTGGCAGGGTGCTGGACATCGCTGAACTCCAGAAGTAACATTCCAAGTTATCAAGACCATGTAAAGCAGCTGCTGGGCAAAGGGAAGGGGTAGCACAGTGCAAGTTGTTTAAAAATTAAACTCACAGTGAGTACATTCATTAATGCCTCCTTCCTCATCAATAAGATAGCCTTGGTGGGCATTGTAATGGACAAAGCTGCTCCTGCAAAAGAAGGTGGAGCTGGAATAACATGTTGTTATTGGTGTAAAACAATGTTA
The DNA here is from genome assembly GCA_007922195.1 of Podocnemis expansa. Classification (NCBI taxonomy): domain Eukaryota; kingdom Metazoa; phylum Chordata; order Testudines; family Podocnemididae; genus Podocnemis; species Podocnemis expansa. The sequence continues at coordinate 29,123,253 of ML682007.1, forward strand.
CACTGCTCCAGAAAGGTAAATTCAAAGCAGGGCTTGGGAGCTAATTCTGTTTGTAAGCTCCAAAATTAGCATGACTTACTGCTTTGTTCTAGAAATGAGTTAAATATGTGAGCCCTTGCCCACCCACACTTCAAAACACTGAGGGTTTGGGAACCAAATGCCATTTGCTATTGTGTACCTTTAGGCTGGAGAAGACGGTTTAATTTCCTGATTTGAAAATAAGTTTCTTAAGCAGATTATATAGGGCTGATTTTCTTCTAGTAGGTGCAACTTTTGTGACATTAGTAAAGATGATACTAAATTTCTTACTCAGGCAAAAATACTGTTGGCTGAAATGTCTGTCTTCAGTAGGAGTTTTGCCTGAGAAAGGACATATCCACATGTGTATTTGTGTTAGAGTTCTGCAAGTGATGAGTGAGTGCTTGGTTTACTATAGTCATAGGGTATGTCCACATGTATCTTTTAAATTGAAATAACACTGGTTATTTCAATTTTAAAAAGATTAGGTCCACACGATGTTTTCTTGTTTTGAAATGATGAGCTCTGTCATTTCAAAACAAGAGACGTTATTTCAAAATAGATTAAACCTACTTTAATTCAAATGATCTGTTATTTCAAAATGGTTATTTCAAAATAACGCTGTTCAGACGTGTTATTTCGAAATAGCCATTATTTCAAAATAACACTTTTGCCCTTCTCCTTCCCAGGGTGCCTTCCTTTTTGTATATATTGGGTGGGGGCATGGCCCAGTGAGAGGGCTATGTTGCCACACCTCCCATGGTGCCCCTCTTGTGGGTCAAAATGGCAAGTCCTGCATCTGGACTTGCTAGTTTGATTTGAGGTTTTTGCTTATTTTGATTTAAGTTCATTAGAATTAAGGATTTTATTTTGAATTAACTTATTTTGATTTAACTTAAATCAAAATAAGCATGTACGTGTGGACATAGCCATAAACACTTAACAAAGGGAATTTCCACTATATTTTGCTATTTTATATATAGTGTGCAATTAAGGCATAGAATGGATTGGGTTGAAATTGTTTCAAATGTTGTTTTCTTCTATTCTAGCTGAAGTGGTTAACAGTTCCCATGGTTGAAGCTGAAATGCTGTTTCTATTACGATGTTCCCATTTTTAGGGCCTCATAATTTGTTCAAAGCAGTTTTCTGTGAACTCCCTGCCAAATCATCAAAACAAATATTTTTAAAAGTTTCAACACAATTACTGATTTGGATTCTACATTGTATAGAATACTGCGTGCGTGCGTGCGTGCGTGCTCATTACAATACATACATATCACATACAGAAAAATCATCATAGAGAAACAGCTGTGGTTGGTTCAGAGGAACATCTACCCACACAAACCCTTACACACAAAGAAGTGCCCAGGTGTGTTTACATTCCCATTGTGGTGGGTTTCTGCAAATTAACCTAACTGGCCAATGGGGAGCAGAGTTTCTAGGGGGAGGAATGCCTTACAGATCCAGTTAAGTCTCGCACCCATTAAACCAGCTAGGTGGCAGTTGTTCAGCCCTCACCCACAGTTTCTTTGGAACGTATCATTCTTCTGTGGAAAAGGATGTTTTTAGTTATTTCTCCTTAAGACATTCAGGGCTTGTCTTCATTGATATTAATGCAAATTGTACCTTGAGCGTTGACCCTCTCTCAATTCCTATCCACAGAGAAGAACCCTTATTCTGCACAGGGGAGTTTCTTCTAATTAGGGCTGTCATTTCAGCCTTAATTTCCCCCAGTTTGCTGCCTAATGGGTTAATTAGGTCCTCTGGCCTACCTTAATCCCTTCAAGGAAAGTGCAGAAATGACACCACCCCACATGGGGCTAAATATGAAACTGGATGATCACAGATGAGATGTCAAAAAAAATAGCAAAATTCCTTTTATGAGTGTAAGCGAACATCAGTTTGTGGAAGAGCAAAAGAGAGAAGAATAGCCTAACTGCTCCACTTAGTAATTTCAAGTTCCTCTTATTCTTTCTCTCCCTGTATTCTTTTCCTTTGCTTTGCTAGTAGATTCAGAGACACTTAAATTTAGTTTAAGATTTTGCCAGTGCCTCTTTCTACCACTGCTTTCAGAAATGGGGTGGGGCACATGAAGGTGGGGCATAGGGTAGGGCACACTGGCTATGTCTCCACTGGTTTGAGCCTGTAAACTGCTCTGATTTGCTGTTACTTTATGACCTGATCCTATGTTTTACACCCCCTTGCATTTAGTTTCATTCCTTTCTGTAAGTTCACCCATGTTCGAAGCATCTGAGGAAGCGGGATCTTCTCCCACGAAAGCTCATGCAAAAAATAAATGTTAATCTTAAAGTGCCACACAACTCCTTGTTGTTTTTTCACTGGACTAGACTAACACGGCTATCCCTTTTAAAATATGTCTCCACTGCCACAGATATTGCAAAATAGCTTTTTCAAAATGACTATTTTGAATTTATTCCAAAAAAATTATTTCATAATAGCATTATTTTGAATTTATTATTTCAAAGTAGGAGTCTAGTGAAGACTCTATTTCAAAATGAGGTAGGAGTTCTTATTTTGAAACAGAAACTCTTTACTAGACTTTCTATTTCAAAATAGGGAAAGGCAGTGTAAAGTATACGGCTATTATTTTGAAAAAAGCCAGTTCCAGAGCTTGGAATGGCTTTTTTTGAAATAGCTATTTCAAAAGAATCAATGTTTTGAAATAAATCCAGGTTTTAGTATTTCAAAATAGCGCTTCATTATTTTGAAATAATGAAGCTCTTATTTCAAAATACCAAAATGCCTGCATGGACAATCATAGGCTATGTCCACACACACATCATTATTTCAAAATAAGTTATTTTGAAATGAGTTATTTTGAAATAAAGTCCTTATTTTGAAATAAGTTAATTCAAATTAAGAGAAAAGTTCAAAGCAAAATAGTATGTCCAAAGACAGGACTTGCTATTTCGCTCTAGGAGAGGGGCACCATGGGAGGTATGCCAACATGGCCCCCTCCCTGGGCCATGCCCCCACCCAATATAGGCTAAAAGGAAGGCAGCCTGGGAAGGAGAAGGGCAAAAGTGTTATTTTGAAATAATGGTTATTTGAAAATAACACATCTGAACAGCATTATTTTGAAATAAGCGTTTCGAAATAACAGCCGTTCGGATTTAAAGAAGGTTTAAGCTATTTCTAAATGACAGCTCTTATTTCAAAATGATGGAGCCTGTCATTTCAAAATAAGAATACGTCATGTGGACCTGATCTCTTTTATTTCAAAATAACTTGTGTTATTTGGAAATAAAAAGGATGTGTAGACATACCCATAAAGTTTTTTCAAAATAAGCCTCCTTACTTCAAGAAAACTTTGCAGTGTGACATACCCTATGTGTCAAGCTCAGTGTGCAGCAGATAAGAGTATTTTAGCTGGAATTAAAGAAAGAAATTGATGCACAAGAAAGTGGCGATTTAAACAAAAAGATGATCACTTCAGGGTTTTGTTTTCATATTTCAAACATTCACTTTATTACATTTTATAGAACAGAGTTTAAATGCCACTATGTACAAGCCTACATTTCATTATTGGAATCTTGTTTATTCACTTGCCATTGTCATTCTGTTCCCAATTTTTTCCACTGGTGGTGCACTTAATACAAAGTCTCATTTATGAATATGTGTTTTTGATCTTTCGCAGTGTATGTGTCAAAATGGTTCAATAAAAAGTTATTAAAGTAAGAAATCCATAAAGTTTCACATGCTTTGCCCACCTTCCATAACAAACTCCAGCAAGAGTCTTCTCTCACTTTAGTCTATATAGAGTGGAGCACATGCTACCCAAACTTTTGGTCTTAGCATATATTCTTTTCTTTCATAATTTAGCTTTGATTGTGTTTGCATTCCTTTGTCTTGACTTGTTTCTTCAAATCAGCATTCTAGCAAATGAGGTTACTGTTTGGAATGTTCATGGAGGCCCCAGTTCAGCAAAGGCACGTGCTTAGATGCTTTGCAAAGTCAGGGTCTGAAGCATCAAGTTTTAAGCCAATTTTGCAAAGCAGCCACAGAAAGCAAATTCTGAAATCAAACACAAGCATTCACAATGAAACCTGATCCTATCCATATCTGTTTGTCCAATTAAGGCAAAAGAAACATACCATGGAAACTATACAATGAAAGCCGATCAAATTTTGACCCTAGTACTTATAACTAATTGCCAGCAAACAGGTTATCAGTCAAGAATCATTCACAATTATTATTCAGCAAATGATATTGAATATTGCATAAGTGAGAGAAAATTGCACCCTGCTTGCAGACAGTTCACAAAGAAAAACTTAAATTGTTGGTGTGCTGTAAATCCTGCATTGGACCCACTCTATGGCTGGCATGGGGCAATGGAGTAGATAGCACCTCTGCCCTGTGTGACATTTAATAAAATTGCAGCCCATCTCTTAAATCCAACCCCATGTCCATCCTTGTTCCCTGGCCTGGCCTGTTCAAAGACAAACAATATATGCACAGGAAAGAAAGTCTTCGGTACTTTAATACAAAGGATCAACTTTGACATGGAGGAGCAAGAGAGAGTTTTTAAGTAATAAATCCTGGCTAGAAAAGGGCCAGCCTTGGTCCAGGTTACATTTTGGGTTGGTGACCAATCAACCTCACTGATTTCTTCTACCCGGACAGAAAGGAGTGAACAATGAACTTCTGGTATGGAATGTAGAGCTTTGATGGACCACAACTAACCTACAAATCACATATCTGGCCAAAACTCATGTTTCTCCTATTCTGTTGTGCAAGAAGAGCACCCAGGATCTTTTTAAGGGGTAAAAGGCAATAAGACACATTTATAGTAAATAAATAGGGATAGCAAAAATCTCTCTCTCTCTCTCTCTCTCTCTCTCTCACACACACACACACACACACACACACACACAAAAGAAGAAGTTCTGCAAGCTGGTGTGATATAATTACCAGTCCTTTCATGCTTGCTTGAGCCAGTCTAGTGGCCAGCTAGGTTGGGTAGAACGAGGGAGCCAGGCCTCTGTCAGTATTAAAACCAGTGTTCCAAGATGACAGTTGCAGAATGAGACCCAAAGTTTTCATGTTCTTACCCATGTTTTATACTTGCTGTCTCTCATGTACGTCTATGGGATTTGCTGTGTCATGTTGACTCAGGGCTCCTGTGAGATCATTGGTCACCAATCACTTGCTGACATGCTTGTGTTTTGTTCTTTTCTTTCTGGGATGGCTCCTTCTGTTTGCTTTAATCAGAGATGTCTGCATTGTTCAGCCAGTTAGATGGTACTTGTGCTTCATCAGGACAGGCTGGCAGTAGAGACTGATCCCCCCCCCCCCCAACACACACACACACACCCCTACACCTACCTTGTTCACATATTTAAATGCCCTTACACAGCATACATCTAAACCAGGTTTCATCAAGTATACAAAAATGAAGTGCAATGTTTAAGCAGGCACTCCAAACTGACAATATGGAGTCTTGTTGGGCATCAGTTATAACGTCTATGAAACAGGGTTACAGCATTATTTTACTTATGACACTGACGTACATATACACAACATTAAACAACATATACTTTAAAGGTAAATGCAATTCGTTTTCTATCTGTGCCCTAGAGTTCTTTGTAATCCCCTAATGTTGCTCTTTATTGTTCCTCTATTTGCTGGTTACATTTGCCAATGCTGTAAGTGCATAGGGGAAAGAGTGACACAGACCATACACAGTTAGTTAGATCTTGTGATTTTGTGGGGCTGACGTGTGGTTTGACTGCTTGAGGTTGACAATTTGTTTAAGAGTCTTTGTCACAAAACATCACAGGAGATGAAAGTGTATGAAACATAGGAAAATATGATGGTATGTTATGGAACAAGGGCTTTGAGGGCACCAGGCAACCTGGTTAGATTTATAAGTTAATAGCATCTATTGTATAACTGTAAATGGCTGCACAGGTGATATACAGAGGAAAGTCAAGCCGTAGGTAGTCCTGGGAATTTTCTTGACACCTTTTTAACCTGTTGGTCATGCTTCAGTTTCTGGATTTTGCTCATTTGTTCCATCTCTTCTTGCAAATTTTTCTGGCCACCTCACCTCTTAGCAAGGATATGCCAATGCTTCACAAATACAGTATCAGGTACTCCTGGTGCAGTTGCAGGTCTAAACTCCCAGAAGCAACTTTTATTTAATTTTCACTAAGATGAAAGCTCTCAGATGATGAATCTTATTAGCATACATGTGGTGTACATTATTACTTCAAAAATAAATCTGTATATGTAAACATTACCATCTGTGGGAAGGAATCTTATGCATTTTTAAAAGGCAAACAACATGTTCACATAAATTCCTGCTGAACTAGTAGCAGAAATATTGCTTCTTTGCTTACAGTCTTAAACATGACAGCATAGAGAAAGTTATAAAGTCATACCAAGGAACCATGGAAGAACCTGATTATCAATGTGATATCTGAATGACCAAAGTTCATCATTTTCTCCAAATCCTAACATTGAAATAACTTTTCTGCTGGCTGGTGGAAAAGCAACAACAGTAACCATGGTGTTGCTCAGTTCATTGTCAGAGCTCAGATTAGCCAGTGGGCATGTTAACTAAAGATGGGTGCTCGGTTTCTCCTGAATTATTTATTAGACAAATTTTGCTCTTTTTTTCTCTTTGGACCAGTATAAAGATTTTTTTTAAAAATGACCTCCCCCACTGATGTAATTATATCTGTACATACTTTGTGTGCAGACCAGGAGGTAGAGTAAGAATTCATACATTTTTAGACATATTAGCCTCAGTTCTCTCTTATACCACCTACAATCTGGTATTTTATGTAATAACCCCAGTCCTTTTCCTGCCTAGAAAATGGTTGTGGTGCAGTATCTCTGCTCTTGCTGTAGCCTGAACTGATTGGAAGACTTTTTTTTAAAAACATTTCATCAGTCTTGGCAAAAAAAAAAAAATCAATTCTACCCTATTGGACAGAGAGAAAGGCCATTTGTCCTGCCAGCTTAAACAGGAAAACATCTAATCTAAAAGCATTTGGTGTGAAATCTTGGCCCCACTGATTTCAGTGCAGCCAGGCTTTCACCCTAGGCAATTCGCTCTCACACAGTTTTCAGCCATGTTCACTTTATCGCTTTATCAGAGCTTTGGATTCCAGCTTTTCTTTCTTTTATCATTCTTTTTATTAGGCACCAGTAAAGCACACAGATCCAAGACAATGATTAAAAAAAGGTACTTGCCATCCAGTAAGTCTAAGAAGAAACAGGGATGGCATATTAAAGTTTGCAAACTGAATAGCTTTGGGTTTTTTAATGAGGAAATATCTAAATAATGGTTAACAAGTCAAAATCAGAGCCATATAGGAATTGTTACCCTAGGGGAATCTGTATGTGTTGACTTAAACTAAATTTCATCTGTTATTCCTTATTACCCACAGAGCCAACAACTGAGCAAAAGAGGCTTTTCTCAGCCCATCTGCTTGTATATATTATATATCCAGTTACATGAGCTCTTTGGGTCAAGGACTGTCATTTGCTAAATGCTTGTACAGCACCTAGCACAGTGAGGACCTAACTGGGTTGCCTTCCAGATGCTTCCACAACAGAACTGTTACTAAAGTCCCCAGGTAATTTGCAAGGGATTCTCCCAATAAAACCAAGGCCCAGACCTCTGGGTCAGGTCTGTGTGGGGTGTTGAACCAGATGGGGAGAAGTTAAGTGGATGTGGAACAGATACATCTGGGATTTATTAACCTAGCAAGTCCTATTGCCAGGTAAAGGAGGAAGATGTAAGTCTTCCAGTCTGCAAGGGGTGTGAAATCAAACTCCACCAAGCTGGAGACTGCTTCCTGTCTTGGACCTGAGAAGAGAGGGTGTGGGGCTGATGTGAGAGCTGTGATTAAACCCTGTAGAGCAAAGGCATTTTGTTTGTTGTTATAAATCCTGAAAGTTTGTGGATTGCTCTGCAGCACTGGGCTTTATTGCTCAGAGGTTCTTGCATTCCCATTAGCTCTCACTTTCTAGGAATTCATATAGCAACTGGCTGAAAAATCATCTCGTAGCGCCAAATTCTGCCTGGTTCTTGGGGATGTACTTGATGAGGAGGGGGAGAAGGGAAAAGATGTAGAAGAACCTATTCCTTAAATTCCCCCTTTTCCTATGCACCTTCATGCTAGGTGCCATAACCAGACTGCTAATGTTAGGAAATAGTGTCTGCTACCTGCAGTGCTAATGATGACCCCAACATGACCATGCCTGGGTGGGCTCTGTCCACACCACTCCTCCTGCCCCTAATTACATGCTACACAGCTGCAAGTTATGGCATGAAGGCACTACCATGCCTTCTGGAAGGTGTAGCAGGTCCTGCTGCTTATGGAGCTCTGGAGGCATCATGCCTGGTGGAGGGACCCCAACACTACATTTTCCATAGCCCAAGCCAGCTCTGCCTCATGAGAAGTCTTAGATGCTTGTGATTCCAATTTTGATTTTTAACTCCACCTATCAGGAGGGATGGACAAGCAAAGGATCATCTTGTCTGGCTAGCACCCAGTACCGGCAAAGTGCTGCACTCTTCTCTCTTGATAGTGTACCTGCATATACACAACAGCAGCACCACGTTGCCATCCCATAAGAACATAAGACCATCCATAGCGCATCAGAACAATGGTCCATCTCACCCAATCTCCTATCTTCTGAGAGTGGACAAAGCAAGGTGCTTCAGAGGGAGTGAATAGAACAGTTGATCACTAAGAGATCCACCCCTGGTTGTTCTTATTTACCCAAAGCTAGGAATGGAATCCTTTAGACATTGCTGAGCTCCTTGCAAGTACCCAGCAAGAATTGTAGAGCACATGCACCTGAACTTGACTGCCTTAAATAATAAGAGGATCAGAGATGGCATTTGGGGGCCATATGTGGTGGGTCACAAAGGTTCTGCCTAAGCCCTCCCCTCTCACTAAATGGGTGTGAGTCTAAGACAGGGGTCTCAAACTCAAATCAGCATGAGGGCCGCATGAGGACTAATACATTAGCCTGAGGGCTGCACCACTGAAACCTTTTCATACAACAATATTGCAAATATCAGTAATGCTCATGTCGTCGTGGGCCGCAGAAAATAGCTTTAGGGGCTGCATGCGGCATGTGGGCCGGGTGTTTGAGACCCCCCGGTCTAAGATGTGTCTCGTGTTCCTCTGGAGGTGGACCACTTTGATTCCCCAAGCTGAATGGGCTGATGCCTAGAAGCCATGAGTCCCACTTGACACTTCTGGCGAGCTTGTCTGCTGTTGCCCCTTCCTCTTTTTCATCCAGGGGTCATACTCACGCCTGTGACTGGGGGAATGGCGCCAATCGCCTCCCACTGCTTGGCTACCAGATACCCATCATGGGAATTTCCTCATAGGGTGGGGACCCCTCCCAATAGAACATGGCTGCACAATGAAGTACCCGGTTGTTTTTCAACACTTGTTCAGTGGAGTCAAACCCTCCATTCATACACCGAAACATTACAACCCCGCATGGGTGCAGTGGATGCATGTATCCTTGTCCATGCCTAAGAATGTACAGTTGCTCATCTCACAAAGGGGAAAAAACGTACCTCTCCACCTCCCACCCCCCACGGTTGCTTCTAACTGCATTTGGCAGTCTGAGGGTGTCCAAATACTTGAGACAGCCAGCATCAATACCCCACATCTGTGGGAGGGTGACATACAGCCTCCGTCTGTCCCCCTCATATGATGTGTCTGAGGGAAACTTGAGGGTAACAGGTGTTTCCCCCAGGTAGTCCAAGATGCTGACTATTCGGGCATCTTCCTGCACCTTGGTTTGAACGTCAGGGGGATAGCTGTGCTGAAGGCAATAAAAACCAACTCCACCCACCATCCACAGTATGGCTAGTAGTCACCTAACACTTAATGTATCTGAGCAGCACTCAAAAAAGAATGGTGGGTTACTTACCAGTAACTGTCCTTCTTCAAGATGGGCTGCTTAGATACGTTTAGGGCCCGCCCACTGTCCCCATTACTCAGAGTTGACAACTAGTAGGGACTGAGGAGTAGCAGGGTCGAGGTTATATATACAGCTATGGTGTGGCAAGAGGGGGCGTTGGCCACCGACCCTGTCCTAACAGGTTAGGGCTAAAAGTTTTCTGACCAATCATGCGCTGCAGCACGTAGACACCTAACACTGAATGTATCCAAGCAGCCCATCTTGAAGAAGGATGGTTACTGGCAAGTAACCCACCATTCTTCTTTGAGTGCTGCTCAGATATATTCAGTATTAGGTGTCTACGTGCCGCAGTGCACGATTGGTCAGAAGCTTTTTGTCCTAGCCTGTCAGAGCAGGGTTGGTGGCCGACACCTCTTCTGGCCACTCCTGTGGCTATATATACGGCCCCAATCCTGACCCTCCCCAGTCTCTTTTTTAAGTCACCAATTCTGGATAGCGGGGATGGCAAGGACACTGGAGTGTATGTGAGCAGCCCATCTAGAAGAAGGCTGGTTAATGATAGATAACCCACCATTCTTCGCGCACTGCTCAGATACATTCAGTATTAAGTAACAACTAACCATACTGTGGACAGTGGGCGGAATTGGAGTTTTCCGCCTTCAGCACGGCAATTCCCATGCGCAATGCTCCAAGCAGGAGGCCACCTGAAGCATATTGCCTACATGAAGGGGAAAAGTTATATGACCCTATGAAGTCCCACAGTAAGCATATTTAAAGGACCCTGGAGAAAACTACTCATCGTATTGAGGCAGGTTGGTTTTCATAGGCTCAACTATGCAAGCCTAGCAGGACCCAGACCCTGGGAACTGAGAAAATTCAATGAGCTAGGGATTTTTCATCCATTAAGCAAAGAGAATCACTCTTCTCCAAGCTCTATGAGCACTAGACAGGGAAAGCAGAGTAGGGAAGTGGGTCACTTCCATAGCAAGCTGATCAGGAAACTGTCTTGTTTATTCCATGTGCACCAGAACCAATACCAGCCCCTATATAACTAAGTCCTATCCACCACCCTAGAAGGTCCATGATAGGACTGTATTTAGTGAATGATCAAGATACACTGGATGTTTACTACTAAGATTTATACAGGGGAAAGAGGAAGTCTGTCCCCCACATGGAGAGAGGGATGCACAGTTTCTTAATTCCATTGAAGCCTTAAGCCTTCAATTTCTGGTCACAGCAGCCGAATTGCAGGTAGCAGGAAGTGACAAAGATGGGTCATCTATTGGCATTGAGAGATTGTACTGTACTCCCACTATTAAGATTGGGTAGGGAACTACGTCATCCACTCTGGGAAATGAGGAAAGGGTTGATGATGGGGTGGGAAGGGTGGCTCCATGGTACCCCCATACTACTAAGCTATGTGGGGAAGTATTCCCATGGAGGAACCAGGTGAAGTAATCTTGAGAGCAGAAGGTCTGCCTTAGGGCTATAAGTGAGTAACCCCAGAACCAGAGGTCTGCAAGCAGTAGCCTGAAAACTTCAGACGAGAGAGCTACGATGATATGCCTTGCAAGGTAGAGACAACCTGAGCTGTACCTGCCCTAGAGGTTATGGTGAGGGAAAAGATGGGGTGTTTGTGACTGCTAAGGGGAGACTTCCTAAAGATCCCCTGGGGAAAGCAATGGTTAATAGGACCATGGAGTATGCAGAGGCTCAAAGTATCAGAATAGAGGCACCACTGAAAGGGGGAAGGCCCCGATAGACATGGGAAGAGAGGTGCGGGAGGGAGAAGGGGTTTTGTCTTCTTGGCTACACTTATGAAGGGGATGTATGAGCACAACTCCAGGTACTGAGGACCTGCCCTAATGCATCACGGCTGAGAGCTCGAAGAGGAGGGACAAATATGACAACAAGCTTGCGGATAATCTCATTGCACGTCCAGATGCCTTGCCTCCTAAGAGGAGAAGGGCACAAACACAAAGTATGTGACCCTGAACTCTAAGTCTCTGTGCGCACAAGGGGTTGAGATCCATGGGGACCATAATCAAGTAAAGAACCAAGTAGTTTGGTTAAAGAAACAAGACTGAAGGACAGCAGTTGTAGTACCATAACCCATGTAACGGAGTATATGGGATGTCCTGGGAGGGTCTTCATTTACTTATTTTTACTACTTTCCCATTGTCCCCCCACCCAGGGTGGCACCACCATAGGTGAAACAACCGATTGATCAAGATAGAGAAGGGGGAAGGATCCAAGTCCCGTCACTGATTCGCATGGGACTATGCATGTCCGACTAGGCCTTAATGGTGGGGTAAAACCAGAAGGTCATTAAGGGACCCATTGGTGAGTATCAACCAACATGGAGTTTAACCCCTCAAACTTGAGCTCAAGAGACACCATCTGCACCCACTGAGCTAGCCAGCCTCCTTGAGGAAAGGAGGAGGAGTGAAAGGTACAAAAATAACCCTATGCCAGTTGCCCTGCAGAGGGGCACAGAGCATAGCTATTCAGTGAAAAACTATCCCCCTGGGCCAAAAATGAATACCAAGAGACTCGAGGAGAGTGAGCCGAGTCTGGAAAGGTTCCACACTTGGTAATGTAAAGGGGTAGGGACATATCTCCACTACCAACCAAAGGACATTTTTCCCTCACAAGCCCTCTGTGACAAGGCTCCGGTTAGGCAGAAGGTTAGGAAGCTACAGGTGTTGCCTTCTCAGCCTAGAGACCTTGGAAATAAAAACCTCTCCAAGGGTCCTGGAACAAAGAGCAGCTTATTCTGAGAGTCTTATAGAAGAAATAGATGAACCGTACTGGTAAGTTTCCTCAACCTGTTTTAAAGGAACAAAGAGAGAAAAACCCAGGGTACACAGAGGTGGACACCGCTGGAAACAGAGGGGCATGGAGGTTCACCACATGGAGCATGGCACAGCCCTGGGCTTCCCAATGGTCAGTGACCAGCTCTGACCCTGTTCCTCACTAGCCCAGAGTGATTGGGGAACAGAGGAGGAAGGAAGGCAGGCAGGCAGGTGGGTGGGTGGGTGTGTATCACATACCCCCCCCCATCCCTGATAAACAACATGTGGTGCTTACCCAATAACCCAGTGGATAGTGGGCACATAGGACTGAGAGCTGAGGTTATCTGAAAAGCACTGGCATGAGTGTGGTTTCCTCCCATAGTATGGGAACCTCTAAAAAAGAATTTTAAGAGTCCTACCTTAACATTTCTAGGACACCACAAGAGTTCTATCTTGCCATGTGATTGAGCTCTATGGGGTTCGCCCATGGCTTGGCCTGATCTTTGTCATGCTCTCATGAAACATACTAAGTTAAGCTATGGAGCACCGCAGCCCTGCACAGCAAGAATAGGTTTTAGGGTTTGAAGTAAAGAAAACTCTACAATGCAAGAACTAGCGGTGCTAAGATTGGGGTCTTGAGGAGTCGGCCCCTGAGCACCCTTGGGGAAACAGGAAGAAACCCAGGAAGTAGAAGGGATGATTTGCCCAAATGTACTAGGACGGTTACTGGTAAGTAACGCACTGTTCCCTGTTCTTTTTTTACAGGAACCCAACAGTGTATGTTGGAATTCAACCCATACATTAGCCAGTTCCTGCTAAACATGTGGGATTGTAAATTTCTGGGACTGAATACGTCTCCTATTTGCATTGTATACTGCTAGTTTATGTTGAAAATATGCTTTCTGCAATCATCTCTGAGACATGTAAATCCTCCTGCTGTAATACCTGGCATCTGTATCAGTGGGGTAAGCATACAAGTGTCCTTGTCCTGCCAGCCTGCCCTGGCAAAAGGCATTTTGGGGGCTGTCTGGGATCCTGGGTCAGTACTCCGTGCAAGCACACCTGAGTGACCCCTCAAGTGGCACTCTATTTTGTTGTGATTGGAGCTAGACAAGTTTGAATAATGGCTTCACAGCTATTGGAAAATTGGTGTAAGGAGTTGAATATTGACCCTAAAAAGTGCCTATTGGTGCAAAGGGTACCTAAGGGATTTGATGAGGGTTCCATTGAGTCCAACATAGAGATACTCATGGCCAAATGCAGGCTGCTTGGGTAGGTATTCCAGGAGGACAACTCTATGAGTTGAAACAGGCAGTGGAAGCCCTGTCAGTGCCATTAGAGTTAAAGATTGCAGGCAACTTTTGGAAAATAGTGACTGTGGAAGGCAAGTCCCCAAAGACTCCAACCACCAAGACAGAGTTCCTGAAAAAGATGGCTGCTTTCCTGTAGAAGGAAGGGAAGACTATGGCCGATGTGCCAGAGCTATTGGGCCTTAGTCCAGGTACTCCAACCCAGGGGACTGCCGCTGCATCAGAAGTGTAGGAATGTGTTCTAGAGAAGGTATTGGACAAGGCTATGCAGCCCCACCACAACCCAGGCACCACTCACAAACTAAAACTATTCTCTGGAAGTTCCACCCCAATGTCTGGGGAGGAGGGATTTGAAGCATGGTTGGAGCACACCTCAGAAATGCTGTAAGAGTGGGCTATGCCTGATACTGCGAAGCGGAGATGCTTAATAGAAAGTCTGCGAGGGGCCAGCACTAGATGTGGTCTGCACCCTGAAGCTGGCCAACCATGGGGTTAGTGTAAAGAACTATATAGAGGCCTTTACCAATACCTTTGGGAAAAATGAAAGTGCTGAGGATATTTATTGTAAACTTCTCAGCACCCAACAGCAGGAAAGTGAGAAGATGTTCGACTATGTTCAAAGACTGGAAAAGATACTGCAAAAAGCTGTCTTAAGTGAAGCAGTAGCTTCTGAGAAGATGGACCAGACCAGGTTGGAGCAGGTAGTGAGAGGAATCCAATACCAGGACCTCATTCCACTTCACCTTCGACTGAGGGAATGACAGGAAGACCCACCAGACTATTCCCAGCTAACTAAAGAGATCCAGAATGAAGAGCAACAACAAGCTGCTCTCAATCATTGGGAGAGACAGCCCTGTAAGTCTGCAAGGGCAGTGTCTAACAGACAGCCACGGGTGCTGATGGTCCATGGTGAAGAGGAGTTGGCTCAACAAATGAAAGCTCTAGCGAAGCAGATGGCTGAGTTGCGAAGCTCCCATCTGTCAGCAGGGACATGTGGGCATGTAGAGGCTTCAACGGCCACAGTCCAGAAAACCACATTCAGAGATACCAGCCCAGCAGGCCAACGACCATTTTTCTGCTACCAATGTGGCCAGGAGGGGTACATTGCAGCAAGATGCCAAAATTAAGGAAATCCTGAGCTGGTGTACCAAAAGCGACAAGCTGCTCAAGAAAGGTCAAAAAATGGATGTAGAGTTTGGGGAAGGGACCACCTGGATTCTTAAGGTCTGAATGTGCCACTGGGGGGAGCAGTCAGGCTGAAATCCTTCCAGGATTAGTCGTAGCCAATCTAAAGTATGATTTGCCAGGGCAGCAAATCTTCGGCCGGGGGGGGGGGGGGGAGATAAGCCGGCCTAGAAGCTGTGCTTAAAAGTTTCTGAACTGAAGGGGGGGCAGCTAATCTGCATGGGTCCTGTATTAGCATGGATACAAAGAGCACAATTAGCTGATTAGCATACTGGATGTACTTGGGCAAAGTATACTGGGTAATAGTATTTGGGGTTATTTTTCTCACAAAACTATCAATATCTGTAATTCTACTAAAGGGAAATATGAAATACTGTCCTTGTGTGAACTGCTACTCTCTGTTTGTTTCAAATCTGTCTGGGTTAGTTAAAGGGTAAAAGCCACCCTTAGTTAGAAAAAGATTTATAAGAGAGACTACTGCATGTTTCAGCCTGAAAAAGATAAGAATAGAAGTGGGGGGTTGTATTATTTCAATGCTTGAGACAATATTTGCCTCCCTTCCTATTGTTCCTTCTTTTCTTTGTTATAGCAGTAGCTGATTACCAGCTGCTAAAGACTAAAAGAGCTGATAATCACTGAGTTAGAGAGGATTGTCTCTCTCTGAGCTGAAGAGATGCAGCAATGGGGTGACCAGCAAATGGAGCTGGTGGATGAGAGTGGCCAGCAGCGAGCTGGGCAACCAGAGGGCAGCGCCAGCGGACAGCAGCCAGAGCCAGTGGATGGTGAGAGCGGCCAGTGGCGAGCTGGGTGACACAAGGGACCAGATGGCAGCGCCAACGGACAGCGGGCGGAGCCAACGGTGAGCTGGGCGACACTAGTGACTGGAGGATGGAGCTGGCAGACAGTGGGTGGAGCAAAGAAGCTTGTCCTAGAGGATGGAGTAAGTGACTGGTAGATGGCGTCAGTGGACAGCTGGTATGAAAGACACTCCCTATGTACCTTAGGGTTGGTTGGGAACCTAGTTAGCACTGATTTTCCAGATCAGTGCCAGTTTTGCCATTAAGTTCGTATGTTCTGTTATGCGGTGTAGGTTATTGGGAACTTCGCTCTATACTAAGTTTCCTAGATTAATGCTGATCTCTGTTATTTCGCCTTGTGCATTTTTGTTTTACTACTATTAAAAGTTCCATTTACGACACTAAGACTCATGCTTCCAAGTGGGGAAGCCTTACCGCTTTGGGGTGCCCAGGTAACAGTGCAGGATTCCCAGAAATCTAGGTGGGGGCTCAAGCCAGTTGGTGGTGTTATGTCATTGGGAAACCCCTAAATATAGAATTTGGCCCTTGTCCTGCCAGCCTGCCTGTGGGAAAGGGTTACACAAGGTAGGTGTGAACATGGGGAATGCTAGGAATGCGGGAGTGGCACATGGGGAAACACTGCTGTGATTCTTTAGGTGTAAGTCACATTACTTTCCCCTCCCTCACCCCCACCACACCCCAGACCCATTCAAAGCCAAGCTTCAGACAAACATCTGAATATTTGGCACTGAGGTCCAAATCTTTTAAGCACCACCTACCTATACCCTATGCCAGAATGGATGTGAGTAGTGATAGAAGAAAAAGGGTCAGTGTGTTAGTGGAGAAACCTACAAAGCTGTCTAGATTTTAAATTTTATTATCTGTACCCATGGAGTAGAAGAGAAGAAGTGAAGCAGCAGTGAACAGATCCCTTGCAATGCTTGGACCTGGGAAAGAAAACTGTTTTTATGTAAAGGGATTGCCAGGAGTTTTATTTATTTATTTATTTTGGCCAAACGAGGTCAGAGAGCTTGCATAACTCAAACACAAGTATGTGGCAGTACACTACTGCCTCCAGCTCTCTGTCCACGCTAAAGATTTTGAATGCCTGTGATCATCAGTACTGAAGAAGAAAATGAAATAAGAAAGAGCAAAACACCCCCATGATCAGCACCTACAGTCAGAAACCAATCCATTCTTCTTCGAGCGCTGCTTGGATACATTCAGTAACAGGTGTGTCTGTGCTGCAGCACACATATTGGTCAGAAAGCTTTTTGCCCTAGCCTGTCAAAGCAGGGCTGGCACCACCACCCCCTGGTCACCCCATGGCTATATATATGGCCGCAGCTCTGTGCCACCTCAGTTCCATTTTCTGCCCTCTGTGACGGTATCAGAACAGCCTGCCTCTTGCAATTGTGCAAGCAGCCTGTCTTGTATGAGCCACTCACTTTATTGGGAGAAACTCTTTGTGGATGTCATTCCACTGAAAAGCACTACTCTCACCGAGCACAAAGCTCTGGAGCAAGGAAATCGCTCCCACTCACCATCTGCCATGCTCAGCTTTAAAGCTTGTGCTGCCTGTGGCAAGGCCTTCCCGCAGGATGACCCCTACAAGAAGTGTCTCCGGTGCCTGGGTGAAGCCCATTTGGTCACTGAGTGCTCAATCTGTCAGTCCTTCAAACCACGGACCATAAAAGACAGAGAGCAAAGGCGCCATGCATTGGCCTCAGAGCGAGTGCAGCAGCCCACCCCTGAAGCTTCAGGGCTTCCTTCGGCACCATGTGCTGGCACAGCACCAGAGCCTACCCAGCGCCACTCTCCTCAAAAGCAAAAGAAGACAAGCTCGGTACCAGTGTCGGTATCGAAGCATCGGCGCTGCTCCAAGTCCCCCATCAAGGGTTCACCTCAGGCCTGGCAGCAGGCAGTACCAGTCCCTTCCACCTTGCAGGCTTTTGAGGCAGTGAAGGCTCTGCTTCTCCTGCCGATGCCTCCCACTCCAGTGCCCCCTGAGAAAGAGGGTAAACCGGCTTTGCTTTGGGAATCTGGCTGCCTCAAGAGTGATACCAGACACCATCCCCAGTTTCAGTGCCGAGTTCCCTGGCACCGGAGCCAGCTAGTCAAGACAAGTGCCCCAGGACCATTAAATCTTCCCCCTGATGCTGTGTTACCCTGCCTTCTCCGGCAGCGTAAACACAGGCCCATGAGGCTTCTTGATCCTCGAGCCCCAAGGAGGGTGTCTCAAGAGGGAGTAAACAACCACGTCCACAGCCCTTGGTACTGATGCCTTCCAGGTACCGACCCCACGAATGGTCTCCCCAGGAGACCCCAACGGGTCCTCGCAGTACGACTTAGCCTGGCTCGACCCTGTGTCCTCCGGCACCGGATAGAGCCCTGAGCCCCCTGGCCCGCTCCTACACTGGCACCCTCACGGTGCATTTCAACCTCCTTTGCCGTGTTTGCACTCGTGGGGTTGGAGGCTTATTCTCCCACGGGGCTTAGTGACACTTTGTTCTGCCGGCGATCACTTTGACAAAGCCCATAACAGTTCTTCTGCACCCTAGCATGTGGGACCTTGCCATGTCATGTTGGCAGACCCCCGGGTCCATTGCCCCCATATAGGACATGGCAGGCCATAAATACCAGATTAGGGCAAGTGACGTTCTCTTCCTCACCTACCACCCAGCACCATCTCAAGGGGTGATGGAAGCAGTGCTAGGCCCAGGGCTGGCTCCTCACAACCCTCTCTCAGTGTTGAGGGATGCGAGGGAGTTAGATCTCCTGGGGCAGAAGGCTTATTCCTCCTCTACCTTCCAGCTCCGAATAGCCAATTATCAAGCCATAGTAGCCAGATGTGTCATGGATGTATGGGAGTCCATGAATAAATTCAGGCGCTTACTTCCATAGGAGAATAGGGCAGACTATGATGCCTTTCTTGAAGAGAGCAGACTAGCGTCCCAGGACTTATTGTTATCTGCCTGGGATGCCTTGGACATGGTGAGCTGCAGCATGGCCTCAGCCGTAACCCTACAGCGGGCCGCGTGGCTCCAGGAGGTGAGGGAGCCCCCCTCCTTCCAACAGGTCATACTTGACCTCCCCTTCACAGGTGGTCCTCTTTTCACAGCCAGAACAGACGCTATGCTCCGAGATGCCCAGGACCCCCGAGAAGATGCAGAATACCTAGGCATGTTGCCTTCCTGGCCTACTAGCTGGTCCCCCAGCCCGTAAAGGACAGTTAACACTTCCCATGGCTGCAGGTTTACTCCACTGGGTACCATCCTCCCTTCTTCAGGTTGCAGGTACATTTTGAACTCCCGAAACCTCTCAACTCCACTCCCCCCCGTGGCGGGCCAGCTGGCCTAGCAACAAACCGGGATTCCCCCCCCCCCCCCCATTGTGGGAGATCACTACCTGGTTTACTTCAAGTACCATGAGAAAAGCACATTCACCCTGCATGGGAGGATGACCCTGAAGCAAGATCCTAAGTCAGGGCACTACCCTCCACCTACAAGAAACACCCAGTGGTTCCATTGGAATCCACAAAGGATTCTTCCTCCGCAGGGGGTGCCCCCCCCCAGCTCCCACTTCAGCCGGTGCTATACCTTGTTAACCTTTAAGGACTCAAGAGGATTAACACCTGGGTACCCATCTGGTCTAACTTAGAGGACGCTAACCTAGAAATCATGACCACAGATACCAAGGGAATCTTGGGTCATAGTTAGAGGAGCTCTTCTATTGCCTGACCTTCCTTAACCCCTAGCTATCATTAGACAAAGCAATGTGTTGCACATGTGGGGGTTTTCGGACCAAATACCTTCACACCTCTTGAAATGACCAACGGTGACCCACCTCCCGATGATACTCCCCTCCTTGTTTTCCCCTTCCTTAGAGGATGTCCCCTTCTAGGGTCTCGCGGGATGCCCGAATGCACACTACAGTGCTCTTCCTCAAGACGCAATATTTTCTTCCCCTTCAGGAAGATTACCTTTCGCACATGGTCCATGAGTCCTGGACACCAGGCACCAACACTGTTCGTGTCTCTGGTGACCCTTACGCCCCCTTGAAACTGGGGATACAATACCTATTAATTGGCCTACCGACGGGGTGAGCTCTGTCCTTTCCGCCCCTTTCCCCCTCCTCAGGCCATTAAGAGTTATCGCCTCATGCTCACAAGACCCGGCCAACTTGGTTATGCCCATCCTCCTTGTCTCCAGAAAATCTCCATTCAACTAGGAAGTTAGCCCTCTCCCAATTTACTCTAGAATCACTAAGTGGTCCAGAGGACTCCTGAGTCTTAAGCCCAGTGTCACTTGTCTTACCCACTGGCTCCACAAGGGCCACTAGTAGGCCATTGATCAACGGCAAACCTTTCTTTTCGGCAGTGTGCTATGACAGTCGGTGGTCTGTTACCTACCTCCTATTTTCCAACCCAGATCCTCCACTTTTACTGGTTCTGTCCAGCGCTGGCAGGGTGGTTAGCAGACCTCGATCCTGCTCCCCCTTTTCTTTGTGGGTAACACCTCCCTTCTTTGACTTATTCTCAGCTTCAGGGTTACCTCTGGTGCTCTTCCCTTCTGCTCTGGGGTACCTAACAGAGGGGTGACCAATCTCCTGCTATACTCTACTGCTTTTGTCATGAGTCTTTCTACCTAGAGTCAGAAACTCACTCACATTCTCAGTTCATTCTCTGTCACGTGTTATATGGAGAGGCACACAATTTTTATGACCTTGATCAACCATTGCCCTCAGCCATTCCCTCCCCCTGGTTGTCGCACCCCTAGCAACAGGGGGTGGGGAGGGGTTGGTTAAGTCACAAAAGCATCATGACTCATGCATGCAGAAACACCTTAAAACTGCACCCATACCTCTACTCCCAATGCCTATCAAACAGATCTGGGTCCACATGCACCCAGATCTTAAAGATCTCCTTGCTGTTTTCACTCTAAGGTGGTGATTCAACCTCTATCCTGCGGTTCATTCGAGCACTTTGGCCCACTTTCCTGTCCCTTCAGCAGTCGATGACCACATCTGCCCAGGGGCCTGAAAAGGTACTTTTGGCATCCAACTGCCGTGTGGGGTTGCCCACCATGGAACTATGTTTTACCAGGTGGTCATTTATTTTCCCCACTCCTTCCTGTGGTTTTCTTCCCTGGGTGGTCCAGTAAATAAATATAGATATAGATAAAGGGGGGGGGTCTTTCTTCCCCCTCCCCATTTCTGCCTCCTTGTACTTGCCCGTAGGCAGAGCTTTTTCTTCCGGGGTCCACCTTTTTCCCTGTTATCAGATAAGGTCCATATTGTAGGCCTACGGCCAAGAGAAGCACCTGTCCACAATTTCTTGATAGAGACTTATCACCGGCCTCCAATGTTCCCTAAGTGACGGTGCCTTACCAATCCTTGATTGGTGGCTGTGGTTTTATTTTCCCCTTGATAAGGTGACTTTAGACCACCTGCTGCTCCTGCTGATCACAGACAGGGAGCACTCGAGGATCGTAGGCCTTTAATTTTCCCCCACTTGGTCCAGACCGTACTACCTATCGGCCTCTTTATGACTGGGCCACTGGCTGTTATGAGGTGCAGTGCTGAAGTCAGAAAAGACCCCAGCTCCACCCACCATCTCAGCGTGGCTAGTAGTCACCTATTACTTCATGTATCTGAGCAGCTCTCGAAGAAGAACAGTGGGTTACTAACCAGTAACTGTCCTTTTTCAGGATGGATTAGTCGGATTCACTCAGAACCCTCCCACCTTCCCTGCAACCTGGAGCTGGTGACTTTAAAGGAGTGAGGAGGGACAGGGCCGTGGCCATATATATAGTCATGGGGTGGCCAGGGGACAGTGGCCGCCAGCCCTGCTTTGACAGGCCAGGGCAAAAAGCTTTCCAACCAATCGTGTGCTGCAGCACGCACACACCTATTACTGAATGAATCTGAGCAGCCCATCTTGAAGAAGAACGGTTACTGGTGAGCAACCCACTGATCCCAGTGATGAAAAGCCTAAAGGAAAAGCCTGTGATGGACAGCTGTCATCCTTAGTAGATGGGCACTGATTGTTTCTAAGCACAGCATTACTTGGGGCTACCTATGAGGCAAAAGAGCAAACTAATGGTACCCCTTCTAATCTTAGGGTGAAAACAATTAAAATATAGATACTGTGTTATTAAAATATGTAAAATTTATAATTTAATTATAAGATTAGAGCTTTATAGTCTGATAGCCCCACTGTATTTTGCATATTAGTGAACAATTGCTTTCTTAAAGCACGCAGTAGAATCATTTACTTGATGCTGGAGAATAAGTTAATTATGGATCCCCTGCCTTTGACTAATGGATTTAATAATCATGTTACTGTAGAATTAACTTATACTTCCCCATGCTTATAGCACCAATGATGAGACTCATAAGTTATGTTTCTTAAAAGTAAGACTGACGTGCATGCATGCACACAAAGCTGCCTGTACAGCCCTGGCTTTCAGCCAGAAGTTCCTCCAAGAACATTTCATGGGCATCCATCAAATTTGCCTCAGCTGGCCTTAATCCACACCCGCAGCATGCCATCTCTCCCCTGTCTTCTTCAGAAAACTTGTTTCCAGAATAAAAGGATCATTTCCAATTTCAAGGCCAGCTTCTGGCTGAGCAGTAGGAAGGTTGTGAGGAGCCCTTCCCCCAGTACAAAGGGCTGCCCGCAATCTCAGAGCCTAGTTCCGTTCTCCTGAACAACAGCACAAATCCAGAGTAACTGCACAGGTCTCAATACAGTTCTATTAACATTCACCCTTCTGAGAGCTCAGACTCATCCCCTTCATCCTGGGGTGCCTCAAGAAGGACCAGAAGACTCCACAGTGAAAGCACCACTCTGCCTTACCAAAGGAATCTGTATAAAATGCAAAGAATTTGATCAAAGAAAAGTCCTGGTAGATATGCAAGAATCACCCAAGCATGTTAGAACATAACAGCATACCTTACAATGCTTGTGTTAGGATCCCCAGCCTGGGGGCTTATGGACAAAAGGACAAAAATCTAAGTTCCAACATCTACAAGTTTCTGGGGCCAATGGCAATTCATGCACCAGTAGCTGCTAACTGGAGAAGTAGTGCAATAACCTGACTCCACAGCTATTGTCCCACTGAAAAATGGGAAATAATTACATTTCAAAGAGAACTAGCCTGACAAATGGTGATATATGTGGTAACATGGGCTCCTTTGGACCAAGTTCATATACCTGCTGAGGGTCCAGGGTTACTTGGAAACCCTGGTGTAGCCCCTAGTCAAGCAAAGGCAGATGCTGTACATGTATATCCAAAGGAAGAATTTGGACTTTGGAGGGTTTTTTAACATATGTATATCCAGCTTACAGAGATAAGAGGCCAGGCAGTGAGGTCCTTATTCAAGCAAAACTGACTGAAGTAAAAACTAAATAAATACGTCAGGATCTGGTCCACAGATTGGAACAATTAACTCCAATCTTTTCTTTTAAAGAAATAATGTTAATATTGTCCAGACACAGTTTCAAGTTGCATCAGTCATGTTTGGTGTATTACCTTGTCCAGTAGGCAAATGCAGCTTGCCATAATACTTTCACATGACAAGAAGGCAGGAAATGAATAAAAAGGTAAGTTCCCAAACAATTCTCTTAACGGGATTGCTCTGCAAGGGAATATGGTTTTGCCATTATCCTGATGGAAGAAGCATTGATACCATTATAGCAGGGCATGATTTGTTTTTCTGGAGGATTTTTGCTAATATCATTAACTGCTATTCCAAGGGATTTTAGTATCACACCTTCAGCAGAAACCTGACGCCATTCTATTCAGCCTTGCCCTGTGCCAGTGTGAAAACACCCAAGTGTGCTGCAGCCGTGGAATGACTCCTTCCACCTGGGCTACGAAACCCCACAGTGGTATGTAGGGCCCAGGATGCTGAAAGTTGCAGTAGGATGTATTCAATGGGTATCCTGACTCTGTGAAGTTTGCTGTTTCTGAAGCATCCAGTGCTCTGAAATTCCTTCCTTCAAGTTAGCACATCCCTCTGGAACCTGCTTCCTCCAGTACATGCACAATTCTGGAAATTTCTCCTTCAGCTGGTTTTCCAGTGCCCACACTGCATGAGCCTCTGGAAAAAAAACTACTTGTGAAGCTAGGATTTTGCTTGACTTTATGGCAGGAAATGAGGCTTTGTTAATTGATGAATGGTTCTGCTATAGTCTGTGGATCTCTCACTGGTTTCACTGAGGTAGCATGTACAGGTATTTTAGAAATGGTGTAAGTGAAGTTTCTAAATCAATAAGGTACAAAATTTAACAAGAATGTGATTTATTTATTCAGGGATCCCACTCCATCAAAGTCATTCCAATCCCTAGCAATTTTAAAATGAAATGTTAGGGTCACTTTTCAGAATTGCTCTGAGAGGATACTAACCCTGGGTATAAGATGAGGCTTCCTGCTGTGATATCTAGGCAAGAAGGAAATACTAATGGTATTTGAATTGCCCATCCAAAAAAAAATCACTTTTTGGGGCAGTTTGATTCTGAAAAGGACTACATGAAAAGTGCAACTTACTTTTCAAATCTGCTACCTCCATATTGATACTTCAGCAACACAGATACAGCTTACTGCTTTGTCTCCTGTTAGTCCTAAAGAGCCAACCTAGCTCAGTCGCATATGGAGTCAATTCCTTCCTGTTTATCATCAACATGATTATCAATTGCACAGGAGCAAGCACATGGGAGGTGTTAGGGTCATACTAATGCTGCTGAGGTGGTCATCTAAGGACTATGAGTTGCACAGGTTTCTCTGAAAGTTTAATTTGGTCTGCAGTCATGGTAGTAATATGTGAGATAGAAAGACCTTTATTTACAGAATCCAGGCTGAGTCTTCAAGCCTAAGCAGTCAGATCTCCCTCTATAATGGCAACTAAGTAACTGCTTGGTAATTTCTTACTTGATCAGTACTTAGATTGTAAGCATTTTGCAGCAGGAATCATTTTGTATTCTATGTCCGTTTGCACAGCACCTAGCACAGCTATCTGTGACTGGAATTCCTCTGTGCTACTGAACTACAAATAATAATAATGTCTAATCTAGAAGGTCAATTAACGAGAACTACTGTAATGTAGGCTTGCTGAACAGTGCTCTATCTTTTCTCAGGGGTCTGTGCGCTACAACCACTTTTGCAATGGTTCCTGTAGGGTCATGGTGGTGGCAGCTTACCCCTGCTACATGCTTTAAGTCACATTCTCAGTTAAACTACTGTCCCTTTTATGAAAATGGTATAGCTGGATGTCTTGCTTGAGGTTGCTACCTGGAGAAAAGATACAAGGTGCCTGGATAGTGAGGGGAGAAAGAAGGTGTGGTTCAATGGTGAAGGAAAACTGCAGAGAACAGTTGCAGAATGGGATTGTGGAGATTCAGGAACAGAGAGTGGAGTTTGTAAGGGGGCACTTTACGCTGGAAGAGGATTTCAGTGGGTTGGAGCCAAGGAGTTTCAACCTGAATGTGGAATGTATATTGTAACCAGATTTGTGCCAAACAACTAAATCACAAGTGTGACCTGATTTTTTTAAACCACCTTCTCTACCCTCTGTTTCCCCACTCCAATGTGATAGTTTCCACTTGCTGAGCCATGTATAGAGGGGTTAAAGTAAGGGAGATGCCCCAGAATAGTGTTTCAGGGCCCCTTATTTTTAGGGGGAAAGCATTCCTGGGCCCCCTAAAAATAGGGGAATGCACCAGAAAGCTGTGTTCTGGGGCCCCCCTAAAGATAGATGAATGTGTCAGAACACAGCGCTATGGTATGTTACCCCCAGGGCCAGCTGAAGGAAGGGGCTGTGGTCTGGGGTGAGTTTGGTGTTGTTGCCAGCCACAGGAAACAGCTTTAGGGGCCGCATGTGGCCTGCAGGCCTTGTGTTTGAGACTCCTGCTTTAACCCCTCCATATATACCTTTGGAAGATAAGTTCTTTTGAGCAGAAATGTGGCTTCCTATGAGTCCAAAAAGGACCAAGCTGTAGAAACAATAATACTAACCATACTGATAAAGGCAAAATCATTTCCTGTTACTTCTGTGTTGTTTTTCATTTTGCAGAGAGCAAGAGAATGTTAATGAAAAGGAAGATTTTTAGATATGAAGTCATATGGGCTTCTGCAAAAGTCTGTCACCACTTTTGTCCCTTCACCTATCCTTTATTCACCTCAAAACAAGCTTCTAAGCTTACACACATATTGAAGTAATACCATTTTTATATTAAACCATATGGAAACATCCCTTTAAATGCCATGTGCGAAGGATAATATTTCACTCTGTGATTCTCTTTTTCTTCTGTATTTATTTAACACAACCTCAGTTATAAATATATGAGCAAATTTGTCTTACTAGAATCATAATAATCATCATATGAATTTAACATAGCTGCTACTTGTGAAAATTACTTTTGGCAAAGCTATTGCTAATGAAAGACTACAGATTGTTCATGAGGTGTTAGAAGACAGACATAAATATAGCCATCTGTTCCTGTTTCAGTCTTTATGTTTTTCACATTAGAGTAAGAAATGAGGATCAAATACACATTGGATCAGCCCCAGATCATTTTAACAATCCCCTATATTAGATTGTAAAAAAACTATCCAAAATTACTTAAGAAATTCTCAGCTGGATTCTTCTTCAATTTTATTAAGTAACAGCTTCTTAAGAGCTTGTTGAATTTCTACTGTGTACATCACAAAGACTGAGAAAATCAATGTTTTAAAAAACTGTTTACTTTTGGCTTTGGCGCATCACTCTGCAAACATGGCTCCCTGCAAGATCCATCCATATTTCACTGTGTACAAGACTCTGAAAATTCTTGTATGTTAATGTAGCTTTTTATCCAATGTAATGAAATTGATGCTGGCAATTAGAACCTTAATGGAAAACTATAGGTGCAATTACAATTGTTTTACGTGAGAGACCCCGACAGTCTTGATAGTCTTGAACCTGTCCTAAGTATTATACTGAATGCCATAAAGAGAGTTAGCTGACAGTTAGAGAAGCAGAACTCATTATAGCATTAGATGACAAAAGCATTGTATTTTGAATTCTAATCCACTCCTGCAAGGTGCTTGCAACTTCTCCCAGCTTGGTGTCATCGACACTTTCTATAAGCACATTCACTACTCCATTATCCACGCCATTAATGAAAATATTGAATAGTACTAAATGTAGGATGGACCACCCACTATATATGCCTTCCACATTTGACAGTGAATCTGTGACAGGGTGGACTTTACCCTTCACAGGACCAGAAGGGTTAACCCTGTATTTTAGGCAGAGAAAGTCACACATCTTTGCTCCTGCTGAGCATGCTCCAACTGGAACCTCAGTATGAAAGGCAGCAGCCCAGCTTAGCCAGTGGAGACTTCTGAGGAAGTGATGTACATTGCAGCGTCCCACACAGGTGCGACTGGAGACCCAGTCAAAGAGGCCAGGCTTGCCAAGACCCAGCTGGATACCTGGCTGCCCACAGAAGCCTAGGAGACTATGTAGCCATCGGCAGCTGTGCCAGCTGACTACCCAGAGTCCCATGACACTCATGGACTGTGGCACTGCCACATAGGGTAGCAAATAACCCAGGGCAACTCGATGTTGATCCAGTTGTAGACCCAGGAACCAAATCAATGTGTTTTGGTTGGATCCCTGCTGACCTAGTAATGAATATATTTGCCACTGACAGGGCCCTAGACTGGGACCTGGTGCAGTAGAAAGAACCTGGGTCCCCCTACTCTGACTGCCACTCACCCCTGGGTGGTGGCCCATCCCCTCAACCATCAGGTCCTACAGCCCCCTAAGGAGGGAATCCATATCAACTCTGGCTATTAGGCCATGTAGTCCCACAAGAGCAGGCAGCCATATTGACATAGACCATTAGGACATATGGCCTCATGATTGGAGGGCCACCATATAGATTCTGGTCATTAAGCCACCTTGCCATGCAAAAGAGGGAAGCCAAAACTGACCCTGTCCATTGGACCATGCAGCCCTGCTGCAAAGAGCAGCTATAATGACTCTGGCCATTAGACCACACTGCCCTGCAGCTGCTGGCTGCCACATTGATTTTGGCCACTGGGCTGTACAATGAGAGCAGCCATATTGCTTCTGGACATTAGGTGCTTTCCTGTGACTCAGACCACTGAGCTTATCACTTTGAGGTTGCTGGTAGTCAGGTGCATTTAGCTGTGGGAATACAACATTTCATGCCCCTCTGACAGACTCATTAATAACTATTTGAGTGCAGGCTTTCAACTAGTTATGTCCCCACCTTATTGTAATGTTGGCTAGGGGATATCTTCCTAGTTTGCTTATGAGATTGTCATGTGGGTCTGTGTCAAAAATCTGACTAAAAATCCAGGTATAGCACATCTACGGCTTCCTTTCCCCCATCCACTAGGCCAATAAACCCTGGAAAAGAAAGCAATTATGTTGGTTTGGGATGATTTGTTCTTGGCAACTTCATGCTGGCTGTACCACATGACCTTGCTCTCCTCTAGTTCAGTGTTTCTCTAGATGAGGCCTGAGGATTGAAGTGGCCTGCCACTCTTCTCCTGCCGGCTGCAGAATGGAACTGCTGCCTAAGAACCTAGGCATTTCCATGAGGCATAAAGATTGATATAGGCTCCTTGCTGCAGCTAAGAGGATGGGAGATCAGTACTATCCACCCCCCCCCCCCGGCTATAGCAGGAAGCATGACAAACCACTGTGCCAGGGCCAAAGGCAACGGGGGGGGTCGGGTCCCTGCTGGAGTCAGAGGGCAGGGAGCACGGATCTTCTGTCACCCTGGCTTCAGAAGGGAGCTATTGCCTAGGTTTCCAGCTGGAGCCCATGGGACTACAGGACGTGCAATTTCCCTGCTGCAACCAGGGAGACTCAGTGAGAAGCAGCCTCCTTGCTGAACGACTTCTATCTGGGGGGGCGGGGGTGGAGGGAGGGAGGCTGTCAGCAGAGACTGATGTCCCTTAAGGGTTATAAAAATGGTATCTGTTTCCCTCAAGCCAAAGATTGGGAAATACTGCTCTAGTTCTTGCATATTCCTTATTTAATAATTTGTTCCAATATTTTCTTCCAAGTATCAAAGTTTGGCTTACTGGTGTCTAATTTCTCAGACTCTCTTTGTTTCCCCTTTTAGTGATAAGTACTATGTTTGCCCTTCTTCAGCCCTCCATGCTGTCAACCATCCACCAGCAGTTCCTGAAGCTAATTATCAAGTCTGCTTCAGCTAGTTCTTTAAGTAACCTAGGACCAATTTCATGAGCCCCTGCCAATTTGAATATATCGCATTAATATAAATATTCTTTAACCTTTTCCTTCCCTGTTTTTTGATTTTTGGGTCATTAAATTGCTGCTGCCAGAGCCATGTGGGCTTCTTTCTACTCTTCAAAGCGTCTGACAAAGTGGGATATTCTCCCACGAAAGCTCATGCGATAAATAAATGTTAGGCTATGTCCACACATACATCATTATATCAAAATAACCCATTTCCAAATGAGTTATTTTGAAATAAAGTCCTTATTTCAAAATAAGTTAATTTGAATTAACAGTTTGTTAATTTGAATTAAGGAAAAGCCTGATTTCAAAATAGCCATTGTTTCGAAATGGTTATTTCGAAACAAGGCCGTTCAGACATGTTTTGAAACAGTTGTTTCGAAAAAATGGTGTTGTTTCAAAACAACGTGTCCAAACGCTGTTGTTTCGAAACAACCGTTTCGAAGCAATGGCTATTTCAATTAGATATGAGGTTTAATGGTTTCAAAATAACGGCCGTTATTTCGAAACAACAGGTCCCATTGTTTCAAAATAACGGTGCGTCGTGTGGACATGCCGCTTCTTATTTTGAAACAACCTCTGTTGTTTTGAAATAAGAAGCCTGTGTGGACATACCCTTAGTCTTGAAGTGCCACAAGACTCCTTGCTTTTTTTGCTTTACTAGTTTAACATGGCCGCCCCTTTAGAACTTTTCTACTCTTTCTATCTTACCTTTGCACTGGGCTAGTTTGTACCTTTAAGTCTGGCTTCTTAAGAAACTGCCATCTCTCACAAACTGCCTTGTTGTTAGAGTAATATTTATTTGCAGAACTCCCTTTAATGAGCAGGTCCCTCCCACCAAGAGGCATCTATCATCCTACCGCATCCTCCTGTGACACCGGATTACAGAACACCTCACACAGCAATTAAACAAATAAGTATTTATTAACAGAGACAAAGATAGGGAGTATTGAGAATCAACAAGACAGTAAATCAAAGGATTTTTAGGAACCAAAGTATACCTTATACCATTAAACATAACCTTAGATCATTAGCTGTGTTAATCATGACCTTTTTCCTTTGGTCCTTTCCCTTTTACAGGTAACCAACCCACTGGGGACACCGTCAGCCCTACTGCCCAGGCGATTCACACAGGTGAGTACACCCTTCCCTTTCCCAGGTATCACACTTAAGGTGAGTAGGTGTCCCATTTGGCGATGGATGATAGCAGAGTGATGATCAGGGTCTCGCACAGACCCCCAACTCCAGACTTGTCCCGTCTGCTTCGGACCGCTGATGGCCCCAGGTCCTTTTTCAAAAGTCTTTCGCCCCAGTATCAGAGTCCAGAAAAACAGAGCCAGTCTGCCATTGACACAGTTCCAGGCCCTGGGCTTCGGGGTCTTCCCTGCCGCACTTGTCCGCTTCAGAGCCTGCCAGATCTGCCTAATGCCGTCTCAGAGCCACCGAGGCTCCCCCTTAACTCTACAGTTTCCTCAGGGAAGTAATCAGTGCTGCAAGGCCTCCCTCAAACCTAGCCACCGAGCTGGAGCCTCACTCGAGAAGACCCTGGCTGGAGAGCGAAAACCCCCCAATCTCCTCGCGGGACCCTTTCTTAAATTCTCCCCTTATCAGCCAATCAGCAGCCGTTAAATTTGCACCAAAACTGTGAGCCCACAGGGCACAATGTGGAAGCTTCTAGAGCCCCTGTGCACAGCACTCCCTGTTGTTGGGCAGGCTGAAGGCTTGGCAAACTGCTAAGTCTCCTGTCCCTTTCCTCTGCGCTCCATCACTGGTTGCCAGGCAAACCGACTCACAGCTCCCAGTGCGCACAACATTAGTCGCCATTGCAGCATACACCTGTGGGGAGGAGGAGACCTGGATTATAACCACCCATAGTAACATATTACAAAATTTAAAACATGTAAAAATTGTCCCAACATTGTCCCTTATATTTGTTTTGCATGGGACCTTATCTGTCAGTTACCTCCTTCCATTAAAGTCTGGTTTTTTGAAGTCCACTGTCGTTATTCGGCTGCTTTCACTCTTTCCTCGCCTCGTTATCTATCATTTCATGATTACTCTCACCCAAACTGCTTTCTACCTTCAGCTTCGTAACCAATTCCTCTCTGTTGGTCAGCATCAATTCTAAACTGGCTACCTCCCAGTTACTTCTGAAACATGAAGATGTCTTCAATACATTTCAAGACCATTCTGGCAATTTTGTGTTTTGCCTCATTACATTTCCAAAAGATGTCCCAATAGCTGCAATCCCCCCATACTGGGGCATACTCTGCTCCTGTCCGCTTGCACCAGAGAATCTGCTCAGTCTCTGCTGATTAGGTATCCATTGTATGCAGTTTATTTAAGCATCATCCACCACCTTTAAACTACACACAGGAGAACTACCTATAGTGTTCCTTTTGTCATCAGCCCAGGGCCTACAAGAATACAAAGTCTCCCTTCTTTGAGATCTGTGAATCTGAGCTCAACTAGCCCAGTTCCTCTCCACTGTCTACAAGCACACCTCAACCTGGCAGGCTAATTAGATAATAATCTTCCAGTGACCAATGAGACCATGTGGGGGGCCCTAATTAGTGCACAAGTGCTGATTGACTTGCTAGCTCCCAGCACTCTATCAGACCCCATTGCTATTTTTTTTTTTTTTTTTGCAACTGCAGGGGGACAAAGCCAGAACAACGACTACAGAGACTCACCTCCATGTCCCTTCAAAATTCAGATCTGGATTCAGAAGTCATGGCTTGGGGCCAGTTCTATAAAGAATCCTTAATGGAATTAGGATTCCAACCATATTCAGTCTTGGGAGATATTTGGGTCTACACCTTGAGCCAAATGCCCTGGCTCTGGATCAGCTTTTGAGCTAATTTCCCACATGTGCTGAGCAGTGACTTCTACCCATGCCTAGTTCTTTGTGAGTAACACTACTAAGGGAGTGAGAGAAAAGCAAGAGTGAAATAGAAACATATGAGCATGTGCTCTGCTCTTTCATCAGCTCGTTCTATACCTTGTCCTACAATGGCTACAATATAATGTTTTTCAGTACAGCAATTGTCTGCAAATTTGGCTCAGGGGGACAATCTAAGTGAACAGCATTTCACAAGGCTTCAGCTCAGCTGTCAGAGGGGAAGTTTGTTTCATATGAATGTAAGACCCATTTTCCAAACTGCATTAAAGAAAAGCTTCTATGTTTGTATGCATTTTTTATTTATTAGTTCCAGATGAGGAACCTCATGTGGATTTCTTTTCAAAGCCTCTGCAGTACATTTAAAATATAAAAACAAAAGAGGAATGTGACATTCTGTCTCGCTCTCGCGGCATGTCAGATTTTTTTTCTTCTGCTGCTGCTTCTTTTTGGCTTCCTGGCCTTACACCAAAGACCTTTGGTTCTTGTTCATTACACTCTCAAGATGAAGTCCCTGGAGGTCACAGTAGTGCTAGTATTCCTGGTGCAAGTTTCTCACAGTTTCCCCACTTTGTACTACAGGAGCTGGTTGAGATTGTTAAAGGAAGGAGATAGCTGTGGAAAATGCAATTTGGAACTTTGCTCCAAGCCTACACACTGTCCAGCTGGGATAGTATTAGATCAGTGTGGCTGCTGTCCTGAATGTGGGAATGTGGAAGGACAGATCTGTGACTTGGACAACGTCAATCATTTCTATGGGCAATGCGGGGAGAACCTGGAGTGCAGGCTGGATGCTGATGAAGCAAAGGTTGGGGAGATCTCTGAACCACAGTGTGTCTGCAAATCCCAGGAAAGTGTCTGTGGACCCGAAGGCAAGACCTATGAGAACATCTGCCAATTCAATGAGGCTTATTCCACTAGAAGAAATATCAGCATAAACCACAAAGGACCATGTGAAGCAGGTAAGGTACACAGACAGACACACTGCTTTCCAAAGCAGTTATATAAAGAAAACAGAGATTATATGTTAACTTCTAGAAACATCTCTTAATAGTTCAGCCCTAGTTACAGCATAACACTACTTTAGCATCATTATAATTACTGCATTACTACTTTGGGATTTAAACAAGTAGTTCATCAGCTGCTCTTTAATCTTGTACGTTGGAAGCATCTATATCACCGCGGTGGCTTTTATATCACATGATCACTAATAAGCAGTAAATCTAAAGAGTTGGTGCTCTGAATATGTGGAGTGTGAATTTGCATATTTCACAAGTTATATGTAAAATTATATATGACCATAATTAATAGAATGAATTTATACAAAGTCACTAATAATTGAAAGATGGTCAGAGTAGTGTGCAGAAAGTCAACTGTGGTGAGATTCAACTACAGAGGTAATTGGATTATTATTATTATTATTATTATTATTATTATTATTATTATTATTTATTAAATGAATGAACTGATATTGCAGAGGTGGTAGCAAGGGTAGGTCTAAGATAATATGGTACTGGATGCAGTGAATGAACCAGAATAGAATAGAATAGAATAGAATAGAATAGAATAGAATAGGGCTTGAAATTTGCTTAAATATTGTTCTGTTCTTGGTATAAAGAGTTAAAGAATGTAACTTCGCGGTTTTTAAAAGATCTAAGAACCCATTGATTGCAAATCCACATGAATCAAATTCATTTCCCTAAAGGTATTTGCATTCATGTTGATTATATAAAATTATGAGCCTCATTTCACTGTATTGACACTTTAAACTAAATCCACCTTTGGCTACATATTATTTATGTAGGTAAGACAGAAGCATTCAAATGTTCCTACACTGCAGGGGATAATGAAGTGGTTAGGGTAGTTACTTGACTACAGATTGGTTTTACTGTCTGATTTTAATCTGATTCATCCTTTAGGAATTAGTATCACCATCTCACATAGCAGATTTCTGAGTGACCTAATGCACAATATGGCAAGAGGTCCAAATTACACATAAACAGATTTGTGTCTAGATACAAATAGAGAGGGAATCAAAATGTAAAGATGGGGGACAGTCTGTACAAGATCTTGGAATGTATACGTTTGTACTTTACGTGAGGGTATATGTAGAGTTCACACACAAATTTGTACACATGCATAAACACATTCCCGTTTTAAAATGTTGATTGTTTTATATGGTATAAAATGCTGGTTGGAAGTAGCCTCATTTCTTTGCAGAGTATTTTAAGCTTTTTATCTCCATGTGATTTTCTCCCCAGAAGTGTCTTTAATTGTTGGCTTCTTTTACTAAACTGCAATAGTAATACTTAGTGCAAGTAGACCCAAATGTCCAGGATCCTCAAGTCTGCACATCAGCAGGCATGCAACGGAACTTCCTCCATATCTTACAGCCTGACTGCCCCTCAGAACACAAAAGTTATTGTAGAAGAGTAAAGTTACACTGAAAAAGATGTGCTTCAAACAGGAGTTTCACTGATAACTTCCTCCAGGGCCAGAGTCAGAGGTGATACAGGCAGTACCTTGCACACTTGCTACTTGTACAACTATTGGCACAACAGTTTATAGTCCTCTAGGACCATGCTGTGTTCTTGCTGGGCTCTTCCCATTGTTGGCTATGAACAGACAACTCTGAGCCAAAATCAGAAGTCATATAAATGGTGAGTTTTGCTATACTTTGGCCCACATTTATTTGGTCCCTGGACCCAATTTCTGTGACAATTTCAGTTGCTGTTAACACTCATTCAGTGGAAACATATTAACTGAAATATCACAGGCAAAAATGTGTTTATTATTAACCAAAACTTCTGTTTCTAAGTATCTGGGCCATGGGACAGAAAAACAAATAAAAGAAAGAACAATTAAAACCAAACCGGATCCAGCGTCCCAGAAAATAGACACTTTTAAAGAAAGACAGAAGAGACAGGAAACGTGTTTGACTGAAAAACACATTGGCTGTGGACAAACATATTAGGGGGAAATGCAA
This sequence comes from Podocnemis expansa, assembly GCA_007922195.1. Taxonomy (NCBI): domain Eukaryota; kingdom Metazoa; phylum Chordata; order Testudines; family Podocnemididae; genus Podocnemis; species Podocnemis expansa. The sequence continues at coordinate 29,158,451 of ML682007.1, forward strand.
ATATTTTGCCAAAATCTAGGCTATTTAGAATAATAGCTTTTCTTCTCTGCTTGTTGATATAATAAATCCTTACAGTACGTTCATTACATGCATGGTGCATTCACACATATTTATAATCCATTCAGTAAATGCATTGGTATATTACATGCAGCCTGCCCCTTATCCTTTAGCTGTGTATTGTGTTCAAAGAGCTGGATGGGCTCCCTCTTGTGGCTTGCTGAAATCTTTTCTTCTTTTAGTCAAAGTGTGAAAAGCTAGTGAATAGATAAGATCCAAAGGGGTAGCCGTGTTAGTCTAGTTCAGTAAAACAAACAAGGAGTCCTGTGGCACTTAAAAACTAACAAATTTATTTATTGCATCAGCTTTTGTGGGAGAAAATCCCACTTTGTCAGCCACTTTGAAGTGGGATTTTCTCCCACAAAAGCTAATGCAATAAATAAATTTGTTAAATGCTACTGAACTCCTTGTTGGCTTTACTGAACAGATAAGGTAGCTTTGAACCATGGGTGTGGGAGCAAATCCTATGAAGGCTCTATTTCTATTTTGAAGTAACACAGGAGGACCCCTACTTTAAAAACTAAGTGGGGATGGCAGCTTTCCTCAAATTGAATGTCTTAATATTACAATCAACAAGTCCTGTGGCACTTAGAACTTTGTTAGTCTTTAAGGGCCACAGGACTCCTTGCTTGTTTGTTTTACTGAACTAGACTAACACAGCTACCCCTTTGGATCTAGACTAATACAGCTTCCCCTCTTACAATGTTCCCTCAAAGGTGACAATGCAGCTGAGCAAGTTCCCTGCCATCAGGACCTTAACTATGGCAGGGCAAAAGGAGCTTTGCCCCAGGTGCCAATTTAAAAGGGTCCTGCAGGGAAGCCATCATCCTTGCCACCTCTGGCTGCGGCAGGGGGAGGGATCTCCCCTGCTGGCTCTGGCCGCAGCAGGGGAAAGCAATCCCCTACTGTGGCCAGAGCCAGCAGGGGGGATTGCTTTAGTGTCACAGCCAGCACTGGCAGCAGGGGGTCCCTTTCCCCCATCACGGCTGGGTAGGGAACCCCCCTGCCACCTCTAAACATGGCAGGGAAGCGATCGCCTCTGCTTGATCTGGCCACAGCAGGGGGAAGGGATTGTCCCTGCTGCCTCTGGCTGCAGTGGGGTGTCACTTCCCTGCCGTGACCAGAAATGGCAGGGGCGACTGCTTCCCTGCCGTGGCCAGAGGTGGTGGGGTAAGGGCCCCCATTGCCAGCTCTGGCTGCGGCTGAGGAAGGGACACCCCTGCTGGGCAGATAACCACCCCGCTGGCCTGGCTGAAGCGGGGTAGGGACCCGCCTCCCAGCTCTGGTTGGAAAGGATGCCAAAATCCGGGCCCGGGGTGGGTGACTTTGGGGCTGCTTGCCCCAGGCGCCCAAATGTGTAGTTACAGCCCTGCCCGCCATTTCCCTGACCCATACAGGGGTCCTTCCCTGCTGCTCACTGGCTCCCCAAGCACATCCATAACTTGCCCAGCTGCATCATCAGCTTATGACTTGCACTTCCCTGCATTTATTTTCCTCCCATCCTGTAGGTTCCCCCGTCTTCAAGACATCTGACAAAGTGGGATTTTCTCCTACAAAAGGTCATGTGATAAATTTGTTAGCCTTTAAAAGTGCCACAGGACTCCTTGTTTGTTTTGCTGAATTAGACTAACACGGCTACCCCTTTAGAACTTCACAATATTCCATGTACTCATGATCCATCATCATCCTCATCCTCCAGGGAAAATCATAGGATTTCAACTTGTACAAAAAATATAGATTTCATGATAAGCCAAAGAAATGACTCTAATGTCTTTCCAAGCAAACAGAATAGTTTTAAAGATGCAGCTGTACCAACCAATTAAAAAAAACCCCAAACCCAACCTTCTTAAAGCAACATTTTCTTGTCACTAAAAAGAAAAAAACTAAAATCAGAGGCAGAAATAAAATCTGCGGTAAGTTTATAATGCTTGGATTCCCAACATTAGTAAGGGAAATACTTTAATGCTGTAAGCAGATTTTTTAAAAAAGTCGATTGGTAGAACTATATTTATAAAACTATTCTGTTTTCTTGGAAAGATATTAGAGTCATTTCTTTGGCTTATCATGAAATGTGTATTTTTGTACAAGTTAAAATACTGTGATTTTCCCTGGATGATGCTTTCCCCGAGATGATGATGATGGATCATGAGTACATGGAATACCGTGAAATTCCAAAGGGGAAGCCATGTTAGTTTACTTCAGCAAAACAAACAAGGAGTCCTGTGGCACTTTTAAAGACTACCAAATTTATTTATTGCATGAGCTTTCATGGGAGAAAATGACACTTTGTCAGATGCTTTGAAGAGGGGGAAGTGGGATTTTTATCCCATGAAAGCTCATGTGATAAATATTTATTAGTCTTTAAAAGTGCCACAGGACTCCTTGCTTGCTTTGGATTAAGTAGGTAAGTCCCCTGAGTCACCCCGACACCCAGTCCTGCTGCTGGCCCCCGCAGTTCCCCAAACCCTTCCCTAACCCCCTTCCCTATAACCCCATCCTGCCACTGGCCCCTGTGGTCCCCCAAACCCCTCCCCAACCCCCCCCCCCGCCATGCCGCGCCATCTTCCTGGCTACCCCAGGCTGACCCCCCCCCCGTGCCCCTTCCCTGCCGTGCCGGCTCACCTGACTCCAATGGCCCCGTACCTGGATGCCATGAGAAGTGACCCTGGCACAGGCTGAGGCTCCTGCCCTGAGCCTGCTGTGACTGAGCATGGTCAGTCAGAGCAGGCTCAGAGCAGGAGTTTTAAAAACTCCCAGGCCCTATTTTTCTACCAGCCTGAAGGCTCTGTCTTCCAGCTGGGTAGAGACCATGGCTGCTGCTATGTGTGGCCAGCAGCATTCCCTGTCCGCACCCCCATGCTCCCATGCTGCTTAGAGGGAACACTGCTCTGGTACTTAATATTACAGGAGGTGAGACACATAAGCTTCAGTTTGATGCAGTGAAGGCATCTGAATGTGAAGGGACGTTGACTTGTTCTTAATCATATCACTTTCATTATGTGATTTGATCTGAATTCTCAGCTTCATTAGTGGGATTTTGTCCCACTAAAGCTCATGCAATAAATAAATTTATTAGTCTTCAAAAGTGCCATGGGAGTCCTTGTTTGTTTTGCTGAACCAGACTAACACAGCTACCTCTTTGGAATTTAATTTAGTAGCCTGTATCTCATCAACTTTAGGTCTCTAGCCTACGGCTGCCAGAAGCTGGGAGAGGACAAACAGAAATTATTGCCTGTTCTTTTCAATCCCACTGAAGCACCCAGCATTGGCCACTGGGAGAAGACAGGAGACTGAGCTAGAGCCTAGATGGACCATCGGTCTGACCTAGTGTAGCCATTAGCATGCTCTGGCACATTCTCTCTCTCCTCTCAAAGTTATTTAGGCCAGAAAAAGTATTCACAAGCATGAGCCTTGGTAACAAGATGGACTGGAATGGTCAAGGAGACTCTCTGTGACTCCATGGTAAGACTGTTACAGTGTTTAAGGAGTTCCCACTTGCTACTTGGTTGGTGAAATCTAATTATAGCCCATGCAACCAGTTTGAGGTATTTGCCTTGCTTTTTGACCTTCTATTTTGAGGCTGACACTCACAGTCATGAGCCTCATGATATCATTTTGATTTTTTTCTTTTCTATTTGAAGCCAGTTGCATTTCATCATGTCCATCTATCAGGATCTTTTCGTATTTTTTTTTTCAGCTCCTGTTATCTCTTTGCCACCTCAGGATGCTCAGAATTTCACAGGTAATGACATCATCTTTGGCTGTGAGGTGTCTGCCTATCCTATGCCACATCTTGAGTGGAAGAAAAAGGGGAATAAAATGTTTCTGCCAGGAGATGATGCCCACATCTCAGTCCAGGTAGTTTATGCTTATTCCACACATCATAGTTTATACTACTGAATTAGAGGAAGGGCATGGAGGGTTAAGGAGACTCTCTTGTTTTCACTAGCTTTTTTTTCTGTTACGGAGACAAAGTAGGTGAGGAAATGTCTTTTATTAGACCAGCTTCTGTTAGTGAGAGACTTGAGTTCAGGTTTCCTGCTGTACACTTCATAGCCCAGTTAATCTGCAGACAAGGTTTAGAAAGCCTGACCTATGAGGAAAGATTAAAAAATTGGTCATGGTTAGTCTTGAGAAAAGAAGACAGAGGTGGGGGACCTGGTAAGTCTTCAAATACATTGTAGACTGTTACAAAAAGGATGCTCTCACTTATTCTCTATGTCCACTGTAGGTAGAATTGGGCTAAATCTGCAGCAAGGGAGATCTAGGTTAGACAGTAGGAAAAGCTTTTGAATTTCAAGGATAATTAAACGCTGGATTAGGCTTCTAGGAGAGGCTATGGAATCAGGAATGGTCTAGGTTCACTTGGTCCTGCTTCAGCGCAGTGCGTGGAATCAATAAATTCTCAAAGTCCCTTCCAGCCTCATTTTTTATAATTCTGTGAATGTCAATAACAGTATACAACAAGGCCTATGTTGTTACAATAAATAGCTTGCCAGTAAGAGGTGCTACAGTATGAGCATGAATGAGAATTCACAGCAGTGTTTCCCACCTGGTTTTCTGCAGACACAGAGAAGGTGTTCTGCTACTGACCCTGTACCCACCACTCCCTTCCAGGAAAATGTGGAGCCTAGCACTCAGCCAGCTCAGTGCAGGAGCTTGCTGGTCCAATCTGGTTCCCCGAAAGATGAACACACCAGCTATGGCTTGTGTGGCACAGTATCCCCTGGAGAATGAAAGTAGGGCTGGGCCAGCTGGTCACACCAGAAAACCGTGGAGCAGCAGAGGCCCAAAGGCAACTGTTTCCCCCACCTGTCCCCTCACTCCTAGAAGATTTATAAAGATGAGAGCTGGGGCCAGAGAAGTAGGCTGAAGCAGTGAGGAGAAGGGCAGCTGAGGTATGAAACAAAAGGGGTGCAGATCCAGGGATGCAGGAAAACAGAGAGATCAGGGCTGAGGGATGGAGACATTTTGGAGAATGAGCCGGGACAGCATAATTTGAGGGGCATACAAGAATAGATATAGCTTGGAGCCAGAGGGCAGTGGCACTGTACAACAACTGAGAGCAGAGTTTGGGCCCAAACATTGTCCAGATAATCACCTTGATGAAATGCATCCTCTTCTCTGGTGCCTGTTAAATCTTGACAGTGTGTCTCCTTCTTTCAGGCAAGAGGTGGGCCTCAGAAGTATGGTGTGACGGGGTGGCTTCAAATTGAAGGCATCAGAAAATCTGATGAAGGTGTCTACATCTGCCAGACCAAAAACAAGTATGGTACTGCATATGCATCTGCAACACTAAAAGTCATTGATGGTAAAGTGTTTTCTCTTTTGAGATGAAGAATTTTCAACATTTGGTTTTACCATTTACAGTTCAGGGTTCAAATGCATTTGCCTAAACTGCATGCATATCCTGCATGTTGACACTTAAACTGATGCTCAGGACAGGGACATGCTAGAGAGCGTCCAGTGGAGGGCAACCAAAATGATTAAAGGGCTGGAGCACAAGCCCTATGAGGAAAGACTGAAAGCAATAGGCTTATTTAGTCTGCAGAAGAGAAGATTGAGGGGGGATTTGATAGTAACCTTCAACTACTTGAAGGGATGCTCCAGGGAAGACAGAGCTCGACTGTTCTTGGTAGTAACGGAGGACAGAACGAGGAGCAATGGTCTCAAGTTACAGTTAGGAAGGTCGAGGCTGGATATTAGAAAAAACTTTTTTACTAGGCTAGTGGTGAAGCATTGGAATGAGCTGCTTAAGGAGGTGGTGGAATCTCCATCTTTGGAGGTGTTTAAGGCCTGGCTGGACAAAACCATGATTGGGATGGTTTAGTGGGAGTGGTCCTGCCTCTGGCAGGGGGTTGGACTAGATGACCTATGAGGTCCCTTCCAACCCTATGATTCTATAAAGCAGGCAATTACTCATTAAAAGGTGTGGATCAGTCGGGGCAGAGCATCTTCAGTTCCCATAGACTTCACCTCTCAGGGGCTTGCCTTTATGTGTCAAGGTGAGTATCTGAATGAGGGATAAGAAAGACCTACTGAGATGCCGACATTTGAAAACTGATTTCTGTCTCTCTACCCTTAACTCTTCAAAGAGGCTCAGCTTTAGATATTTTTAGTTAGACATATATGAAGCACAGTAGAGAAAATATATAACCAGGTAAATATCATGATATTTTGTTACAATTTTCAACTTTCTCCAACTGAAAGACACAGCACATCACAGCTGTAAAGTTCACAAGACACCTATTTTTCTGCCATTCTCTATTTGCACAAAACCTCTTCGACATCAGGTAGAGTTTCATACCAGAACTATAGTGGCCCTCAGCAATTCTTAGAACTTCAACAATTCTGTTTAATCAAAAGCTATTGCTAATTCTTTCCTAATTTTTCAAAAAGTAAATGATTAGACTGTTTACAGAGACATGTGAACTAACTTCTACTATTTATTTTCCATTTGGCCCAGTACTGCTGACTAACCTCCTTTTGACTCCGAGAAGAGTTTTACTTGCATTGCACGGTCAGGATCAGACTACATGGCTATATTTCCCTCTTGATATGGGTCGTTTCTCTTTCTCAAACAATGGGCTGGATCCCACAATGGTAATTTCATGTGCAAGATCAAATTCATTTACTTCTATTTGGAATAGAGTTAAAGTGTATTGTCAACTCATTAAAGTGGGAAACATGTATCAGTGGTTTTCAACCGGTGTGTCACGGAACAAGAATTCTCCAAGTATGCCATGAAATTTTGTATGAAGGTTATGAAAATCAATGTAAAACAAACATTGTTTCATCTTAAACAATATTCTATCCAACCAAAATTAGAATTCATAAAACTTGTGAAAATTAATCATCAAATTATGTGAGGTATTGGTCTTTTGATTCTAGAACATAAAATTTCTAATACAGGTGGTCAAAGGGCAAAATTAAGATGATTTTTTTTTCCAGTGGATTTGAAACATCAATGCATTTGATCCTTCTTTGGCTTATGGTATGCACTATGTTGCAAACCTCATGAGTGAGACTGTAACCAAAGTAAATGTAAGAAAATGTGACATTTATGAGTAATCAATTCAGCTGAAAAAAGTGGATGTGCCATGGAATTGTTAGTCTCACTGAAGTGTGCTGTGTTACTGAAAAGGCTGGGAACCACTGATGTACATAAATACAGCAAAGCTGCCATTGATATCAATGGTACAGGAGCAAGCCAAAAAGAAAATTTACTAATCCATTAACAAGTATGTGGAGATGTTTAGCTCACAGTAGAATTCTAAGGTCTTGATATATTTCCTTTTATTTCTTGCTGTGTGTAGGCTTCTCTCAATGCAGAAACAATTTATATCTTGCTGTGCAGGTTCATCCTCTACCTTTCATATACCTGCTGGCAGCAGAATTACAAGCCACACTACAGATTATGGAGACTATTACGACAATCCTGAAGATGAAGAGGAGGAAGAATATGATTCTGGAGATTATGAAAACTGAAATAAGTTCATATAATAGCATAGCTCTATCAAGAATCCAACATCCTTCCCCTTCAGCTGTCTTTACTAGCATAATCTGTGTTGTAAAGAGTCTCTTAGTTCATTCCCACAGTTTCTATACTACCCTTCAGGAATTTGCAGAGCATACACAGTCATTTGGCCAAAAAGTACTATTCTACATACCAGTAACAATAATCAGATAGACCAGTGGTCTCCAACCTTTGCCAGGCTGGGGACCCCTTTTTAAATAAAAAAAAAAAGAACCTTGCAGCTCCCCCTCCCTGGCTGCAGTTTTTATGTAGTGGTGCTGCCACACAGCACAATGTGGCCTCCGCCAGCAGAATGCAGCCCCCGCCACTCCAGGGAAGCCTCCGCCAGTGGGATCCAGTCCATGCTGGCAGAATACAGCCCCCGCCGCTCCAGGGGAGCCTCCCTGCCCCTGCCCCCTATGTCTTCCCTGACCCCCATACCCCCCTTATCTGGCTGGAGCTGCTGCACCTGGGCCCCCCACAAGCTAATGTCCCTGAGCATGCTCAGGGTGCAGGAGTTTTAAAAACTCCCTGCCTGGGGGAAGCTCCCTGCTGGCCAGAAACCTGGGTCTCCATGGGAACCGAAGACCCTGGCAGTATCCAGCCCCAGCTCCCAGCTTGTCTGTGGCCCCCCAGGGGTCTGCAGACCCCAGGTTGGGAACCACTGATTGAATAGTCAGACTATTGAACGCAAGTCTTAAACATGTACCTGCCTCTTAAATATTCTTTAAAAAGACCATCTTCTTCATTTCCATTTTTTAGAAGGGTGAATTCAGAATTTATAACATTGAGATTGGATTAAAAAATCCTTTCTGAAATGAAGGAACTCCTTACCCTACATTCATTATCTTCTTTCTGCATTAGCCGCATCGGAATCTGGAAAGCATTCACAGGACAGCAAACACAAGTAGTTACAATTGCAAAGTAGTTTCCGTTCAAACTTCTTTCATACAAGCTGCTCATAACTTTCATGAAGATTTTCCTTTTCTGGTTTGACAGTTTCCATGATTAGTTTGTCAAAAATAAATAGTCATTTTAAAGTTAGGACATGAAACAACAGGACCTTTATCACTGTCTAATAGCAGCAGATCTCCTAAGCCATTTTTTTTGATGGGGGCAGAAATTTACCACCTCCCAGAAGGGGTGTGGGACCCCAGGAACGATGAGGGAAATCAAGGGCTGCCTGAGCTTCCAAAGTGACAGACACACTCTATGAGCTCCACCCACAACAATTTCACCTGCACCTCCTATTCTTTTCCTCCATCTTAGAGACCAATGTCCAAGGCGTGGATGGTTATTTATGCTTTAAGCGGCATTGTGTTAGGTGGGGATTTCTATGAATTAACATGAAGTTACTCAGGGCAGCTACTCCTGGTCTCTGTCCATGCCCTTTGGACATATGGAAATCTGACTGCACAATGGTTGAGCAGAGGAAATTCTGTGGGCTCCAACACACACTTTCTGTGATCTTCCAACTAACAGTGCAGCTGCAAACCTTTCTGATCCCCTGACTTACTCCTCATGGAAATACCAAAGGCATACAAAAAGTATGACATTATCTTTTTAAAAACACACTGGCAAAAATTCACATACATTTTTCTAGCAATCTTAGCCACTGGTCATGTTCCATATGCTCAATCTACTGTATCTGTCACTCTAGGTGCCTTCAGCCTTGTTTCTCCACACTTGTAGAACTTTAACATTTGGAAGGTAAAGCAATAGCCCTTAAAAACTTCCCAATATGTTTTAGATAACAAAAAAATGACCTAAGGCCAAGATATTCTGTAATGGGTGTCAGCAATTCAAATCTTAAGTCTTAAGGACACATTTGGGGCACAAAATGAGTGCCCTGATTTTCAAAAGTGCTGAACACTCATTACATCCAATTGCCTCTGAAACCCATGCCCTTTATTTTGTTGCCTAAATATGGATTTAACAACCAACCTCTGGTGTTTAAAGTCTTGGTCTCAGTAGGAAATACTTAGAGAAGACACTATGTTCAGGGATACATAATGAATGCTGGATATAGTGCAGGAGTATCTCTGTGCATCCAATTAAAAGCCAGGAAAGCTTTATGTGCATCCATTGATAATGGTACATTAACTTTGCATTCATTATTTTTTACATTTAATCTATATTTGGCTATTCTGAATGTATGTACAATGAAGTTTGAACATCTCCTTTACCCTTAGAATGTTAATTTTTCTGCCATGTGCCACTGGAAAGTTAAAATTTCCTTAGATTGGAAGTGTAGTCTAAGACTGGATATGTACCTTGTTGCAATGAGGTTGTTGCTTTTTGTTATTGTTCTTGTAAATTTCCTGGAATGTTAAGTTAGGAATGAAGTTCATGCCATGAAGTCATTCAAAAGATAATTGGCCTTAAGTTTAAAAGATTGCTTTAGATTTAACCACTGGCCTTACTCTTATAAACTGGTGCCAATCTCTGTAGAGATAGGCCAAACAACTTATGCTGCATATTAATAAATATTTAGCTAATTTAGAAAGAAACTTGAGCAGTAGAATTTATTAATTTCTAAAATGTAATCTGTTTCTATTGAAAATACCCAATCCACAGATGTAGCATTCCAGGGGATTTGTTTGTTTTGTTTGTTTGTATTTTTACTACAAACAAGAGAACTGAATTCAGATTACCAAATCATTTCATTGTAGTAAAGTACATATCAACCCAGGGGACGAAAGATATTATCTTAAAAACATTATCTGGGAGGACAAACTAGAATTCTTTATGATCTCCTGCTGCTCATGCAAAATGAAAAACAGAAAGAGAATGACAGCTGGAGGAGAAAAACATACATCATACGAGGGTTGTGTCAAAAACTGTATAGTTGGATGCAAATCTGAGAATTTGGCTTGATTATTTGTGATCACACTCAAAGAGCAAATGTTTCCAAAGCATGGGTTTCTAAATTAAATATTTTTTGAAGATGTGTATACTTGGGGAAGTTTAACCACTACATTGGTGTTACATTTATTACTATAAATTTCTTAATTCATTTCAGTGGAAATACTGTGCAACAAAATATGTGAAGTCATTAAAGAAAGAGGGCATTCAATAATCTGCCTTTTCTTTGTTGCTTTCCATTTTGAATCAGCTCTTTCTAAATTAAATGAAAGAATACAGCAGATTCAGATTTTCCAGGTGGCATAACAGCATGCATAAACAAACAGATACAATTTAGGTTCCAAAGGGGTAGCTGTGTTAGTCTAGTTCAGCAAAACAAACAAGGAGTATAGAAGCACTTTTTAAAACTAACAAATTTATTTATCTCATGAGATTTCATGGGAGGAAATCCCTGTTCATCAGACTCTTGAAAATGAGGCACTATAGAATGGAAGAAAAATAAATGCAGGGGAGTGTAAGTCACAGGATCAGTCAGACCTCCAGGAAATCAAAGCAGCTGTTTAGATTGAAACACTGGAGAACAGCATGGGGGGGGAGGGAGGAAAGCAAAATTACCTGCTGTAATGGGGGGAAAAAAACCATATTCTCTTAATAACATAGGGCTGAATAGAGACTTTTCCCCATTACAATAGGTAATTTTGGTTTTGTTTTTTCCCCTAGCTCTTTCCTATATGCTGTTCTCCACTGTTCGATTCTAAACAACTGCTTTGATTTGCCGCAACAGTCTGACCTGATCTTATGACTTACATTCCCCTGCATTTATTTTGCTCCCATTCTGTAGTTCCCCATCTTTGAGCATCTGATGAAGTGAGATTTTCAACCACAAAAGCTCATGAGATAAATAAATTTGTTAGTCTTCGAAAGTGCCCCAGCATTCCTTGTTTGCTATCCAATAGGGGGTTTCTCTATAGCAAAAAATATATTTAAATAACCCCGTAACAACATATTCACTAGGATGGTGGTCTTCTGCACAGGAAGAAGTGAGCCAGACACCTGAGCTAGAAATAGTACATTAATACCCAGAGAAGTCCAAGTGAGACCTCTTATTAGCAATTCATACATTCTTCATTTCTTATCCTGCCCCTATGGAAGGCAAGAGGAGTTTAGCTGTTGACTTCAGTGGAAGCAAGATTAAACCTCGTACTATGATGCCACAACCATGAACCATCTTCAGAAAATTGTCTCCAGTATGTCCTGCTTTCCAGCTTCTGATGTAAAGGTAGATACAATGCACAAAAGCTCTTTACTAAATCATTCTTTGTAAGAAACTGACAAAAGCTTTAATTTTTCATATTTGATGGGAGAAACAAAACCTCTAGAAAAGTGTCTGAGGCTGGGATTCATATTTTCCCTGCTACACTTTATCTGGGTCTCTGATGTAGGCAGGGGGCTTAAAGGGCCCATGGTGTCCAATATGGTCACCACTCGCCACATGTGGCAAAACAGTTATTGATCTGTGGCAAATTGGTGTTTTACTTCTACCACCTATTTTTTTTTAAATAAAAAAAATCCACTATGCGGATTGGTTGCAGAATTTACTCCAAAAAAATTGAACAGTGCTTTTCTGATTTTGAACAGTACAGAACTGTTTTTGAATTCATGCAAGGCCCATTTCACTTTGACACCCACAATTCTCAACTATCTCAAGAGCTTGTGAGCCTTCTTTCTTTGGAGAGGCACTTTTTCAAGACAGAAGAGATTTTACTTCAAAGCACTCAATATTTGAAAGATCATTCAATTGATGTGATGTGAACTCATATTTTAAACTGAAATGAGTTCACAGTTCTAAACACAGTTACTCCAAAACTGCTTTCAATTTTTGGTTCAACATGGCTCTGCAAATCAACTTTTTCTGAGATAAAAATGGCAAAATCAAAATATAGGTAGCAGATAATTAGATGAAAATGTGGAGGTGGAGTTGAGATGTAGTCTGATTTCATGTCTGATTTCCCTGTACTACTTAATGAAAGATGTCAGATTTCTTATTGATTCTATCAATAAATAATTCAAAACGCTGTGTATTTTCTACCCCTCTATCTTCTATAAAAACAGTTAATTTTTTTTTTTTTTGGTTATGTAGCAAAAATGTTCACACATCTGCCTCAACTGAGTATGAAAAAACTGTTGGACACTACTGGTTTAGACCCTTTCCCCCCATCTTATGTTTGATTTTAAATCGCTGGAGCGTCCTACTTTATCTGCCCATAAAGTGCTTGTGCTTTAACCCCAAGAAGCCTGGATCCTCAGTGCAACCAACCAAGGGCAGGCAGTCGTCTTAGCTGATACAGCCACACATTAGTGAACAAAATCACCACGTGCTACACCAGTGGATCCTAACCTTTTTGGCTTGAGGGCCACAGATATCATATTTACAGCCCTAAAGGGCCACTTGCCAGGGGTGTTGCTGCACTAAAAGAAAGGGCCCTGCCCCGCCTTGACGCCAGTCTGGCTCCAGCCACTGCTGGCCAGCAACAGTCAGCATGGAGCTGGATCTAGCTCCTGCTGCTGCCAGTCAGCAGCAGGCAGCCCTAGCTGGCACTAGCTCCTGCCACTGCTGGCCAGTGGCCCCCCTGATTTCTTGGAGCGGGGCAGGGCCAGCCAGCCCAGATGCAGGGCATGGGCCCGGTGGCGGTGACACCCTTGCCACTTACCTTTGCCAGCATTCCCCTCCCACCCTGCCACCCAAAGCAGTCTGCCTCCTTGCACACTGATCTCTGGTCTCCCAGGCTGCAGCAGGGAAACCACTTGCATCCTGTAGCTCTGTGCACTCTATCTGGGTCCCAAGGTTCCCCTTCCGCAGCCAGGAAGACAGAAGATCAGTGCTCCTCTCCTCTCCTTCTGGCTCCAGCAAGGACCCTAGCAGCTATGGACCTAGGCAGAAGGCTGTGTAGTGCTCCCTGCTGCAGGGGAGTGTTAATTTCCTATCCCTTTGACTGCAGCAAGGCGCCTGCATCCCTCTTTTAGTCCTGCAGAAACACGCTTCTCTGGGGTCGTAACTGGCAGTGACTCCATTCTGCAGGCAGCAAGAAGGGAGCTGAAGACCACTTTGAAAGACCTCAAGGGCTACTTTTGGTCCCAGGAATAAAGGTTGGGAACCACTGTGTTACACATTCCAAGTGGTGTATTTGTCTGATACCCCCAATGCCTTTTAGCCCAAGAGAGAAAAGTTTTAAGTTGCTCCTGCATTGCATGTTGTCTGAGCAAGGGCATTCAGCCAGCAGAAGCTTACTCCTTGCTTTTTCAGAAGCTTACTGTTGCTTCTAAACATCATGCCTATGAATCATGTTGCATTTGTAGTTATTTTTTAATCAGTTCCACTATCACAGTTTTACTGCCTCTCTGTATGCAAATATCCAAACCTGTTAATATGAATTAAGTATTGTAATATACACATATTATTGTGTATAATGAAAAACTGAATAAAACCAAAGGCTTACTAATTCACTGTGAAAGACATAATATATTTAAATAATCCAACTGTAACACATTTGATTAAGGCTGTGGGGGCTCTTAATATTAACTCTTAAAATGGTTGCATTGGGAACTGCAGATAATGGCTGGGGACATTCTGTTGCATAAGGCACAAAAAGCAGCTTGCTGGAAGCACCCACTCACTGAGCTGAGGGTGATTTACTTGCTGAAGGACGTGCGTGGACACCTGTAGTGTGCGTCCTCACAGGAAAGTAGAGTAAGACAGGCTCCAGGAATGGGAGACTGGGGCCCCCAGTTTGCACGAGAGAAATGTCACATTCATTGGCTTTGTTCTTTAAAAAGCTTTGTCCAACAGGGAGCACAGTTCAGATGCACTACACACATGCCTGAGGTGGGGCACATGTGGTTAAGAATCAGCAATGCAGAGTTCCTTGTGCATCGTCTGTAGGCTACAAGTGCACAGCACAACAAAGGGACAGGGCTTCATAGATAATGGCTATAACTAAGGAAACATGGGCTGAAGTGTGTGTGTGTTGGGGGGTGGGGGGGTCAAGGTGTATGAGTGCTTACCACTCTTGCCACTAGCTAGAAGTAACCTGGTTTCTACACAACAATGCTCAGTTAATGTACAGTCAGCATTCCTTGCATTCTCAGTCTTCTTAATTGCTTTTTAACCTTGTTACATATACCACACTGCAGCTGTCCTGAGCAGGACCAAGGCCTTTTAGTAAAATGTAGGCACTTTTACTCTCACATTTACAACTGGTACTGACAAGTTTCTTTTAGCAGTTAGTCTAACTCATTATTATGCTGCATCAGATCCATTCCTAGAAGCTCACATGCAGTTTCCACTTCGACCTTCAAAGTTCTCATATAATATTTTTTAATCCCCAAAATTTCTTTCTAATCAGTTTCTCTTCTTGGTAAGTCTCTCTATTTTGGGAATATGTGTTGGTCTCTTGACCCATTTTCCCTTTAGGATTTCTTATTAATAATAAGAATAAGAATTTTATTACTGTAGCATCTAGGAGCCCTGGAAAAGGACCAGTGCGCCATCTGTGCCAGGTGTACAATCAATCAAAAGACAGGCCCTGCTCCTGTCCCATTTTCTCATGTGTATCTCTGTGTCCCTTGTGTGTGCCTTTGTGCATGTTCTGTGACTTTCACTTTGCCCATTGCCTGTGCTCAACCAGGTATTACTACTGCTCTTCCATACGGTAAAGGAGGAGTAGTGGTTTTGGTGAGTCATACGTGGGAGTCAGAGACAAAGGCTGAGGACAAAAGCTTGTAAAGTGCCCTCTGATTTTTTGAGGGCCCAGTTTCAGACACATTAGCCTGATTTCTGGCACTGCTAAGCACTGCCATGAGTTGGGAGAAAACCAGGAACTCCATTTGTAGCATTTTCCTCTTGTTTTCGCTCCATTGTCAGAAAGCTAGACCAATTCACAACCCTATTAGGAGCTGTTTGGTACAGATAATATTCAAGGCTTTATAAACAGGCGACAGCAAACTGAACACAAGCATATAAATCAGACTCTGTCTGTCCAGCTCTCCTGATACCAAATTCTTTCCAGCACTTGTAGATTATCATTATTTCTCGGAACTCACTGAAAAAAGCAGTGGCAGCAGTAAAGGAGGAATGTGGCTAGGAAAATATCAGTTTTACTCTCCACCCTAGGTCTTTGGACACATCTCTTGGGGGAGTGAGGGGTGAACAGCACCAGTTCTGACCTTCCCTGTGGCACCCTCACGCTTTCCATGGGAATTTTTAAGATGCAGCAGCAGGGGAAATAACGCATAAGCCCATGTCCAGCATGAGTTATAGTTTTGCTAGATAAAAATAACAAGGGACATCAATTCTTTGGTTTAGAGCCAAAACTGCTCAGCACAGGATGCAGAAGAAAATTCTTCACATTGTGCTGTAACATAGCACAGCAAGATGCATTGGGTATGTCTACACTTACAATTTAGTTTGAATTAATGAGGATTAATTCAAACTAAATTAATGCATGTGCATACTGGCTTTCAGTAGTTCAAACTAAGGAAACCTTAGTTCAAACTTATAAAACTTAAGTTTGAACTGAGGATTAGTTTGAACTCATTAGTTTGAACTAAACCAGTGGACCCTATTTAATGCAGTTAGTTCAGTTTAATGTGGTTTGACCTCCTTCTTCCGAGGGTTCATGGCACCCTGGAAAGCGGTGCCTGCCCTGGGTGGGGAATGGCTAGGGCTGTACTTGGGGCAAGCAGCCCCAAAGGTCACCTCCTACCCGGGTCCCGATCCAGCCCAGGGCCGTCCCTAGTCCCGTTGCCAGGAGGGGGGGTGCCTTCCCTGCCACATTGCCAAGTGTGGCTAGGACCGGGCGCATGGAAGGAACCCATGTGCTCAGCTCTGTCAGTGCTGGCAGGGTGCAGCAAATGGACCTCCCACACCCAGTGTTAGCAGAGCTTGCCAGGAGGGGGAAAAGGCCTGGCTTTAGTATTGCTTGCTGGATGGGAGAAAAGGCACCCCACACCTGGCTGTAGCAGCACTCGCCAGGCAGGGGAAACGGCACCCTGTGCCCAGCTCCTGGAGCGCTTGCTGGGCAGGGAAAAGGCAGCCGGTGCCCAGCTCCCAACTTGCTGGCCAGGTGCCAGGGAATGCCCCCCTGCCACCTGGCCAGTGTGCTAGGAACTGGGTGTGGGGATATCTTCCCTGCTTCACAGCAAGCATGCTGGGAGCTAAGGCACAGGGGTGCCTCTTCCCCACCCAGCAAGTGCTCCAGCAGCTGGGTGCGGGCTGCCTTTTCCCCCACCCAGCAAGTGCTCCAGGAGCCGGGCGTTGGGTGGCTTTTCCCCTGCTGCCTTTTCCCTGTGCCTGGCAAGGGTGGATCAAGCCCAGTGCAGGGGTCCCTTCCCAGTGCCTGGCAAGTGTGGGTCAAGCCAGGTGTGGGGGTCCCTTCCACCTTTGCCCCCACCCGGCTTAGCACGGCTAGAGCTGAGTGGGGAATGCTTTCCCCGCTGCCCAGCTCTGGCTGCTGGCATGGCCCTTCTGGCGGGGGGGGGGCATGATGCCACAATCCCCATGGTGCCCCTCTCCAAATTTGAATTAGCAAGTGCTGTCCATGGACATGCTTGTTTGAATTGGTTTTCCTACTAGTTCGAATTAACTCAGTGTGAACTAATAATTATTACTTCAAATTCATTAGTTCGGATTAAGTTAATTCGAACTAACCACCTAAGCATAGACATAGCCATTGAGATGTTCGTGACCAGGGATCGGTGGATCTAGTTTGCCTAACTAGGTGCCCGCCTGCTCTGTGCTAGGCTGTTGGCCTTTACTATGCTTTTTCACCATGGGCAAAATAAATTGAATGATACTATGTTGGGTTTCTTGGACCACACACGATGTAAATCAGATGCTTTCCTGATGACTGAATTTGAATTTTGAACTGAAATGAGCTTTAAGGTAAACCCTTATAACAGGGGATCATTTTTCCCACACCAAGTAGGGGATTTTGGAGTCGTTGAGGCACCTGGTAGCAGAGATGTGGTCCTCTGCCTCTGCCCACCACAAGGGTCATTTTCTAGATAAAGGCTCTGAACCCCTTGATTCAACAGAGTTCCAACATCTAGACTCAGAGTGATGCTGCTACTGATGGTAATGATGGGATGTCTGGGGAGCTGATCCCAAGGCTTTTCTCCTTTCAACATAGCCAAAGCATCAGTATTAACAGTGGAAAAGGTAAGTTTCCCAGACTTGGTCTGTTTCTTCTGGCACCATCCCTATGCCATCATACGCAGCTTTTCCTCCACTGCACGCAGAAAGAGAAATGGGACCAGGCACCACACTAGATGGAGGAACTGGGGCAACAGCCCATCTCCACCAATCCCAACCTGCAACCGACACGAGGGAACGCTGGATGGGGTGCTCCACCTTACAGCGCTGGCTGCTGCTTGCCTCCCTTCATCTCCAGGTTGACTGCACCCCCATCTCCCTATATTGGCCTTCTTTTGCTGCTCTGCACTGCCTCCCCACCCCTTGCAGGCTGACACCGCATTATCATCCTCCCTCATGCTGTTGGGCAGGGCTCTCTCTGCCCTCTGCTGGCTGCCCATTACCACCCCTCTGCCTATTTCAACTCCCCATACTCTCTAGGGTCCCCCCAGCCAACCACTGTATTGCCTCCTTTCACATTGCCCCCCACTCCCCTGACTCCCCCAACATTGCATTGCCCCCTCCTTCCACTGCTCCACCCCTTCACACCACCCTGCTCTCCCTACACCTTCCTCCCCAGCCCTGCACTGCATCGCCCCACACCCTGTGCACTACCCCTTGTCTCACTCCCCTCTTTGCACTGCATCGCCTGCCCCATGTGCACTGCCTCTTCAGCTCAGACCCCCTTACACTGCATCGCCTGCCCCCTGTGTTTCACTCCCCCTTACACTGTGTAACCCATGTGCATAAAAGTGCAATCTCTTTCAGGGATCCTTTGTGGCAGGGTTATGTTGCTGGGCAGATTGTGCAGCCCAGAAACCAGAACCTTCTGGTAAGAAGGTGTGGGAGCACATTGAGCGTGCTCCACAAGGTTTATTGCTGAGTTGGAGTTACATGCCCAGGGAAAAGCCTGAGAGGAGCAGCCTGGAGAGGAGCAAACAGAGAGCTGCAGAGTACATGGGCTAAGGGACTCAGTGAAAGGAGCTGAGCAGGAGTGGACTGCAGGATGTTTTCTCCCTGCTTTGGACTGCTTTGCAGGGGAGTTGTCTGCAGGAGAACTGAGAGTTGGATGGCCAGTGACCTGATTGCATGGTGCTGGCTACACAGAAGGAAGAAAAGACTGCAGTTGAGATAAGGGTGACTCCACCTGAACATTGGGACGCTTGGGTTTCTTACTGTTTTGCTTAAATGTATTATGGTTCCTTAGGATAAGGTGTGTTTAGTTAGTTAATAAAGTTCATTGTTACGTTTATGCTGAGTGGCAGTTTATTGTGGGATGCGAACTCTGAGCAGTCTTCGCTGTGTGTCCTTTTAACAACTGGATCCTGGCTCTCCAGCTGCTTTCTGCAGGGGTTTTCACTGTGAGGCACTGGAGAGGGGGAAGTAGATGCATTTGAGCCCACCCTAGCAGGTTACAACTGCATTGCCTGCCCCCTGTGCACT
>ML682007.1:29177920-29448754 GCA_007922195.1 Podocnemis expansa
AGCTCACACCCCCTTTACACTGCATCACCTGCCCCACGTGCACTGCCTCCTTCAGCTCACACCCCCTTACACCGCAGCACCTGCCCCCTATGCACTGCCCCCTTCAGTTCACTCCCTCTTTACACTGCATCCCCCCCTTGCACTGCTCCTCCCCTTCACACCCCCCCAGCTCTCCCTAGAGCTTCCTCCCCAGCCCCGCCGCGCGCGCGCGCCCCCCTCCCCCCCCGCGCGGCCCCGCCCGGCGCGCTCTGCTCCTGCCCCCCCCCCCGCTGCACGCGCTGCCCCGCCCCCGCGTGCCCCCGCCCCGCCCCTCCCCCGCCCGCCAGGCTCCGGGCCCGGCGCCGCTCGGGAAGATGGCGCGGCACGTCCAGGTCAGTGGGCGCGGGCCGGGCCGGGGAGCCGTTGGGAGCCGGGCTGGTGGTTGGCGCTGGCGGTTGGGGCCGGCGGGGGTCCAGGCCGGGTTAGCGCCCCCTCTGTGGGGGGGGGGCCGGCATTGCTCCTCCCCTCCCAGCGGGCTGTGTTGGGGGCGGGGGAGGGAATCTGAATCCAAAGTTGGGTGTGAAATTTTCCGCGCGGGGGGGGGCAATATTTCCTTTCTCACACCTCTCTACTGCTTCACCTCCTGGGGCATTGCTGTTTGAGTGGCTCCTTGGCCTCGCCTGGCGCCCTGCGCCCCGGCACGGGCACTGCGGGCGTCGGTCAGGTCTGGTCACCCTCAGGGGTGGTGTGGCATTGGGAGAGGGTAATGCCAAATCCTGGTCCTGCTCGGAGTGGTGGCAGGTAGGGTTATCCAAAGAGATTCCTGTTCCTGCTCCGGCTGATCTGCCTTTGGCTTCCTCCTCAGCGATTGTCTTCGGTTTTTGTTTTCTTTTAAGTAGGGTGAAGGAAGGTGCCAGTGGAAAAATGCATTAGGTCACCCACTTTAGTTTCTTGCACCACGGACAAGTGCCCTTCAATGTTATTGCCTATTAATTATTATATGTAATATTACTTATTAACTCATTATGCTGTTTGAAACCTTATGCAGCAAACAGCACACATAGATGAAATAACGAGTTCCTGCACGTTGACAATTCCAGGAAGAAGACCCGGTCTCAGCTCTGCCCGCCAGTGTGCGTCTTTCCCACAGTTTTCCTCGAGCAAAAATCTGTGGGATAGGCTGTGTCTGTGGTCACGATGGTGTGCATCAGACAGGCACTTCTCCTTCTGCCTCCCTACTTTTGGAGCCTTTCGTTCTGGCGGGCAAAGGCCGTGGGACTGCTAAGAAGAGCAGTGTAGGTGTGGGAGGCGCTGGTTGGGCATGTAGTGACCTGCGTATGATAGGGTTCAGCCACACAGGACACTTTAGTTGCCTAGCCATGCTGCATAGTCCCCACTGCTCTTTTACTTGTGCTAGATGGAAGTGCTGTCCACACACACCTGTCACTATATCCATACCGTCCTAAACGTGGCTCTACCTATAGATGAGCCTTGCAGAGTGCTCTGAAGGGCGGCGGGACACATCTCCCAGACCAACTCCTTTAGGTCTAGGTTATTTCCCTGTTCTGAGTGTCCTGTGTTTTGTCCAATGTAGTTTTAAAAACAAGGTGTGAAGAGCCTTCCTTCATTTCCCTGGGGCAGTAACTGCATGGCCTATTCTGTGTCATTGGCAGGAGGTTTACCCTGATATTCAGCCTAAATATTTTGTTGCTTTGTTTTCAGGCTGTTGTTCAGTTGCACCCTGATATATTGTACTAGCTAATTCCTATCCGTTATTGCTGCCCACACAGTGCTATTTAGAGCCTGTAAATCATTGCTTAACCAAGCTATATCCACTTAGCTCTTTTAATCCATGATCAATTGTTTCAGGGTTCTGATAACTTTTTCTAGACTTTCCCATGTTTATCAGTACTTTATCTGATGTTTATCCAGAAGTGAATGCAGAAGTCCAAAACTGATATAAAGCAGGTCTGTAACCTTGCAACATGGCACGATGCCTTGGTGATGCTGCCTAAGACTGGAACATAATCATGCTGCACTGCAAACTCATGTCTATTTCCCAGTCACTGTCACTGCTGTGTCCTCCTCATTACTTTTGTTTCCCTGTTGTTCCTCTTCTCCTGAGTATGTGTTTTGGATTATTTTCCTGCACATGTATCAGTTTGCATTTTTTCAAGACAAATTTTCATTTTCATCTGAATGAGAGTGGTTCATTTAATTTTGCAACTGGGATTGTTACATTATTACTTACCGGTATGTTTTTTTTCTCCCTGTAAAGGTCAGAGATAGTGATTCTGTTTCAGCTTCAACATCTTCTCAATATACAAATTATCTGTACAAAAAAAAGAAAAGAATAAATACTGTGGCTCTTTCAATAGCTTTTTAATGTGTAAACTATATGTGTCCAATGTTTTTTAATTTGAAAGTTGAAGATATTTTAAAAATGTGGTCATATTTTACAGGTTAAGGGGCAGTTATCAAATCCAACGGAGGTTTCAATCGCTCCCCCCCCCCCCCCAAAAAAAAAAAAAGGAAATTCTTCTTACTTATCAGAAGTGTATTGTGGGAGTTGTCCTCTTTTCCATGTTAACAGTTACTGGAAAATGACATGCCCTGGTTAACTAAACTAAATTCAGTTGGGAAGAGATTTTATTTGCAGTTTTTACAGTTTGCTTGGACTGCCATTTAGCTCAGTGTTGATGGCTATAAATTCAATCCTTTATTTAAAATAAAAATAAAGTTTTAAGCATTGATTAATATGAATGGAGGGGAAAGGTGGAAAGGAAGCTGACTTTCAGTTCTCCATTCAAAACAAGGCCTGTCAAATATTTGATTAGCTCTCTTAGGATTTCCCTTGATACTTCTTTCTGGATTACACTCAGGGCTTCAAATATTTACCAGACACCTTTTAATAGAAGCTGATGAGAGAGATCAGGGTGCCAAACAGTGAAATCCCATTGAAATCTCCAGTTCCTACCAACGTTCCCTCTAATTATTCGTAGGCTGTGTGCGCAAAAAATTTCTTCGTATGCCTAAAAATATTTTTGTAAGCGCCATTATTAGCACTATTGAATTGTTCTGTGTGCACTTTATTTTGTTGCGTGCGCAGGTTTCATGACCTGTGTGCGTGCGCCCATGCACACACCTTAGAGGGAACAGTGGTTCCTACCCCACAGCTTTTTGGAAGTCGGAGAATATTGGGATTTCTGTTGGTGTACTTCCTTGAACCTTGCTCAAGAGCTCCATCTTTCATATCGCTAGCTAGTGAGGTCCCTAATAAATCTTGATCTTCTGGTGGACAGGAATAAAGATGCTTTCTCTATCTTCTTCCCACCTATCTGAAAAGCTTTTTTGAGTGTTGTGGGGTAGATGGGTTTTTTTGCTGTTTTGCCTGTCCTCTGGCCTCTACATATTGGGGTCTTTTCTCTATGAGCGTCTTCATTGTCTGCCTTTGCTGACCCTCATTTTTCCAAGTGGCAGTGAAAGGACAAGGATCATGTCAATTCATACGAAAGTTTTCTCACAGGTTGAATAATACCAATGAAACTGAGTAGTCTTGTCAATTTCCCCTTGCTGCTGCCTGGAGAGATCTAAACTGTTGATGTGCAGACCCAGAAAGACAGAGCTGCATTGCACATGTTCTGAAGGATATTTTTGCAACCTGAAAACTATATGTTTTTAAAAGAAAACTTCTCTGTCACAGAAACTGATGCTTTTTGTCCAGGGAAAGTCCCCCATTCTTTGTTCTTCTAATTCATTTGTTTTCTCCCTCACATTGCTTCTTTGTTTGCCTTGTTGTGATTAATCTTGGCACTTCTGGATAATGAAGAGACAGCAATAATGGCGAGGGTGTTTTTGTTTTGTTTTGTTTTGAACTAGCCCTTAGAGGGTAATTCTAGAAAGAGACACTATAGCGAGAGTCCAAGGTCCAGATTCTTAAAGGTATCTAGGGACTTAACTCCCATTGAAATCAGTGGGAGTTAACACATTAAGCCTTTAAGCATCTGAGCCCACAGGCCTCACCTCTGTAATTCTTAGTTCCTTTCACTCCAGGATTTAGTATGAACTCACTGGCTATTTTTGTAGTCCCTGCCATTATTTATAAGTATTTTGAATAATGTTTTTTGACATTATTTCTGGAAATTCTGTCTCTGGAGAGATGTATTTACAGGAGGGACTTGGCAGTGGCAGCTGGTTTACACTTTCAAAGTCCTTGACTTTCTCTGAAGTCTCCTCTGCAGTCACTTTTACTATTTGAGTTAAGAAAGAATCAGCACTTGGTGGAAACAGAGATAAATAGCAAGCACCCAACCTAGTCCTGGAGTAAAAATTTTGGTGCTGAAGGAACATGAAGTTAGTCTCATTTGTGCCAGCACCTATATTAGTGCACAGACTTATATTTTTTTCCCCTGAGGCTCTTTAAAGCACAATAATATTCTTATAATTAATATTTCAAAAGTGCTGCACAAACAATAGCTTGGAGGGTGCATTTTTGCTCCATTTGCATTCTCTATAAACAGATTGCAGTGGTTTCTTTAGAGTTTGTTTCCAAGCTCCAGTTTGCCAAGAAGATTGCAAATGGTTACTAGTCCTTTGAGGTTCCTTCTTTTCTGTAGCTGAATGGTCAGGACACACACTCTTAAAAATTCATTCTACCAGTAGTTTTAGAGCTGTCATCAATACCAGTGAATTGTTTGTATTTCAAAAGGGGAATACCTCTAAAGCCATTAATATTGTAACACAGGGTATCATCTTACTCCCTGAATTCTCCTAGTGATTTTAGTAGGTGTAGCTGAGGAGTAGGTCTCTCAGTGTGAATCAGGGTGGTTTACATTAGGAAATAAGAGGTATAGCTACATCTCTCAGCACTGAAAAGTCCACACCCCTAAGAGACGTAGCTATACTTATTGAGTCCCTGGTGTAGACAGTGCTACGCCGACAGAAGAGGGAGCCTTGTGAGGAGGTGGATTACCTATGCCAGCAGGAGAACCTTTCCCATTGGCATAGGCATTGTCTACACTGCAATGCTGCAGCTGTGATATTTTAAGTGTAAACATACTCTCAGAATGATATAGGGTGGCCCTGTACTTGGACAGGCTACACTTCATCAAAAGACAGAATTCTAGGAACTTAACTTTTCGCTTTGAACAACTGGATCCTTTGTGTTGTCCCCTAGATCGTCACACAGAGGGTTTCATCTGCATAAGGATTTGGTCCCTCCCTGCCTGAAAGTGGGGTCAGCCATCTCCCAAGCAGTGTCCCACATCCTGTCTTCATATTTCATGGAGGGGTCTCACTTGGATCCTCTGCCAAGCATGTGGTCCCTGGTAGAACGGTTAAATGAAAGGCCTTGTTGTCTGTCTCATGGAACGGACATGGAGAGCAACAGACTTCACCTCTTTCAAGGAATGATATGGGGTGGATATTCATGGGAGGGCCCTCACAGAAGTGTTCTCCCCTGAAACACTCTTAAGGGTTTAGCCCCATCAGGGGTTGACCCATGACGACACTTGTAGATGTGTGAAGGCACACTTTTAGAAGAAAAACATAAGTTACATTTTTTTTTTTTTTGGTTAGTCCTTGTTTAGCTGTGGATGCTTTTGTCTGAAAGCAGCCTTAGATGTTTGTACCTTGAACTGAAGGTTCATTTTTTTAAAGTGAGGAATGATTTATGTTGTTTTGTGTAAGCTCATGCTACTGGTTAGCGAAAGAATGTCTCTTGAAAGTGTGCCTTCCCAGAGAATACAGTTCCTTAACTGTCTCCAGTACCTAAAGCAGTCCTAGCAGGCCATGCTGAAAGTAACCTGCCTTGAATTTTTCCCAGTGCAACATTTGGACAGTTCATATGGTGAGACGCACCACTGTTAACTAGACTGAAGTTAAAGGTTTTTGTAAAAGTGCTAATTTTGGAGACACTTTGCTGAATAGTAACATCATTACTGGGAGGTTAAAATCAGGAAATGTAAACCTAAGGAAATGTTCTAATCCTGTTAATAAGATCTTGTTGAAACTGAGGAGAAACAGCTCCTCCTAGGCTCATCATCTAGAATGAATAGTGCTAAGATAACTAATATATGATTTGTTGTTTTGACTGGTTTATTGTAAATAATTAAATGGATATCGCTTGTATTTATTAAGGACATAAGAATGGCCATACAGTAGATGCTCACTGGGTCCATCTAGCTCAGTATCCTGCCTTTCAACAGTGGCCATTTCCAGGTGCTTCAGAGGGAATCAACAGGATAGGGCAATTATCAAGTCTTCTATCATCCAAATCCAGCCTCTGGCTGTCAGAGGCTGAGAGATACACAGAGCATGGAGTTGTGTCCTTGACAATATTCACTAATAGCCATTGACAGATGTCCATGAACTTATCAAATTCTTCTATGAAGTCCGTTATACTTTTGCCCTTCAATATCCGCTGGCAATGGGTTACTGAGGTTAACTGTGTTATGTGAGGAAATACTTCTTTATGTTTGTTTTAAACCTGTCACCTGTTAGTTTCGCTGGAAGACACCTAGTTCTCATGTTATCTGAAGGGATAAAAAAGCCCTTCCCTGTTCACTTTCTCCACACTATTCATGATTTTCTAGACCTTTGTCACATTCGTCTTTAGTTGTCTCTCTTCTAAGCTGATCATCCCAGTCTTCTAACTCTTTCCTCATATGGAAACTGTTCCACCCCCTCAATTGTTTTTGTTGCACTTCTCTGAACTTTTCCCAGTTCTGGTGTATCTTTTTGAGATGGCATGTCCAGAATTGCACCTAGTATTCAAGATGTAGGTGTACCTTGGATTCATATAGAGGCATTATATTTTCTGACTTATTGTCTATTCCTTTCCTAACATTTTCTAATATTCTTTTTTTCTGCTGCCTTTTTTTTTTCTTTAATAGCTGCTGCACATGGAGCAGCTCCTTTAAAGCAGGGGTCTCAAACTCAAATCACCATGAGGGCTGCATGGGGGCTAGTATGTTAGCCCAAGGGCCACAGCACTGAAACCTTTTCATACAACAATATTGCAAATATCAGTAACAATAGTGTCATTGTGGGCCACAGGAAATAGCTTTAGGGGCTGCTTATTTGAGACCCCTGCTTTAAAGGGAGCTGTCTACAGTGATTCCAAGATCTCTTTCTTGAGCAGTAACAGCTACTTGAGCTCTCATTATTTTGTGTACACAGCTGAGGTTGGAAAAAAATGTGTATTACTTTGCATTTATCAACACTGAATTTCTTCTGCCCTTGTGTTACCCACTCTCACCGAGTTTTGTGAGATCTCATTGTGACTTTTCCCATTCAAAACTGTTATCATCTGGAAATTTTGCCAATCTACTGTCATCCCTTTTTTTCCTGATCATTTATGAATATGTTGAACAGCTCTGGTCCCAGTACAGATTGTTGAGAGGGCTCTGCTGTTTACCTTTCTGCACAGTGAAAACTGACCATTTGTTCATATCCTTTGTTTCCTGTCAGTCAGTTATTGGTCCATGAGAGGATCAGTACTTTGTATATGATTGCTTACTTTAAGCTTTGCAAAAGTCCAAGTACACTATACCCACTGGCTCATCCTTGTGCACCTGTTGGTTGACAGAGTTAAATAATGCTAACAAATGGATGAGGTACTATTTCCATTTACCAAAGCCTAGTTGACTGCTCCCCAACACAGTCTGTTCACCATTGTATTTAGAGTTACTGGAGCTTATATTCTTTGACAGCAAAGCAAAATAATCACGTTTAATTCCAGTTCTTGTCAGTAGTTTTGATAGGAAATTGCTATACACGCTACTGACCTGTGTGTGCGAATTTATTTTGAAGAGTTTTGCACACGCATTGAAGTTTATAATTATGGGAAAGAAACCTGGAGAAATCTGAGATAATCTACGGTTTATCTTTTGCTGTTTCCCAGGTTTGCATGGATGGAGGTTATCATTCGGAAATGATGGGACAGAAGAGACTCATTGGACTGTGTGATTAATGCATACTAGTGTCTGAATGATGCTGGGTTAGTGCCAATCTTTATTTGTCAGTGAAACTTGTAACTTGACGGACTGTTGACCTTGGCACGTCTACTAAAGTATAGCAGATTTCTCTTCACCGTGATTTTTAGCAAGGTTGTCTGTATTGGAGGGTGCACGCTGCAGGGGCGCATTGGCCTGCCCTTTCACTTGAGTCCTCATGAGCAAGGGAGTCAAACCACATGAGAAATCCTGCAGACAAGGGGGCTGAGGAGGAGCAGCTGGGTGGCTCCCTGGGCCAGCTTCTGTAAAGGTTCCCTGAGCCAAACCCTAAAAAGGCTTCCAGATGAAAGCTGAGGAGGGACGTGGACCAGCAAGCTCTTGAGAGAAGAGCACTTTGAGCCAGAGGCTGCTGGAGAGGGGGCGGGTAACCAGCCCAGAGGGAGCATGGAAGCCCCTGGGGAAGGGGGCTGCCCAGTGTAAGGGCTGGAACGGAGCCTAAACAGAAACTGTGTAGCCGGTGAAGGGAACACTTACAAAAACACTGTGGGGAGCATTACGTGAACATTTGGGTGCTATTTGTGGGGGTGGAGGACTGGAGTCAAATGGGGTGAGTGCAGAACCTGTTGCGTGCCGAAATCAAAGTCTGTTTGACTTAAGGAAGAATTTTTTTGAGGCCATGTTTCTAAGGGAGTGAAGATCGTATCAGTGAAGCTGCTTCCAGCCTCTCTAGTGGGATGGTACTGGGCTTGATACTTAGAGAATATCTGGCAAAAATGGCTCCTTCTGCAGTTCCAGGTATAGTTACATGGTTTAGAACAGGGGTCTCAAACTTGTGGGCTCCATGTGGTCCCTAAAGTTATTTGCTGTGGCCCACAATGGCACTATCATTACTGATATTTGCAATATTGTTGTATGAAAAGGTTTCAGTGGTGCAGCCCTTGGGCTAAAGTACTGGTTCTCATGCGGCTCTTGTGGTTGTTTGACTTTGAGACCCCTGGTTTAGAGGCTGATACAAGGAAAATAATACTGGGTGGTTAAAGGAGCAACTGAAGCATGCAGAGATTAGTACGCTGCTCTTAATTTCAAAGTTATCTTTCATGCTCTTGTATTTGTCTTTTATTTTTGTAAATGGGGGGAACAGTCCTATCTGGTGCAGAAGAGACTTCTGTAAGGCCTTGTTTGCAATGGAAAGTGACCTTTCTGTAAAAGAGCTGGAATCTGAAATGCTGAAACATTTCAGACATGACCTCAGGAGTATCGATAGCATGTCTCTAGGGTGCCATTTTGTTTACTTTGAGGTTGGGATGTCCTGGAATGGGAGTTTAGTGAGTAAAAGGAAAAACTTCTTAAAAGAGAGGTGAAGGTTTGGGCTGAAGTATATCTTTAGTTCAGCATGAGTTCAGGGAAGGAAAATGAAAAGAAGTGACCAATTCCATAGAGCATTTCAGGGATGTAAAGCCTAAATGTGGATCTTCTTTGAAGATCTATTG
The DNA here is from genome assembly GCA_007922195.1 of Podocnemis expansa. NCBI lineage: Eukaryota > Metazoa > Chordata > Testudines > Podocnemididae > Podocnemis > Podocnemis expansa. The sequence continues at coordinate 29,187,345 of ML682007.1, forward strand.
GGTCAATAATTGTTGGGGAGTCATGTGAATATAAATAACTATTGGTGAGTGAGTGTTGGCAGACAAGAGTTTTTAATTCATGTGAATTAGTGTTTTGTTTGGAGTTGGAGTACATGTGTTGTATTTTCAGAGTATTTTTTTCACTCCTTAGTTTATATTTATACAGGAATAAATAAATATTTTTTATGTGACCAAGAGAGCAAATTTCTTGAAAGGGAAACTCTCTTCAGGAAATACTAGCTTTTAAGAGAAACGTTAGAGGGATCAAGAATGTGTACTGTTTTAAGAGCTAAAAGGAAGAATTGGTGGCAGTATAAAAATAAATCAAGGATCCTTCAGTGTATTTGTTGTGAGGTAATCTAGTATCTGTTGGTGACCTCTGTGGTGTTTATTTCCATGAGCCATGCTGCTTGTTAAAAAAGAGAGTGCAAGGAAATGTGGGTATAAATTTCATAGCAAAAGTCTGTGATCCTGTAAACAGGGAATGAGGGCAGAATTACAGGTTCAAGCAGAAGGAGAAGCGGGTTGCAAGGGAGAATGCACTTAAATTCTTAATACCTTCAATAATAATAATAATAATAATAATAATATGAGGACATAACAAAAATTGAAGTGATTTTTGTTTTGTCATTCTTTCTGGTATGAAAACCTCTAGCACATTTTTCTCTTTTACTGTTTTTAATCTATGTTGTGTCATTTGAGAGAACTGTGAAAATGAAACACATGCAAATCACTCGAGGTAGGCAACTGGTTTTGTGCAAGAAAATCCAGGGAACTCCACAACATTAAACATTATTATTTCCTCAACAGAGGTTTCATTTGGAAGGAAGTAAATGTGGGGGTGGGTTGGTTAAGAGGCTGCATCCAGGGGAACAAAGCTGCATCTACAGCAGTGGTTCCCAACCTTTTCTCTGCTGTGGCACACCTTGATATCTTCAAATTTTTTGAGGCACACCACTGTTAAAAAACTCATGAATATTCAAATGAACTTAAATTAATTATGAATAGTCATGAACTGTGGTACAGCGTTTTGGAAATGCTGCTATATGGGATAGTAGGGGTAGCAGAGCAGGGGTGGCAAAACAGGGGAGGTCAGGAGTTGTGTGCAGTGGCAGGAGTGAGTGTGGGGAGCACAGCAGGGCAGGGGTGGCAAAAGAGGACAAGGGGAGCCATGTGGGGAACAGCACAAGGGTGGCAAGAGAGGAGAGAAGAGAGAAGAAGGGAGAACAAGAGTGGCTTTGTGGGGGGCAGGGGGAACCTGGGGAGTGGGGAGGGAGGGGAGGGGAGGGAGCATGGCGCAGCACCCATTTTCCCCTTCTCCACAGTCGCTCTTTGCCACCCAGGGCAAATCCTCACCCCACTGCTGCTCCCTCCTACCCCAGTGGGTCCCATCCTCCCCTTCCCCAGCTGCCTGTGATGGACCCTCCCATCACTTCAGGGGTCAGAACCAGGCCTCCAGCCCCCAGTTACAGACCCCCTGAACCAAACAGCCACCCCACAACCCCAGCTACACACCCTCTGCTACACACACACCTCTGCCCAACACAACCCCCAGCAGCCTCCCCCTCAAAGCCCTTACCTGGGCTGTTTGCAGGCTAGTGAAAAAACAACAAGGAGTTGTGTGGCACTTTAAGACTAACAGATTTATTTTTTGCATGAGCTTTCGTGGGAGAAGATCCCACTTCCTCAGATGCTTTGAAGATGGGTGAACTTACAGAAAGGAATGAAACTAAATGCAAGGGGGTGTAAAACATAGAAGCTGCTCCGCCCTGCAGGGGAAGATGCACACACTCCCGGCCTCCCTCAGCTCTGCTGGCTCGGCCTGAGGTGGAGCAGGCTTTAAGGTGGAAGTCTGTGTTCCAGCTGCTTGGGCTATTTCTAGGGCGACCCCTGGAACTCTGCATTCCAGTGCCTTCCTCTATTTTTAGGGGGACTGGAACGCTGCCTGCCTAAACATAGGGGGCCCTGGAACTGTTTTCCAGTGCCTTCCCCCTTACTTTCACCCTTGCCTTTTCCCAGCCCCGCACAGCCCACGCGGCTGGGCTTAGCATGGAGGGAACTTTAACTCTGGCTCTCGGGGATGCTTGCGGCGCACCCGTGTGCCCAGTGCACTGGTTGGGAACCACTGATCTACAGCATGCCTACTTGGGTATGGTGGTGCTGCCTGGCCTTTCCCCTTGCTCCATTAAGTCTGCTTTGCACATGGTCAGCTGTGGAATTGAAGTGTAATTAAGGCTCCTGGGGTAGTTTTACCTTCTGCACAGGTGTCTGCTGGTGTTGAAGCATGTGGAGTGGTCTCCCTAGCTCTGATCCTGATACTGACACACTTCCTGAAAACTTCTGAGTACTTACAGAACAGAGTCCTCTTTACAGCATTGTTTCTGTGGGCATGCCGTACAGATTCTTTTCTCTTCCAACCACATACCTCTATGTTTGCGTCTTTATTGTGATTTCCCTGGAGGCCTCACGGAGGGACTTATAGGTATCCACAGTGATTGCAGGTACTGTGGTGAATGTTGTTAGACTGCCATCTTTGAGCCTTCCTATCTTGCAAATCACCCCTTAGCCCAGCTTTTGTATACAGTTTGCCTGTTGTCTGATAGTTTCAAATCCATCTGGGGTATGGATTTCCAATTCCCACTGGTAGCAGCCGGATGTCCAGATCTCTCTAGGTTGCATTCACACAGTAAGTGAAGGTGCAAATGTTGGATGGGTCAGCATACACATGCTGGTTTTAATCTAGGCAGGGTGGGTCAGGGTCTTTGTCAGGCAGTTTATGCTGGCACATCTTTACTAGTATTGTTACCTGACTGGTAGTAATAGGCAGTGTGGGTGTGCCTCACTGTGCTGGGGTCACACCTACATTTGCTGTGTTGATGCTAATGTATCCTTAAATGGCCCTGAAAATCTCAGAATGAAGCATTTCTGCATTAGTCACTAAAACATACTAGCTGAGGCACTTGTTCACCCTCTCCATGATAGTGAGTGGGTGGGAAGGGGATTATTTTCATATCTCATTAGAATTCTCTCAAAGCAGTTGATAAGCATATTTGCCCCACTTTATTCTAAAACAGGAGGTAAGTATGAAGTGACAGGTGGATTGTTTGCAGAGTTGGGCCTCAGTCTTGCAAAGATAGAAGCCCATGCTTAACATAAAGCACATGTGTAGATTCAGTGAGTTTCTGTTGGTATGCATAGATTTCTCCTTTCTTCAATTTCCATTTGGCTTCCTCTTAAACAATGTCTTGATGAGTCTTCCTTCTTTAACTCCTGTGTTACATTCTTTCTCTCTAAAAAGTACCTCATAGCATAACCGTGTTTAGTATTTAATGCTTGCTTCATTATCCTTTCAATTATTGACTCTTCCGTCAACAGGGTACAACACTTCCATGCTATTGTCAGATATGCTCAAGAAGTCAACTGTTGATATAAACTTTACTGTCAGTGGAATGTACAGCTAATGTCAGCAAGCAAACTTTTTAAAAAATGTGTTAAATTTGGATTCTTTCTATTAACTTTATCAGGCATGTTGTTTCAGTTCTAAATTCTAAGATAGGTGTAGTCCATGTTGAAGGAATTTTGTGTGTGTCACTTAATTTTACTCACTGGTGCTGAGGAATATAACATCAGTTAGTCTTTTTTGCACATATTGGTCACTTTAGTTCTGTGCCACTCTTAGAAATTCTTGAGTTCAGTGAATTACTGCAGTGGGAATTGACAGTGAAAGGAGCTGCAGGGGCTAGATTACACTTTTCTGGAAAACTGAGGAGAGGTAGCATTTTGTACTGCTATGCTGGGTGTATGTCAGTGTCTGTATGTAGCCATTGCTATGAATTTTAAGGAAAGCTTTGACAGGTGAAAGGACTTTTTGGAGGTTTCAGTATGGTTCTTTCTTAACAGAGTCTAGCAGAGTTAGAAGTACTGTGTAACCAGCTGTACGAGGGGACTGATCTAGCACAGCGGATGCAAGCAGAGAAGGTGCTCTTGGAACTTATTGACAGCCCTGCATGTCTCAGCCAGTGTCAACTTTTACTAGAACAAGGAACAGTAAGTACCTGGGAGAAGTGCATAATCTGGCAATGTAAACATGAATTTACTAGCTGGTGGAAGCCTGGGTTGCAGGCCCGGATAATATGTGCGTAAACACAATACATGTGAGATGCCCATTTCTTATAACAAATTGATTTTTTTCCCCTTCCTAGATCAAATTCTAGCAAATACATCTGCACAAATTTAGCAGCATTAGAGGGCGAGTGAGTTATGTGAGACTGACAGTACCTAAATTAGCAGATGTTGAGAAACGGGGGGGGAGGGAGGGGCCCTAATTATTGGGGAAATGATAAATGTTAAGTGTTGGCCTAATGCTTGGAAAAGGTAGGAACCTCAGACTTAAGGGGCTTATGCCATATCATTATTCAGTATGGTGCGTCAATGTGATTTGCTGCAATGCTTTTACATTTAAATCCCCTGCGCACTTACACCTCCAAGTTACAATGAGACAGGGTAAGAATGGTGTGGAAAGCCTAAACTTATTTTCCTGTTCTCTTAATTTAAACTAGTCTCTTAGCATTTTTTTTCAATTACTGTTTAGGGTTTAATATTGTTGTACTAATATTTTCTGTACAACTATTTTGTCAGATTTAACAAGTGATGGGGGAACAAATCCTGTGTAAACAGTCATTCTGAGTTCGTCACAGTCATTACTGTGCTTTTGGAACCATTATGATTTCAGATGAAGTGCATTAGACATGCCCATTATTTGGAAATCATTGGCATAGCTGATAATGTCTTAGAAGAACCTGACAAATCTGTCATGTTAATGGATGCTTAAGGAGTTGTTAACTCTGTTTATCATTACATGATACAATTCAGTTACTGCAATATATGTTTCAAAAATGCCTTTTCCGATGGAGGAAGAAAAATTAAAATATTCAAAATGAGTATACCACATTGAGTCTGATCTTGTAATTCATACTCCTAAGTAAAGAGTACTTATTTGAGGGGTCCTACTCATATCTGTGATTGCAGCTTTGGTCTTGTTTGAGTCAAGTGTTGGTGTCAGGACTCCTATTTTCTATTTCCAGGTCTGTTACTGACTTCCTCTGTGACCTTAAGCAAGTCAGTTAACATGTCTCTGCTTTAATTATCTTCTCTGTCAGTTGTTGGAAAAATGTTTACTCAGCTTTGTAAAGAGTTCTGAGATCCTTGGACACAAGGTTCAAAATACAGTATTATTAGAAAAGACTCAATTATTATGTGCCCTCAGCAAAGACTCTCTTATTCAGGGTGCGAGAAATGCAAGGATAAATATAGTTCTCTTCAATTTTCTGTGCACAGTAACTGCATTAAAATCATTAGATGTCCATAATGGTATCAACTGAAACAAATACAGGTCTTGATCATAACTTGTGCATGTGCTTACCTGGAAGTGTTGGCATGCATGTTTCCAGGACAGGTCACAATGTGAATAGTATTGTTACAGATGGGATCCGGAATTGTTGGAATTAAGGTAAAATTCAAAATTCTCTCTCTCTCTGATTTAACTTATGTTACGTTTTCTTCTCACACGGGTGAGTGGCTTCAAGGCTATAATAAACCTTATTTTTAGCATCATGCACGAAAATCCTCAGATGCTAAACGTCATGAGTATTAGCCAAACAAAAACCAAATCAAGACTTCAAGTTTTTGAATCCAGGATTTCCCTGACTAAATCTAGGCCGTGGCAAATTCATTCCGTAGTTATGAAACATCTAATGACTTAAAACAAATGGTCTAAAACAGTGGTTCCCAACCTAGTCTCTGCTGTGGCACACCTCGGTACTGCCAGTTATTTTGAGGCACACCACCATATAGTCTCTGAATGAACTCATGACTATTCATGAGCCAATCCAGAACTCTGAGTAGTTTTTCAAAAAGTTCCATAGCACACCTGCTCAGGCCTGAGGGCACACCTGTGTGCCACAGCAGACTGGATGGGAAACAATAAAAACAAGGATTTGGGTGGCACTTTAAGACTAACAGATTTATTTTTTGCATGAGCTTTCGTGGGAGAAAATCCCACTTCGTTAGATGCTTCAAAGATGGGTGAACTCTAAAAGATGAAAAGAAGTGTTGTTAGAGAATTAGTTCAAGTCCCCAGGCTACCTTTTGGAGAGGAGGGACAGGAGAGTTGTTTTATCTCCTGTAGCTTTGAATTTTTAAATGATTTTTAAAACTACCATACTGTAAGTTTAACTTTCGGTATATCAAGTATGTAGACAAATCATTCTAATGAGCTATAATCTGATCTCTTACTGCTTTCATTTGGCATAACTTTTTTTTAAGAAAATAAAATGGTGTGGTGTTTGTTTCTATAGACATCCTATGCTCAGCTTCTAGCAGCAACATGCCTTTCTAAACTTGTAAGCAGAACAACTCCTTTACCCATTGAACAAAGGATTGACATCCGTAAGTAACTTGTCTTATTTCTTTTAAAATAACAGCGAAAAATTTCATTTATATATTTTAAACATTTGTATAACCATTGTATCAATTCAGTGAACAGTCCATTTTGCTGTATGTATGTCCATTTATGTGTAACTATTTTTTTAAAACACAGTTGTCAGAGAATGACTCTAAACCAGACGTTATTGTGTTGTGCATTTATTCTTTTCTGTTAACATCGAAATAAAATTCTCTCACTTGAAAAGCCCAAAATAGCAGGATTTGCTCATTGCCAGAACAGTGAGCTTCTCGGACCTGGAAACAAAGTTACATCCTCTCTGTGTTGTATTGGACAAAAGGAAGAGAACCTAGCTACCTGAGTTTAGAAGAGAGAGAGTATAGGGTTCTTTCCTGCTGCCCCTGCATCCTTCACAGGTGTAGCTGTAGCTGTGTTCCTTTGCTATAGGAGAATTTTGAGCTATCTGTGAAATGAATATTATAATAGATTCCATCTTTACCTGCTTCACAAGAGTATAATGAAGGTTAACAAATGTTTGGAAACATGAACAGCCCTGGATATTATTAGAACATCTAGTAAAGTTTTACTTTTACATATTAGTGTATATTTCTTTCATTCCAGTTAGTGTTTGGCAGTTGTGAAAAGCAGCTCAGAGCAGAATTCAGGACCATGCAAAAACTTATACGTGTTTGAATTTAAGGGCATGGCATTCAGTTATACAGGACTGGGCTTTGACTAATTAATCATTTTGCATGAGATTCAACTGATGACAGATTTGAATTTTTCCTACTGACAAATGTCATTTAGACCAGATATGAGGAGAATACAGAAACATTTTGTAATACGTAGTTCAACCAACTTTCGATGTTTTCAAAGATGTCTTAAAATCTTCTGGAAAAATGCCTCAGCAGAGAAGCATAGGATTGAATGTACATAGAGACGGAACTGTTCTCTAGTCCCCAAGGGAAAGTCTTCCAGATTAGTACTGAGGTCCACTGCTGGGGAAATTTAGGGAAATCGGTACTACTTCAGCTCTGTGGATAGAAGACTTGCATCTACAGAGTTGTGAATCCATCTTTCTTGATTACTAAATTCATCCTACATGTTTTTTCCACTCAGGTAAAAACGAACTTCTGCATATATAAATCATCTTGTGACCAAAACTAGTTTATAAAATAGAAACGCCCCCCAAGCACACACACGTACTCCTTCCCCCAACCTCTCCCTGGAAACTGCTCTCTCTTTGAGAGCACCATATCTGAAAAGATTACTGTGCTAGGAAATATGCCTAGAGAGAACTGAAAGCAGTCTTTATAGGGGCTTGTCTGAGAACATTGTTAATTTCTTATATTTCATAACATTTGAGGCAGAGTATTTGATGCCCAGTAGTAGGTAGGACAGAATGAATGATTAAATTAGTTAGCTGGTCTGTATCCTTGATGTTCATAGACTGTTGTCCAATATATGTTAAAATGATAATTATGTAATAATTGGGTGCAAACAGCTCTAATATTTAACATTTTCCATGACTTAATTTTGCTGAAATTCTTTTCTGCTAAACATAACCCCCCCCCCCCCGATTACATCACATGACCTAGATTCCCACATTTCTATTATAATGGCTCAAAATGTGTTTTTCAAAAGAATTCTGATGTTGACTAAGCATGTTTCTTTGTAGGGAATTACATTCTGAACTATATAGCTTCTCAACCCAAGCTGGCTCCTTTTGTTATCCAAGCTCTTGTTCAGGTCATCGCTAAAATTACAAAATTAGGATGGTTTGAGGTTCAAAAAGATCAGCTCATCTTCAGAGACATTATTGGTGATGTAAAAAAATTTTTACAGGTAAGAAGAATTATCCCATCATGCTACTTTGTAAAATTAGGTATTCTTGCTTCCAATTCAGCTCTCTTTGACTTAATGAATATCTTGTTGAGTGACCCGTGTATATTTGTACTCATAGATTAGAAAGGCAGGGACCAATGCCAAAAAAAAAAAAACTTAGCCAGAAGGACCGGAACAGGCACACTACAGATTAAGGTCCAGTTTTTAGCAAAGTGTGAGGGCTAGAAAGAAATGCTTTTTTCCATTCCCTGTCCCCTCCCCTCCCACTCCCCCCCCCAAAAAGGTATAAAAACACCTGTTTCTCACCTTGGCAAGTTAGGAGCAAATTGACATTGAAGTCTTGCCACTCTTGTTACCATCTTTATTTTTCCCACTTGAATTCTGATAATTCTAGCTGCTATTGTCTCACAAGTATGGGAAATCTCATCTTTTAAATAGAGTAAAGTATTAACTCTTATTTTAATAACTGTTGCAATATTGGCTGCTAAAATTGTGCAAACCAGTGCTCAGTTATAAGACCAGTGAAAATACTTTGCAGGACCAGCACACTTTGCCAAACACTGGTCCTGGTTGATTGATCAAGAAGAAAGAAGTTTCTATGATATAGTGATTGTCATTAAAATCTTTATAATGTTGCCTTTGATACGGTCTTCCATGTCCACATTAGTTAATAAGAGAAATGTTGAGACGTGCACTGACTGTAACTACTTACAAAGGCATGGATAAAGATTTTTACTGTACTGCACAGATAATCTCTAATTATGTGCATGCATAACGTGGTTTCGATAACGACATGATCATTGTTACTTCTCCCATGTGATCACATTAAAATCTTTTTCTGCATTGCTCTGAAAATCATCCGCAATTGCTTAAAAAAAAAAAAAAAAAAAAGAAGGTAGAATGTGTGTTTTGCCTCTGTGAGGGTATGGCATCACACAGTGTGTAAGGGGCCTGACACTTGAGGAGTTGAGGTGTTTAGGTACTGTTGTGGGAGTGAGCTTTCCTTATATTATGACTTGGGTTTAAACACACTAGGCCATAGAAACTGGGCTTTTAGGTAAAGGGATGTGAGCAGGAGGCTCATGCACCTTCTCTTCCAGCATTTGGGAACATCTTTCTTCCCATCCATCCATGGTGTGGTCGCTCCTACCACAAGGTATCTGGCTGGAGCCAGTATATCCTAGGGCATATAGGGCCAGGTGGTAGGGACCGGCATGAAAAAGAGTCAGGTGAAATTTGCATGCTACTCAGAGAAAAGGGAAAACCCCCACTCTGCTACATGAGGAAATTCTTGCTGACTCTGAAAAACAATGATCTGCAGAGATCACCTGGCAGATATTGCAGGAACAGTAGAAAAAGACTCAGGGCATGCACGTGTTGTTGTGGTGCCCTTAGTGAAAGTCCTTATGAGCTGTCCAGAGGAGTTTACAGGAGGATTATGAATGTCATAGCCTCTTTCTTTAGAGACTAAAGTGGAACTTTGAAAATGAGGAGACAGGTAACAATTTGTATTGGTTAAGCTGGGAATTGGAATAGTGCATCCTCAGAGGTTGAACTTGGTGTTGTACATGGAAGGAAGACTAGTGCGCAGGTAGCTGGATAAGGACTCAAGGCTAGTGGGTAACTGTTTTGGTTAATTTCTTCTACGGTTTGGAATTAAACAATTCAGTAAATAGACACACTCTTATGTGTGTGTGCATGGAATAGGATGTGGGGTCTATTTTCCTTCCAGAACTAATTTCAGTGAAATATTGGTAATGAATTAGTTGAGGTATTTTTGCATTTATTTCTTTAAGGGATAGTAGTATGTACATATTGTTGATCCAGGACATGCCTGGTGGTGTTTCTGGCCACTCGGCAGGGAGAACAATGTATCCAACATTTTCAGTCCTACTCTCTGCCATTTGAGTGTCAGATTTATGCTTCATTTGTTTCTTTTTTTCAAAGTAATTTGATAACAGGTCAATGAAATTTTTTTAGCTAAATTAGGAAGGAGAATAAAAGATGGCTTGTCATATTTATTAAAAACAAATTCTTGAGTAGGATGCTGTAGCTTTTTGCTGTTATTTTTATGAAGGTATTGTAATTGGATTTTTACATTTATTATTAAAATAATTGCAGAGTGACTCTTATTGGCTAGTTCCCTAATAATGATGGCTTAAATACAAAACTTTGCTACTTAAGAGATTTCTTTCATGAAATTAAAAATTCCTGTAGAGGAGAAAATGAAGCTGTAAATCTACAGGTTAACTGAATTTATTGCTGACGTGGAAAAGAGCTAAGCCATAAGATTGTATGCTGATAGTAAGTGGCTGTCTTAGCTGTGTGCACATAAGTAATCATTTGTGAATTTGGTACAGCTTGAATTAAAATGTAATTTACTGTGGAAAATAGGTGAACAACAGTCAGGATTAGGACTCCTGTATTCTATTCCTAGCTCTTCTAATTCCGTGCAACCTGTGGAAGTCTGCGCTGTAGTTTTTTCCACCTGTAAAATGTGGCTTAATATTTCCTATCACTCAAAGATCTTGTGTGATGTCATGAATATTTGCAACCTGCTTTGGGTTCCTGAGGTTAAAAATGCCTGAAGTTGTTCAAGTTACAATTCAAGATCACTTTAAATAAGGACCTGTAGTAATATGTTCCATTCTTGTGTTATCACTTTTACTTTTTCTGTTTGTAGTACACTGTTATTGGTTTAAGCAAAACAGGAACCTGTAGAATGCCACTTGACCAGGGTCAAAAGTGCCATGTGAACAATGCCCATCAAGATCCATATATGGCAGTAAGTCTCAGAGTAACAGGATTGACTCTGAAAAACCTCATTTCTTTGCCCTTCCCAAAAAGGGGCCTTCCTACTTACTTTGGCCCCATCAGGAAAAGCCTGAACATATATGTGAGCTAGCAGTGTGTCAAGAAGATTGACAAGCCCAAGCTCTGTCAGACAAGGAAACGGAGTGGATTCCCAGAGTTAATGATGCTTTTTGGAGAAGACATTGTCACCATATCCCAAATGTACAAATCTGTCTGTCCTGTCAGTTCAAGTAATTCACAAGTGCCATGCTGGAACACTGATGTCAGAGGAGGGAGGACCTAAACCGTAAAGGGTGTTTTTGTTTTTTTTAACCTCAAAACCAACACTTTTACCCAGAAACAAACCAGAAGCCTGTGCCTTCTGTGGAACTCATCTGCAATATATATTCTATGGTACTCATTGTCCATTGCCCCCTATATAGTCATTTACACCATAGCAAAGCAGGTGTTTTAAAAGATCATCATCCATAACTCCCACTATTTTGATTTGGTAGTCTTCTACACAGATATAAATGACAGTACAAGGTGCAGGATAATGGAGAATCAGACCCCATGTGTAAGTAATGAGAGTCTGCATTAGCTGACATTTAAGTGATCTTCAGGGTTACTAGATGAATTCAGTCTGAAAGAGACAAAGGCAAGGAAAACTGGAAAGTTCTGTGTGAGAGGAAAGGTCTACTCTGCCATCTGGATGTCCAGAAACAGCTCAGTAATTGTTTATTGCACACTTTGGTTACAGAAGGTGAACATAACTCTCTGAATCAAAGTTAAATAACCTGTAACACTGGTTGGTTTACTATTGATTTTAAATATTTCAAACAAAGTGATTATCTTAAGTGTGTTTTATTATTAAATGCCTGGTAATGCTCCAGTGAAGGGAGCTATGTTTTGTTCTTACTCAAGTGCAAACTAAAGAGATCACTTCTTACTTCTATGAATAATTTGCTAAAATGGTATTAGTAATAACTTAATACTATTTTATATTTTTATGGGATTCCTTTCTTGTTAAAGCATTCCATAAATCAGTACAGTTTTGGGTCACACCCTTCAATATGCTACTGCTTTGGCTCCCATTGAATGGCATTAAGTCAGTAGAGTTCCAAAAAGGTAGCTGTGTTAGTCTAGTTCAGCAAAACAAACAAGGAGTCCTGTCTCCTAATATATAGAGGAATCAGTTCACTGTTAAGATGCATACACCTGGAGGATGGAGTTATATGTATCAGTCCAAAACTAGCGTGTTGCTTGCCAGTGTAACAGGGAATGTTTGACCAGACCCCTGTGCAAATCTGTACTGCTCTGAAAAATGCCACCTGACCTTTAATCCACGCAGGACACTGATATTTAAATTCTCATCTGAATTATTGGGACTTGTTATAGGTACCTTGGAAGGATAGAGCATTGTGAATTAACCTTAGAGAAGTGTTTAATACTGTAATTCCTCTAAAGTAGGTGTTCAGAATATGTACTTCTGGACTGATGATCTATAATATAATAATATCCTTAAGTTTTAATGATTTATGGTGGGAGTTTGAAAGCCACATAGGGGATTTGAACTTGCAATTCATACTAGTTTTAATGGGAATTGGACATCTAAATCCTTTAGACAGCTTTACATATCTCAGCCCAAAAATGTTGCTTCACCCAGCGTGTTTCTGCTGGTATTAGAAAAGTTAAGTGTTACATTTTAGATGTATAATTTAAGGAACTTATCTGTTTCCTTCTGTAGGGGACAGTGGACCATTATATAATAGGAGTGATGATCCTTTCAGAACTGACTCAGGAAATGAACTTAGTAAGTATGATTATTTTCCCTTTTGCAAAAGATGTATGTAATGCTGCTAGAGCAGTGTGTCAGGGTACTCCAGCACACTACCAAAGTGGTATTAAAAAGCACAACTGAGACATGGAGGATTCTTTTCTTTTAAAAACCTCAAGTGTTTAGGGGGACCAAGACTTCTCAGTGGGAGGATGTGACCTAAAAGTAAGTTGCCCATCAGGTGCCAAGGGAGTGGATGGGGTGGAAACAATGCGAGAAGATACATAGCAGCAAAGATATGGCGACCCAGGCTGCCGCTGTACAGTCCCACCCAGAACCCTGGGTATGTACTCAAGTTGCTAGCCCTTATCATACATGTTGCTTTATCTTTAGCATTTTTAGCCATGCTAACTAGATTAAAGATATCAGATTTCTACCCAAGCTGCAGTCATGCCTCCAATTGCTGTGTAGCCATACCCATTATCTCATTACTAATCTCAATAGCTTGGTTTTGTATATAAAAATCAAAGAATTATCATCCCTGGAGAGTGAATTTTGATTTTGGTGTTCATGGATTGGGGTGTAAGGGTAGGTGTCAAGCTGGAAACAGAGTGCTTTAATCACAGAAAGCAAAACCACCAGAAATTAAAGCGAAGGAAGAGTGATGTGGTGACCTGACATGATGCAACCCTAAAAGAGGACCAGTCAAAGTGCAGACCAGCTCTCCCTCTCTCAGAGAGCTAAGCAGTGCCAGCCTCTCAGACAAGTTCCATAGGTGACATTTTGCAGAGCAGCAGCTGAATATCTCATCACTTGTTCTTTGTATCGTTACAGACTTAGTAGGTCAGTGACATGAAAAGGGCATAGGACAAAACAGAAATAATAGGAAAAAATGTAATAAGAACTATAATGGATAGGAAAGGACAGTGTCAATGGGTGTTGGTAATAAGAGAAACCGGAAAGCCTGTGCTTGGTACCAGAGCATAGTCTTCACCTGTGCTTATTAATGACTTGTATCAGAAATGCCCCCTTCCCAGACTTAATGAGAGTTATTTACTCTTGTATCCTTGTTTCTCTTAGGTTGATTATTCAAGACCTTCAGCAAAGCATCGTAAAATAGCTACCTCATTCCGTGACACATCTTTAAAGGATATTTTGATGCTGGCATGCTCTCTGCTGAAGGAGGTAAGACTGTTTTATGACTGAAGCTAGTATTAAAGTGCCCTAAAAGTGAGATGTGTATGTTTTTACTACTTTAAATTTATTGCTCTGAGTGGATAAGGTCAATCTGCACCTAGATGGATGTTTGCTTCCATCAAATTTGAACAGGCAGGAGCAGCAAATAAAGTTGTTGAATTTTTGAGTGCCTGTCCAATTTTTCTATTTGCTTCTTCAGTTCTGCCTTCCAGCATGTGTCCTGAGCTTGCTTTCTTGTCTCCTATGATTTTCCCCTAGTTTAGCTTTATCTTAGCTTAGTTTGGCATTTTGTCTCAGTGTTACTAAAAAAGGAAGATAAATCCTCTTGTGATGGGGCAGTGCACCCTGGTTTGACCTGCCTGTTTTACTAACCCTTTTATCCTCTGGTTGCTGTTCTATAGTGTCTCCAGACTCCAGGCCCTCCAAAGGTTTGACAGCAGGTACTGAGGAGTAGCTTTCAGTAACCTACATGTCTGTGCTACAGGCTTAAGGGAAGGCAAAACCGGGCCCTGCTCTGTGTGTCTTTTCTTCCCTGCTGATCAGAGCCTTCTGCTTAGGGACAAGCTGAGCTCTGCTTCTCTTAAGCCCAAGCAGCTGCTTGCATTTGAGAATAACCTGTTTTTTAAAATAACACTTGCTTTCCACTCCCTCAATGCTTTCTTTTTGAGTTGTTTTCCAGTGCTTGAGAAAATAAAATTATTTATTTAAGATCTGAAATTTGGACCTAGGAGCCCAACTTTTCGCACCTATTTTTAAAATTCTTGGCCACAACCTTTGGGAAGTGGGTGATGATGTCAGCAATGGCTGGGGCTAAATGTGTAATCTTCAGACTGTTGAACGTGACTGTGCTGATCAGCTACAGTGAAAGTTTTAAATCAGTGGCAGAAATATGCATTCATGGAGAACTCCTGCTGTTTACAAGAAAAATGAGATATATTCAGTGATATGTCGAACCTTTTTACAGAGGTGACGAATCTGTTGCAGAAGGGTATGTGCAGTCTTAGATTTCTCTCACACATGCCTCACCGAACATTCTCTACTCTAACTGCCTTCAATCTCAGCAGAGCTAATGATGAATCGATACTCCCAAACACTGAAAAATGTGCGTGTGTTTAGTCCCAACCATGCTTCAAAGTAGTAGCTAATATGTAATAATTAAAAATCTCTATATTGCCATTTTCTCTTTAGAAAAGTATAGTAATCAGTATAATGTGCTAACTTACTTAGTCATGCACTAGACTACCATTTATCAAACCACTGGTATAATTTCTACCCATAAAATATAAGAACTTGCATAAAAGTTATATACAAAGCTTAGTGGAATAACAAGTGTAATTGTAAAATAAAAAAAGAGTAAGCTGTTGGTTTTGAAACTGAATTCTTTATCATTTGTGCATCATCACCAGCAATAAAAATAGAGCAATTACAACTTGGTTAACAGTTCTGCTGATGACACAAAAAGATTTCATCTCTCTCACCTAGAAGCAGAGCTTTTGGTTACTGAAATGAACAGATATGGTTCTGAATATAAACAGGGAGCAAGCATATTGAGTAAAAAGGTGCTGAATTTTGATTGTTGTTGGCCAGAAATGTAACTTTTTAAGGGAACAATTTTCCAACCACCAAGAACAACTTTTGTAACTAATATATTGTAAGCTAGAAACTCATTGCTGGTATGTTATATGTTTATTGTCATGGTTGGTTGTGTAAATTCTGGTTGTGGTGCCTTTCTTTGTAATTGTATATTATGTAAATTGCTGTAGTTAGAGAAGGGCCTGTGTAAAACTGTCATCTTACTCAGAATGTATGCTTCTTGTAGGCATCCAAATCCCATCAGTGTACTTCACTGACAAAAATAAGTGTTTACTCTTGTCTCCATAGAGCTAGGAATGCAGATGAACTCCACTGAGTTGTATTGTATTCTGGGTTTATATCTCACCCAACTGTTAGCTAAATTCAGATTGCAGGCTCCTTACTACTAATGGTGATGTAAACCAAGAAGAACTCATTCTGATTTTCACTCCTCTGAGGAGTTTCTGAAGGTTTTGAATTGTAAAGTGAAAACATATTTGCTCTGGAGTAAATGATGGAGAGTTAGCATGGCATCCCAAATGTAAATTTCAGTTACGTTCTTTTAAATATAACTACATTTTAAAGGTTATGTTTGTGTCTTAGAGATGCATGGTTCAGATACCAATACCATAGGAAAATGGATTGCTTTACTTGCCTCCTTTAGAGAGAGGAGTATGTATCTTGCAGAAATGAAATCTAATTTAATTTAATCTTTGAGGTGGAAAAAATCTTTAAAACTTAAAATTTGTATTTAAACAAAATTTAATATTCTCTGTGTATAAGCGCTTTTAAAGATTGATACAAATATTTTCTGTTTTAAAATTATATTATACAATCAACTTATTGAAATGTTTTAATTTTTTAATAGCTATTGGCAAAACCTTTAAACCTTCAGGATCAGCAACAACAAAGTTTAGCAATGCATCTCTTGAAACTTGTCCTCAACTGTCTTAATTTTGACTTCATTGGCAATTCAGCAGATGAATCCGCAGATGATCTATGCACTGTACAGATCCCAACAAACTGGAGAACCAGTAAGAAAAGATCAGAAAAATTCACACCGAAGTGCATTCTACATGTAGTGCAATGAGTAATTTGTTTGTTTTGATTCAGTACTTGTTATAAAATTATCTAAGATCTTTTCCTGTAAGATTGGCAGGAGCCCTGTTGCACTGTCATTGCGAGGAAAGGGTTAAGAGGGTCCTTGGAAAGTAGCAAATAGGAAGGAGTTCCATGGCAGCCAGTAAGGGCCCAGGAGGCCAGTATATAAAGAGTGACAAAGCAAAGCAAGGACATGGCTCCCAGGAACTCAAAGGGGAAAAACTGGCACTGCCCTGCACTGAGCAGTGGCTGGTTGCTGGGAGTCAGCACAGCCAAAGTCCCTGAAGCAAACACAGAGAGGTGTTGGACTGCCAGCAAGCTACCCAAGAAAAGCTACGCAGAGTTGGGGGAGAGTCAGTGAAAGGCTGTTGCACCTAGGGTCCTTTGACTGGGATCCAGAGTAGCTGCTGGGCCCAAGTCCCTCCGCCAGCCCCTGACTACTATTGTGTTGTTGGCAGGACTGCAGTGACCACTGTGGGAAATGGACTACTCGGGACTACAGAATCCCTCTGGGAATGGGGGAGTACAGACTTTGACTTTAATAGAAGGCAGAGTCATGAGAGTAAGGGCCGAGTGGAGACAGGCACAACAGAGAGAGGTGTCTGCCTGGCTGAGGCTGATTCCCCAGATAAGCAGCAAGAGGCACTAGGGGAGGGAGTCACGCCATGTCACAGTAGTTTTGTTTGTTCATGTGTTAATCAGGAAACCTCATGTAGCTATTTTTCTCTGTTATAGGTAGAAATTATAACAGTGAGCAAAGAGATAATGTACTATACCACATAGCTATGCGTAACCCAAACTTTTCTCTTCAGGTACTCATACCAAGCTCATAATTGAAGTATCTGAGTGCCTTGAAGAGGTGTAGTAAGCTGTGTGTGTATAATGTAATTATTTTATAGAATCAAATTCCTAGCTAATCATGTGTGATGGGGCAAGATCCTTCTCTCTCTTCTTCTCTGTCTACGCAGACTGTAGAGACTTTGTTATTAAATACCACCATATGGTGATTTACTTTTGATCTTACTGGGCCATACATTCCGTCATTTACAGCTTCAGGTTTTCTTCAAGAAGTCTCTACACTTAAAGATCTTTCTTGGTGCTGAGTCTCTTAGCCTGCACTTCCTTCCTGTGTTGTCCATGCTCCTCCTTAAAGGGCCAATTAACTGATTAGGCCACTTTCTAGCTAACTGTAATCTTAGCTGTAGTTTCCAGCATTCTGCCCCAGCATGACAAAGTGTTGCATGACTTGCTGTTTAGTGAAAGGGTTTTTTTGATGTACAGAATTGATTACTTGTGCTAAAAGAGCATTACAAGATCTTATCAACTCTACATTTTGAGCAGAGCTTTTTAATTCACCTGTGTTAATATTTTGTTCTTTAACCAAAATTACACCTCACTCTTAGCACTCTTATGAAAAGTAAAAACAATTCTGATGATAAATATTTAATCATTGATGATAAACAGATATCAAAACATCTTTCTTTTTCCACTCAGTTTTCCTCGAACCAGAGACCTTGGACCTGTTTTTTGACTTGTATCATTCCTTTCCACCTGTTCTGTCTCAGTTAGTAAGTAAAGCTTAATGATTTACATTTTAATAATAGCTAAAAACCAGTTCTCTTTTTGTCTATGTACATTTACTAAACATACAGGTTGAACTTCTACTCTCTGTCCGTTCCCAATGATGTCTTTGGTGCCACCTGCATATAGTTTGGGCCATTTCTTGTAAAGGGAGATGTGAAATTATTTTTACACATTTATTATCTTCTGTAATCTCACTGTCATGATTTACCATTTGAGCCATAAAATTCACACATGAAATATGATAAATATATAAAGATTGCAAAGTCAAACACTTGGAAGGTAGGAATTACTAGAATTAAGGCTGCTTGTGTGCTGTTAGTTCGATCTTTAATGTGTATGGATTATATTACAGTCTTTTATGATTTTACACTATTTTATGCCCAAGAGTGCTGCCTCATTCAGGGTAGCTAGTGCTTAGGATGAGCTTCCTACCACCAGCTCCATGTCTCCTTGCCTAGCCAGTTGCGGGCTTCCTACCACCAACTTTCAGTCACAGTTTCTGTCCTTCCTCCATTTCCTCTTCCAGGCCCAATCTCTCCAGTCTCCTTTTACCCAGTCTATTTCTTGGGCACAGCTGAATTCTTTTTGCTGACGGTTCAAAAAAAGTCCACTTGAGACAGACCACCACCATGGAAAATTTTAGCACCATGATTAGCTTAGCAGTCATAAGAAACAGGGGGTAGGGGAGGAAGGGTCTTACAAAGGCAAGCAACATGAATAATAAGCAGTAAAATAGCCCTGGGAAGAATCCTTCCAAATGAGGGTAGACGATGGGTCAGGTAGCAGAGATTTGCTGTTTTAATTTTACAAATATTTTCTTTTATTTAGGCTCTTTCCTGTTTAGTTCAATTTGCTTCTACAAGGAGATCTTTATTTAGTAATCCAGAACGTGCCAAGTATCTTGGTAATCTAATCAAAGGAGTGAAAAGAATCCTTGAAAATCCTCAGGTATTTTTGTTCTTTGCAAATGTTAAAATGACATATGAATTTCTGTGCCCTGTCACAACCCTGTTGCCTCTCTTTATCCTTTATGACCATCTTCAAACACTTCCCTTTAATCTTCCTCCCCTCCTTGCTTTCTTACCCAGAAATCATTTTGGGACATTGTTGATACAAAATAAGTTATGCACAGCAAAAGGTTGTGTCATCTGATAAATAAACATTGTTTGAAGAGATGTTATGCCCTTGTCTTGGCCACACAGAAAGAAAGATGAGACAGTGGATCCCTGCACCTTTTATTCACCCAGCATTTCTGGGAATAGGTCATGGATTGATGGGCATCATTTTTTCTTAATCACTGCTACTTATTTTAAAGGGCTGCTGTCAGGCCTTCTTCCCAACCTGGTCCCAGAAAGCCTGTAGCTAGGGCCCCACAGAATCCTTCATGTGAGGGAGAAGGGGGAATGAAAAAAGCATGGGGGAGGGGGTTTTCTTCCTGGTGACCAGAGGTAAGAAGCCCCAACTGCCCTTTCTCCACTTTCCTTAGGGGAAATCTCTCTTCGTAAGTCCACTTCCAGCTCATGATTATTTCCTCTGTAATGCTGCTCTTGATACCTACTTAGTTATGACATCTTGACCTAACTACATTACCTGTCTCACTGGCTGAGCAGCTGTATGGAAGTCTCCCACCCCCACCCCCACCTCCCAGAAAAAAAATCCCAAACCATTCTGCCTCAGGCAGTCTGTCAGTGAGGAAAAATTCCTTCACAGCTCCAAGTAAAAACAGAGACTAGTGCAAGCCCACAGCAGATCATAAAACTGGTTTTGCTCTGATCCTATGGGTGGGAAGGGTTCTGCTCTGATCCTACGGGTTGGAAGGATTGTTGGGAACGAGAATTCTTTCAGATATGCAAGGGTACAAATATCTTGTCGCTGCCCTGGTGCTCATGGTGGGTGAGTGAGCCCTCCTGGTCCAGTAACTTCATATGCCCCCTCTTGTCTTCACTGAGGTAAGTCTGGTCTCTTCATTCTCTCATCACACTATCCAGTAAGGACCCTTAGTGGAAGCCCTGTCCTCTTTTTCCTACTGCCCAAAGATGGAGTGCATTTAATTGCTGTCAGCATATTATGTTAGTCTGGTGATTGATTGATTGTGTTTTGTTTTTCTTGTGTAATGTAGGGTTTATCTGATCCGGGTAATTATCATGAGTTCTGCCGTTTTTTGGCTCGACTAAAGACCAACTACCAGTTAGGAGAACTAGTTATGGTGAAGGATTATCCTGAGGTTATCAGATTGATAGCCAATTTCACTATTACTAGCTTACAGGTAAGGATGTATATATCCTTAAATCCTTGGCAAATATGGGATTTGGATTTTGAGGTATTTTTGTTTTGAGGTTGTATTTGTATTCAACTGATGTCATTTTACTAGAAAATGTACTTGGAACAAAGTTTGCCATAATGTAACTTTGTAACTTGTAAGCTCTTCAGCCCTGGGCTCATATCTTCCCTTTGTGTTTATGCTAAATGTTTCACCCTGGTATAAATGCAGTGGGACTTTCATTCTGATTGGGGTTTTCAAGCACCTCCTTAACATAAATAATACTAGTAGTAAAGATTTGTATGTTTGTAGCTTTCATACTGGTGTAAGATATGCTTTAATTAAAATCACATTTGTTTCTTTGAAGCACTGGGAGTTTGCTCCAAACAGTGTTCATTATCTCCTAACCCTGTGGCAGAGAATGGTAGCATCGGTACCTTTTGTGAAATCAACGGAACCCCACCTCTTAGATACCTATGCACCAGAGATCACAAAAGCATACGTTACTTCTAGACTGGAATCTGTGCCTGTAGTTGTAAGGTAAACCTTCTTCACTGCGAACAGAACTTTGCTGTTTAAGACTGCTGGTTAGCTGGTATCGTATCTTTCTGTTAATTTATACTGATTTTTAAAATAAAAGCACAATGGTCTTGATTCTCATGTCAGTTACATTACATTACATTCATTGACATTAGTTGTCATTGCTGGTTTACACTGTTGAGAGAACAGAATTTGGCTCAATTTCTTAAAAATAAAAATGAAACTTGAGTTCACATTGCTTTATCCAGACCTTCCTTTACTTTATGACATGATCCCTTCCAGTTACAGTCCAATATCTAAAATATTTTTGATACCAAGCCCCTCCTGCTGTCAGAGCGTGAGCCTCCTAGGGTCTGTCAAGGCAGTAAAGGAATTTTGTCTGCTAATGAAAGGGTGGGAGACAATAGAACAAGATGAGTTGGCAGAATTATTTTAAAGTGTGGCTCTGTTTTGAAAAAATGACTATAAAGAGGTTCGTTTTTACTCAGCACATCTGCTCTCTGTTGTATTTGGAGTTATAGCTGCTGATTTTAGTACAAAAAATAAGTTATGCTTTGTTTTTATTTTATTTAAATGTGTTCCTCTCTTCTCCATGGCTTCAATAGAGGTAGGTGAGAGTGAGCTGGATTTTATTCTGCTGCATGTATCATCAACAAAAATTGCTAACTAAGTTCTACTTACAGAATCTCTTTTGTTGTTGTATGTACTGGAAGGAAGCCAGCTTTACTTTGCAAAAACTTGTAGCTGGCCCAAATTTTTTTACTTGTAAACTTAACATAATTTATCCAAAAGGAACTGACAGACAAAAAATTAACACCGTTATACTTTTTTTCCAGTCACTTTTCAGAAAATATCTTCCCTATAAAAAAAACAGTTGAATAAAAGTGTTGTTTAGCATCTTTATGTGCTTAAATGCCTTAACAACATAGTTAATGAGATACAAATCCATGCAGATTCTGTATCATTTTTTGTTTTTCAGTACACTTTTAAATGAGCGCTACCTTCATTTTCTAAATAGTCTTATTTTTATTGTCCCAGCTAGTAATTCTTATTTACTGACTTGACATTTTATAGCCCAAATACCTTTTATATTTTAGGCAAATTTACCAAACAATCACAGCAAATAAAACACACAAAGAAAAAACATGTTTTGAATGGATAAAAATGTTTAATCCTCCTCCTTTGGGGGGCCCCTCTGCATTCCCACTTACAGGGTCTAGTTTCCCTAGCATCAAACTGCAAAACAGTACAATTAAGCTATGTCCTCTGTGGGGTGTAGTAGTGCTCTCATGCTGGATGTTGTCGTTACGTCAGTCTGTACGAGGATTCACGGTATTGTAGCTATCTCAGTTCCTTTGCTGCAAGACCTAAGTGGAACAGCTTCTCAAGTCTGCAGGCGGGTAGCCTATCCTTTTATGGTCTAGTCAGTATTATTAAATTTAGAGTATCTGGGAGCATTTGGCTTGGATTGTCCGTGAGGCTGTATCAGGGCCTGAACTCTGTATGGGGTTCAAAATGCATGTGACCTGCTGAACCATCTTTGCTGAGACAGATGCACATGTTTGATGACAACAGTCCCTAGGACACACTCATAGTGTCCCAGTACACAGTTCACTGCACTGTCTTTTCTCAGATCAGAAAGTTAATATTGCATGTGCACCTGGCTTTTTTGACCATCCTGGCATTCCTTTTGGAGTTTTGAGGTCCACCTCTTTGCTGAGGTCTTTTGTATGTTAAAAAAAATCTGAGATGCATTTTGCTGCCCCAGCTTCGGTGCACCCCTCATTGTCAGGCCTGAGATTGACCTTCCCGAGTCAAATGCTTATTTGGGCTGGGCCTCCAGGCTGGTACTGTCTAGCACAGTGTACTCCATACAAACAGGACTGTGTTTCAGTCTTTGTTGGTACCAAACATTGCCTTAGTTCCCTCCCAGCCAGCCTTGATCAACAGGACTATTCAGAGTAAGGCTTCCAGATCTCCTTGTGACCCTGTTCCAGGGGGGAGAGAAGGGACAAGAGGAAGCATTCTCATCTGTGAGAGGAGCCTATGGCAAAAAAAAAAAAAAATAAAAAAAGGAGGCATTGTTCTTCGTCTCTACTAATGCCTGTCCGCCATGGAGACTCCTTATCTGTTTTGACATTACTCTTTGCACACCTCATAGCTGTCTACATCTGTCAGCAGGGGAGGAGAATGTACGGGTAGACCCCTTTAGCAGAAAATCTTATAACCAATGTAAATGATCCCTAAGCTAGTTGGTGGTATTTTCTTTCTTCCTCAGATCCAGGTCAATCACAAATTAGTTTAGTGTCCACTCTGAATGCCAAGTGTCATCTGCTGCACCAGTGCTCACAGAGACAAGAAAACTTTATTGGATGCACTCTTGTTGAATTGGAGCAGTCCTCTACCAGTCT
This sequence comes from Podocnemis expansa, assembly GCA_007922195.1. NCBI lineage: Eukaryota > Metazoa > Chordata > Testudines > Podocnemididae > Podocnemis > Podocnemis expansa. Next base: position 29,210,867 of record ML682007.1, read on the forward strand.
TCTCTCCCAGTCCCTTCACATGCAAAGTCAGAAGGAAAATCAGAGAGGGCAGAGCCAACATCGTAGTGCTAGTATGGATGTGGCCTTGGAAGTATTGGCACACTTCTGTACAGAGAACTGCTGGTTTTCTCTTGTTTCCTGATCTCCTTTCTCAGTGACAATGGCTAGTTTCTTCATTTAAGGCCTCTGTACTCATTACAGTGTTACATAAATAAGTCATTTTGAGACCTCACTGCAGCTTTATACCTGTGGTGGTGTCAAACCTTCATCCTGTCACATATCTCCATTCCTGTTTTGTTCTTCAGAACCCAGGCTATCCAGTGAAGTCCTGCTTTTACATCTTATATGTAGAGCATTGTTATGCCTTAGCTAAACAAACAGTATCTCTTGGCTTAAGGAGGGATTCTGATAGAGCCAAAGTGAGGGAGGTTCCTGTTGTGCAGTCTTGCAAAGCAACAACATGGAGTTCTGCATATACTTCCATTAAGCATTGTTTGTTGGATTTGGCAATGTGATCTGATGCTCAGTTTTGTAAGAAAGTGGGATTATTTACTAGTCCATTGTTCTTCGACAGTTATCTCTGTGCATTCATATTGCTCACTGACTTTTCCACACGCTGCCTTTGAGTTTTTTGTATTTCAGGACTTTGCAGGCTGTGGTGAAGGAAAAGAGGTGGTATGCTCCCTTATATAGATTAAGCCAGTGGTGACGTCCTAGTATGAGAAGTCTACTGCACTGCCCAGACGGTGTGATTTTGTTATACTGTTTTGTACCTCAGCTCCAGAGATGCTAGATACCACAAGTGTGAATGCAAAGAGGCAACTGTTAAAGGACAAGTTACTAGTAAGTAACACCTCTTTTATGTGTATTGCAGAGATGGGTTGGAAGATCCTCTGGATGATACAGCTACTGTATTTCAGCAGCTGGAGCAACTGTGCACAGTCAGCAGATGCGAATATGAAAAGACCTGTGCACTTCTTGTACAGTTGTTTGACCAAAATGCACAAAACTACCAAAAGCTATTGCACTCTTCTAATAGGAATTCACTAGAAATCACAGTCCAAGAAGGTTAGTATTTATTTCATGTATGATGAGACTGCATTGTATTCCAGTTATGTGTGCATACAAGGGTGCAGAATTTTGTATGTGTCTGCAAAGTGAGAATTCTTCAGTTCTACTCCTGTTTCTACTTCACTTAAGTCAGTTTGGACCAAGTTTTCAGAAGCTCCTTCCTGTTTGGAATACCTCAGTTTTTTGGGTTCCCACTATTACAACCTCAGGTTCTGACTTGGGAATGACATATCCATGGTTTGAATAGAAGGCAAGGTGAGCAGTGAGAACTCATCAGTTCTGAAAAGTAAGCTGTAGGTTTCTCACACTGGATAGCTGAAAAATGAGGTATGGAAACATGATGGCCACTTAAAAAATAATAGTAATAATAATAATAAAAAAAAATAAGCCTTGAGTTCTCTGATTTGGCTGCCCCATGTGTAAAATAAATAAAACACTAATTATTCTGACTGCCCTCTGAGTTTTGTGAGGATTGATTACTACTACTTGAAAAGTACTTAACTATAAAGAGTTAATGTATGTAAATTGTGTAATATTCTAGCCTATGTAATTTTATTACATAGATTAATTGTTCCTGTTGGTACCTTATTTAACTTGGCCATGTAAATGACTAACTCCTTTCTAGTGTGGCCATTTTATAGTTATTGCATCTTCATATGACTGAATTGTGTGTCCCCTGCCCATCCACTACAGCTGTTCTTTTAAAAATGTTATGTTTTGGACCAGATACTGTCATTTATTTGGCTGCTTTTTGTTGATATTTTGAAAATATGGAGTTCTATGTGAGGAGCCATTTTATTGTTCTAGCTTATATAATGCATGTTGGACTCTCTCTTCCTTCCATTCCCTTTTTATATACCTGTCACGTTCCCTGTGTGGTCCATTAGCAAACTTGCATTGAAAGGCAATTTTCCATGGCCCATTTTCTATCTCTGCTTCATTGCTGTTATTGGATTTGTCCATGCATAGAGTCAAAGGGAAATGGTCACTTACAGTAACTCTGAAAGGTTCCATAGACAAATACTTGGGCATAAGAGAACATTTGGTGCAGTTTAGGTCTGTTTTGCTGTTTGCAGAAGAATTCGTTTCTTTTCTGCAAACTAAACACTTCTGTTCAAGCTGAACAATAAATGTTATATCCCCTAGTTATACATACTTTAATTTAGATGTTTAATGGCTTTTAATGTTACAAAATAAGTTAATATTATATTAAGATCTCATTTTATTATATTGTCTTGCTCTCTGTATCGATGGCGATGCGGTCATGGTTTACTAAAACAATAATCCCCAAGAAATGGGTCATTAACAGTAGTTAACGATTACTTGTGATCTATGGTAATGACTGATTTCTTTGGGATTATTGCCGTTATAAACCATAATTACAGATTATTACAGCAATAATTATTTCGCTAAAGAAAAAAAATGTAGTCTGGCTAAGCAGCTGCAAAAGCAAGTGCCCTGAACATTTTATATAGGGAAAGTGGAAAAGAGCAGGGAAAGCTGGTTCTGTGCTGAGCTGAGACCCTGGTTTTCACAAATGAGAATGGAAAGAGATGGTCGTCAGAAAAATAGACCTTTATTTAAATCTGACCTTTTTCCATAAATGTTGGTAACAGTTTTTATGGTTAAACAGAAATTGTTGACATGGGTATGTGCTTCATATTAGTGGCTCTGCTGTTTGAACCAGGCATGCTTGAAAAGCAGCCGTTGTTTGCTGCGGTCTTTCCAAAGGGCCATGCTTTATTGGGTGGTGTTAACCTTTCAACTCATTGGAGAAGCTGCAGGTCATATGGTTTTTTCAGCTACAGTCCTTTGCTGCTGTTTCTTCTGAGTTGTGTAATCTCTGCATCACTTGACTGCTATTTGTTGTGTAATTGTGGAATGTTTTTTTTTACTTAGATGGGTCTTTTTTTGTTTGGCTGTGATGTCTTTTTCTGGTTTGGGTTGTTTTGGTTTGGTTTTTTTTTCTTCCGGTTTTTTTTGAAAGGCCTCTCTAAAAAACCACAAATCTAATAAGTTGTTGGGGTAGTCTCTGCACTTTCTGGAACCCTTTTTAATATCAACAGTTAATTATAATAGAACCTATATGGTCAAATATAGACACTAGCTAATGAATTCTCAAAACACCCCTGTGAAATAGGTAGGTATTCTCTCTCTTTTTTATTTATTTATTTATTTTTTAAAAACAGATGGGTAACTTGAGACAGAAAAGATAAGGCCAAGATTTGCAAACGCCGTTAGTAATTATGGATACCTCAGTTGTTGCATGTGCAATATGAGGTGTCAAATGTATGATTTGCCCCTAGAGTTGCTGATCAACTGAAGCTCCTGTTTACTTCAGGGAGGTGTTTAAGATCAGTGTTCACTTCTGAAAATTCTGGCCTGAGTGATTTGCTTAAGGTTTCGCAGGGCATGTCTACATTGCAGCTGAAACCCTGTGGCAGGTGCATGCTGGCTGACTCTGATTCAGGCTAAGGGAGTGTTTAACTGTGGTGTGATTTGGGCTCAGGCTGGAGCCTGGCCATAGGACTCTGCAAGTGGGTACATGGATGGCTACACCTCAAGTTAAAGAGGACATGAGCCTGAGTCAGCTGACATGGGCCAGCATGGCTGTCTAATTGCAATCTAGACATACCCCAAGAGTCCAAGAAGAGCTGAGTTTAATGCTCAGTAGCTTCTGGTTTAAGCACCTGGTCTTGTGTTTAAACTGCTGGTTATGCTGTCTTTCTAGAGGGAAGCTCTTGTGCAGTGCATGTTTTACCTTTATAATTCTTAGAAACTTGTAAATAAAATATTTTTCATTTCAGTGTTTGGTAATTTGACAAACATCTTATTTTTTTGCTGTTCCTTTTAATTAGCTTGCCTTTGTAATCAGCTTTCCCTGGCTGTGCATTAGCCCTGTGCCATGAGTGATGATTTCAGCAGCTATTTTGAACACGGTGGTTCTCGTACATGAATAATATACACCTTAATTGATTCATGAATGTTTTGTGTAATTACATAGGATGGGGTTGGTCAATGTAAGGTATCACATAGCTTAGTAAAAACCAGATGATACCAAATCCCTGGGGACGTTCTCTGGGATTCTGTATTTTTGATGTTGGGTAAATGTAAGCGCCTTAGAGTTTTAATGGTTCTCTTTTTTAACTTAAATATTTCAATGGTTGTTGTATCAAATCTCATAAATTTTAAGGCATAAGGGACTGTTGGTCTCTTCTACCATATATTGGATTGGAGAGTTTCACTGTTACTCCTGTGTTGGTTGCTCAATGGGTATCAAATCTGCTTGTGTCACAGAATTATAAAACTAACATTTATTTTTAAAAAAATGGGTATTTTACTTCGTATGAGGAGTTAATTTTATAACTTTTTTAGACTGGAAAAAGATACATCTCAGACTGCTGCTCCACATTGTTTAGCTACATGCAGCAAAATCTTTGCAGATAGTCATACCTCTTGGGGTCCTCAGTCAGAGATCCTCTGCCTGCGGGTCTGAGGTCATCTGACTCAATTACACCTTTCTTCAAGTCCCCATAGGACACACTGGAAGATTCAGGAAATGTGAGTGAGGAGGGGATGAGGCCTGGGAAACAGATGACAAGAGGGGCAGCTAATATCTATCTGTACTGCATGAAAGCATGTATAAGGCCAGGGATTAAAGATAAGTGCAGAAAGACACTGCCCCCATGCAGCTGGCTCTGTTCTTCTGTAGACTTTGGGTTGCTAACTTCCCTGTTTTTTTTATGTAGGGGATGAGAAGCAATCCTTCATTTTTTTGATGTAAGAATTTTGAGAAAACTCTCTACTGGAGGTTGAGAGGCTAAAACGGAGGACTGCAAAGAAGTGATGGGCTGAGGAAATGGCCCCCATGAAGGGGTCGGAAATGTATAATAAATTTTAAAGTGTTGTCAGTGCAAAGCCATCAAATTGTTCAATTATGTTCTTTTGTGTTTTAAAAGTAAACATTAACATGCTTAGTAATAAGCTTTATCTTCTGGTGCTTTCAAATTATATTGCAAAAGTTTTTTGCAAGATATTTAAAATATAGATCAGAATGGTCTGATAAATATTTATATTGAAAATCATATCCCCCTTATTTACGTTCTGCAATGCATTTTAATAGCTATTTGACCACTGCTTATGTTCCTTCAATTTGAGTACTATTATGAGATTTAGATTTAGGGCCTGATTTTCATGATGATTGCATGAGAATAACTCCATTAATTGAAATGAAGTCTTCCCTGATTTACACCTGTGTGAGAAATCAGTATCAGACATTTGCTTTAGAGTATAGACGTACATATGGGAAAGATTTATGGTTCTTAGCTGAGTGGGCCTGGGCAGCAGAAAAATCATCGCTGTTCAGTTCTGCACTTTCAAAATGTGTCACTTTAAAACTCAGGAAGAGGGAGTGAAGCTTAGTAGTATACAGTTTGAAGGTCCAGCTCAGCAAAGAATGTGAAACAAACTTTAAGCTCTAGTGTGTTCACAAATAAGAACTTACTATTCAGATATTTAAAAAATCCTCCATTATACTGTAGACTCTCTATCCATACATACTTTTGGGTAACACGTTTTGTCATGAAGCGATTTAGGATCTATTCACAAAGACACAATACACAAATCTGAAATGTCTGTCAGTCTTTCTCTCCCCTCTTATTTTACCAGTTCTTTAATATATATTATTTTGCTTTCCATTTCAGCAAAGAAATGCCATGAAGGACAGTATGCAGCCATTAGTATGTTTTTTAAAAAGGAAAAAATTGCATTGTTTGTACGTCTAGGTTTTCCTTGGCATTCACTACTGAAACATATTTTGATCAAAGATAAGTTTGAATCCAAGGAAAATCTAAATTAAGGGGGCAAAAGGTGTTTCCTGGAGTTGAGGTAATATCCTATTGAAGACAAGATAGTTTCATGAGTGAGTTGGTTGAATAAAATTCACACCCCCATAGCCTTAGCTACATGTTACATTGTCTTCTCTGTGATTCTCATTCTAACTTTTTACTTGAATTAGCAGTCCAGCTTTTTTCTTAGTGAGGACCCAGACCAGGAGTTGCTTTGGTGGTTGCCTGAGTATTCTGCAACTTCAAAGCCTTTTGTAGTTGAGGGGACATGTTAATGTACAGCTTGAAGCTCTAACAATCTGATAAATCTTTTACTCTTCAGCTCTTGGCTTGGGCACTAAGGTGACTCCATCCTAAAGGAAAACGTTGCTTCAATACTGCTATATCTGTTTCTCAGTATACGATATTCCTGGTTATTAGAACTCATGATTAAATAAAAATAATTTAGCTAGGGCTACCAAGATCTGAACAGAAACTTCATTATTGAAGTTTAGAGCCTTGTGTTTAAACTACATGGAAGGAATTTAACTGTCCTAATTTTCTCAGCATAACCTTGGATTTTCAGAGGTTTTTGGTTTTACAGATTTTTGCACCTGAAGATTTTGTACAGGTACAAAACCTCTTAAAATGAAAGCATTGTAGACCTTGAAACAGTGCTATAAATGTCCTAAACCCCACCGACAGTGTTAACAGACTTTTTAAACTCCAGGGGACTAGATAAGGATCTTGGCAAAATTTACATGTTGACCCTACAAATGTTCTAATGGTTGGGTTGTACCTGCAGGCCTTGTAACCTCTGAAGTGGCAACCCTGTGCTTACAAAATTAGCAGTGGGCTTGCAGAGTTTATAATGGATGAGATATACTTTCAAAGCCTTTAAGTTCTAATGGCGTTGCCCACCGATGTTGAAAACTACATGACAGGAAGCTGCTTATTTTCTGGAATAAGAAATATTTGTCGCTAAAGGAGATAAAGCTTTCACCCTTTGCGCAACTTCTCATTTCATTGGCTCACAACTAAAGAACTTACGAGTTCTTAAGAGTGACACTAAATATTTTTAATTCCTTATTTGAGTGAGATGTAACAAACATCTAAGATCTTCCTGTGGAATTCATAAGTTGTGCAAGACCCTGTAGCAACTTCATAGAATCTCAAAAATTAAAATAATTATTGACAATTGTTTGCAAATGAACTCCACTACCTTGCAAAACTGGTGGTAATAAAACAAATGTGAGTTTCTAAACTAAGCTGTATTTGCGATGAAATGCAAGAAAAAAATCAGTCTTGTCAAAAAGAAGAAAAAACTTCCATTTTCTTAGCCCACATTAGCTGCCATCAAGAAAACACACAAGAAAAACAACTTTTTTGATTACCGGTAGACACCAGATGTGAGAATTTTCATATAGAAGGCAGAGTCAAGACTGAGGTGCAGATAACAAAACAGCCACTGAGAATGTGAAAAAAAAATTACAACTTTAACTCCCCTTCATTTATTTTCCTCCCATTCTGTGGGTTCTCGAGCCTCAAGTGTCTGATGAAGTGGGATTTTCTTCCATGAAAGTTCATGTGATAAATTTGTTAGTCTTTAAAAGTACAACCAGACTCCTTGTTTAACTATGAAGTTTGCTACCATACTTGATATAATTCTGTGAATAAACCTCCAGTCCTGTAATGATTTGGACATTGGTGAGTCATATTGATAATGTGGGTAGAGTGCCTCCATTGCTTTGTTGTTGGTTGGTTTCTTAAGATTTTCCTCTAAAGCTGGTATTGAGGCTTGTCAGAATAAGGATACTGCACAACATGGATGTGTTCTGAGCTCCAGTCTTTCAATTCCAATGTTCATGTTTACGGGGTTTTTAGAGAGAAAAATTTACATGTAGCCTGTTGCCTTGTCAATCAGGATTGTTCCTGAGCGTATGATTTTTGGTTGGATTTGTCCAGTTCACTTTACAACATTTTAAGAAATGAAGGTTCCTCTGCCACTCCTGCTGACTCCTTGTATGTCTTACATTAGCAGAGTAGAGTTTGTATAGTTGCTGATTATACAGTTTTTCTTTCTTTTTAATATTAGGACGCTTGGCATGGCTGGTGTATCTTGTTGGTACGGTTGTAGGGGGAAGATTAACTTACACCAGTACTGATGAACATGATGCCATGGATGGTGAATTATCCTGTCGGTAAGTGTATTGTTAAAACAAACCCAGAAAAGTGGTTATGTGATTGTGGTGGTGTTGTTGTTGTTGTTATTATTATCATTATCATCATCATCATCTATTAGTAAATGAGAGGTGTTCAGGCTTTGCCCAGTTGTCAGATACCTTGGCATCGGCTACAAACTCAAAGGGCTGTTCTTAATTTGTACAAAACTGAGGCATGACAGTTGTGCTCCATCTTTCAGTACAGTGGTGCAGCTCTGGAGCTCATGATGCAGTGTTTTCATTCTGAGTTGCCAGGCAGTAAGTTGTTTGAGGCTAGAATTTTAAAAGGGACCTCTTTTTTTTTGTGTGTGTGTCAGTTTTTGAGCTCCAACTTTGAATGCCTGTGACCTGAGCACCAGTAGTTATGTACATGTACATGACCTGAGCACCTGTATTGTGTACATGTACATTTCTACACAGACATAAAATGACAGTTTTGCTAATTGTTGATTTTATAATTCGTCCATTTCCTACACTGCTTCCTTCATTTTAATCTCATGACTTTTACAAATAAGGAATTCTGTGGCAATTGCAGATGCTGAGCACTTTTGAAAACTAGACAGTAGATATTTGAAGTTAAATACTCAAAATGTGGGGCCACTTAAAAATATGGGCATTAATCTATGTCTTAGATTTAGAGTTTATTGAAGCACAGACTGGGGAGGGGCTACTGTGAATGACACCACATTCCCTATGTCAGGGGTCTCAAACATGCATCCCGTAAAGCTATTTCCTGCGGCCCGCAATGGCATTATTGTTACTGATATTTGCAAAATTGTTGTATGAGAAGGTTTCAGGGGTGCAGCACTCGGACTAACATGCTAGTCCTCATGCATCCCTCTACTAGTCCTCGTGTGGCCGTCATGGTGATTTGAGTTTGAGACCCCTGCCATATGTTAAACAGGGAAATGCTGTTGGTCCTGGCTTCTTATCCCATGTGCTTGAAAGAGGATGTAAACCCTTACAACTGTCTAATGATGCATGTATTTCCATCCTTATTTCATGCTTCACTAATCTGCTTTGGAATCTAAATTATTAGTGATGTTCTGGTGTATTATTAAATGTGAGTAGTATTTTAAAACAGATTTTTACATGGCATACCCTCTGGTTTCTTGTCCAGAGATTTCATATTTCAGACTTAGGAAAAAGGTCACAGTACTTTTCAGAGCAACCAGATGAGTTATCAGAGAGAGTAGCATTCTCAGAATTAAGTAGGAACAGAAGGAGGAGGGAAATGAGAAGCAAAAGGTGTTACAGTTAAGAAACAAAGGCGCAGATCTTTAACTAAAGTAAATCCAAGTAGCTTCTTTGACATAGATACACACACACATACATCAGCTGAAAATCTGTTCTAAAGACAAAATTTCCATGCACGCTGCCAAAGTAGTGAAGAATGGGGTAAAACTGAGACACAAATATCACTTGCCTAAACAAAACTGTTTTCTAGATCGAGGATTTTCATCATTTTCCATTAAATGTGAAAAGTTCTTTACCCTTAAATTAGATTTATTTTGCAGTTGAGTCCTAATATTCCTTAGCTGTAGTAATTGCTTTCATTATATAAATGTTTTACTAAGAAAAAGAACATTTACCAGTTAACGGATATATAAAAATGTATTTCAAGTAACAAAACATAGCTTAGCAAGAATCCTGTTACTGAAGTGCTGTTGGGGTGATGGTCATTTTAGTAGTTTATAAAAGGAAATGTAAGGAAAAAATTTAACAACCCCAGCTTAGAGACATTTGGACTCACTGATGGACCCATGAGAAATTAGCAGTCAGAATATCATTTGTTTCTTTGAAAATTCCTTCTGAGAATGTTTTCCCTTGGCATTAAGAGTTTTTCAGCTGATATCCTTGATGGATGCCCAGTTACCACGGTCTAGTAATGAAAAAGTAGAACTTGCGATTCTCTGGTTTTTGGATCAATTTCGTAAAACATATGTGGGAGACCAGCTCCAGCGCACGTCAAAGGTAAGTCTTCGCAGCCGATAAGGATTGCATAATTAAAATGTAGAAGTCTGTGTAGGATATGGGCTACGAATGTATCATAAATGTGTGCATAAAAAGACATGCGAGAGAGAAAACTGAAGACGTTAGCTGATGGATATTAACTTTATAGATATTTAATTTATTTTTTGATTGTCTGAAGGGATTTACCACTTTGTATATTTCAGGGCTTGGCATGCAGAGAGTTAATATTTTTAACAGTTGTATTCATTTAACAGTTTTAGGTTACTTTGAATTTCAATTTTTTATTTCAAACATTTAAGTGGGTTCTGCTATATTGTGTTATATTTCACAGCTGGGTACACAAGATTTATTCTTTTAATAGTTCTTTTCTTTTGACAGTTACTCATTTATGCAGTTTCCACTGTATTTCTCACATTACTTGGCTTTTCTGCATTTTAAATAGGGGAGAGGGACAAGTAAGATGCATTCTTGGAAGAAGCAGCAGTTAATTCACCTTAACTGTGGGGGACAGTCATAATATGGATGTTGTAAAGAGAGCATCAGTAAGACAAGATCAATTGATCTTGAGAAAGATTGAAGGAATTTAGTTTGAGCCCCAAGCAAATCTTTAGCAAGACTTTTGACAGTGACTAAGATTTTGTTTTTACTTATGTAGTATTGTACCCATGTTTTCTGGTGAACAGTCCCAAACCAAAGAATTCTTTTTATCCCCTTGATATGAATCATACTTCAGGGTTATTGAATATCTCCTTACTTGGTATTAAAATCTAAAGTTTTATACTGTGCTGAATTACTTTTTCAGGGAAATGCAAGTGTTGCTTCAATTGCCAAAGCTGACTTGTATTTTTTTTAAATATCATGCATTGCTTTATAATATTATAGTATAAGATTCTAAACTCCATTGACTGAAATTAAAAGAGAAGCAAGATTGTGTCTTGGTCATTCTGATCAATAATATTTAATTTTTGTCTGGTGGTGGATAAGCATGTTCTTGACATTATTCTCCTTTTTGAGTGTTGGCTCTTGCTGTCTCAGCTGGTGCTGAGTGGAAATGATCTATTAAATGCATGTATGGAGTGGAGTGTGCTGCATCAGGCTGCTATGGGTTTTAGCACCCCTCCCAGTCAATCCAACAGATGCTGTGCTTTCTTTTATTATGCTGGTATAGAGTTAGGCACTGAATTAAAACTGGGGGAAGAATTTGGGTCTGTGTGAAACGGTGTCCTAAATACAAAATATTCACATTCACATGCCAGGAGTTTTGCTGACAAAAGGAGGATGTAAACCTTGATTTCTTGCACCTTAAACTATAATATAATGCACATGAAACTTGTTAGGCTAAGCAGTAGATATTACTGAGTGAGAGTTCATAAGATTGCTGCTACAACTGTTTATTCATATGAAAGTCTGAATAGGTAACTATTGATTAAAATGTTACTCGATTAGAAAAATGGTTTTAATTTGATGTATTGGAGATATTTTATAAGAAACAGAATACAGCTAGTTTTATTTAAAGGAGATAAGGGAAATGCAAGAATGTAAGGTTATTGGTAGTGGTCAATATCTCATTTATGACCAAGCCAGTCAACTGTCTTGGTGGTTTAGGAAATTTGCTTGTAAAATTACTAATGGAAAGAAAATTATCAAGTGTTTTGGTTTTTTTTGGTTTTTCTTAAGTCCAGTTACAGTATTGGAAACAGAACAGGCAGTCTGATTGCAGCTAGGTGTCCATCATATGCCTAGTTTTATGGGTTGACTATATCTTCTACCAATATCAGTTTAATTTATAGACCAATTTTACTTTATTTTTCTCCCACTCAGGGCTGAATCCTACTATCATTCCTTGAATAAGTGGAGTCTTGTAGGCCCCATCACTCCTTCCCTGCCTTAAAAGTTGATGGAGGAAGAGGTTTGTCCCAGAATTTTCCATTATGGGGATAGTACCCCAGTACACAAAGTCAGAGGAGACGTGTGCTTCTGGCCTCTGATTTTTCTGTTGCCAGCAGAAGTTGCATACCTGTTCTTGCAATGAACTCCATATGTTTTGAGCCCTGTGTGTAGAGTCTTCTTGAAGTTGAAATAGTCTAAAAAACTGAACCAGAACTGTATTTATTTCATATTTTATGTGTATGAGAAAAACAGCAAGTAGAGCTTATGGAATCCTTTCATTGTTTTTTTCCTGCTGGAGCAGCATTTGTAGCAGCAGATGGCATTCTATCCTTGCAGTTGTAAATCGTCTGGTACAGCATATTGCTTCCAAGTATCTACAAATATGCAATAAAAGGATTCACACTTGAAAGCAGAAAAACATATATATCAAATGACTAAGTTAATACTCGTTTATATAAATATTCAAGATGCTTCAGATTGCTATACAGAATTTTATTTACAGGACAGATAATGGATATTCTGCATATTTAAACCACATTGGGGGCATGGTTTGAAATAGTTTATGCGAACATTGTTAAATTTGATCTTTTGTTTATATACTCAACAACAAGCTGTGATTAGAGAAAATTGAGTAATCTAACTTAACTACAAGTGTTGCTTCAATTGCTGAAGCTGGTTTGTGTTTGAAATGTGATGCATTGCTTTATAATATTACAATAACAGATTCTGATCCTGCTTCTCTTTGAATCTGACAAAACTCCCATTGACTGAAATTCAGTTGAAGCCTGAGTTCTGCGGTTAGTGTTATGCAGAGAAGTTTCTTTAGGTAATCAAGAATAACATCAAATACACAGGTTGTAAGAAAGACAATGGAAATAATTCAGTCAATTCATTGCCTAAGGACTGTTGTTCATTAACAGTCCTCCAAGGTTTTCTTTTGAAGTAAACTGAAAAAGCCTTAAAGGCAGTTCCCATGGTACCACCTCATATTCATGGTACCATTGAGCAGTTACTACTATATTGTTGATGTAAAATTAAGTATCAAGATGTAGGCTTTTCAATGAACCACACATATTAATGTAAGCAATATGTTTTTAAGCGCCGTTGGGCCATTTTCTCTGGTATGGCACAGCACAATATTGCTGGTGAGTTTGCTCCTAGAGCATAAGTGGCCCAAGGAACTAACACCATGGTACAGTTCCAAAGGGGTAACTGTGCTAGTCTAGTTCAGAAAAACAAACAAGGAGTCTAGTGTCGTGTTTTAAAGACTAACACTTTTATTTATCGCATGAGCTTTCGTGGGAACAAATCCCACTTCGTCAGATGTTTGAAGATGACATCACATATCTGACGAAGTAGGATTTGCTCCCATGAAAGCTCATGCAATAAATAAATTTGTTAGCCTTTAAATATACCACTAGATTCCTTGTTTGTTTTACCATGGCAAAGGTGAGCCTTTGATGGCATGTTACTGGTACAGGTACTGTTAGTGTAGCAGGAAAGAGTTGTAGCTGGAACTGCAGTGAACTGTGCTGATCTTAGGCTATTTTTTCAGTTCCTTAGATAGCCAGCAGTTGTTCTAATGTGGTTCCTTGGGTTTGCCCCAGAACCGAATACCATTTGGAGGTTCATGCCCAGAGGTTTTGAGCATGCTCAGTCACAGCATGCTCAGAGCAGGAGTTTTGGAAGCTCCCAGCGAGCTGCAAGACTGTCTTCTGGCCAGGTAGGGACTGCAGCTGCCAGCCTTTCATGGCTGGCATTGTTCCCTGTGCTGGTGAGTGGCAGGGGTGTGCATGTGCCTGCACATGCACCTTAGAGGGAGCACTGTCGAGTGGGATGGGGAGAAGAAACATGATATCCTAGTGAGACAGTGGGGTGTTCCTTTCCTACTGACTGGCAGATCTGCAGGGTCCTCGGTCACTTGATTTCCCTGCCCAGCTCTCTTTTGGTCTCAGAATAAATCACCGGTCTTTGGATAGGAGGAAAGAGTGGTCAGCAGATGTGCTTTCCTGCTTCATTGTCAATGGTTGGCAAATTTGCCCTCTAGCCTTGTAATTTTACTGTGTGTAGAGGCATTGTTGGTATGTAGTTACAAGTATGGGGCTCCAGTAGTAGATGTAGGATTTCCCAGAATGCTTAAGTCTATAGGAGACCATCACTGTATTGTGATTAGAAAGAATTTTATCCCCCTCCACAGATGTGTGTATGTTTGCAAGTACATGTGCGTGTACGTGTGAATTGAGAGGGAATTTAGACTTGCTTTACAGCATGCATTCTCAAACTCTGTAATTGTGTTTAGTGCAATTTAATGGAGAAATTAACAGATGACCTCTCTTATCATCCCCATTCATATGACTTTTCCACAACAAGTACAATAAAATGCTTAAATGGAAGAATAACAGTAAGAAGTCAGTGAGTGGATTTACAGCTTTTTATCCAGGCTAGTAGAAGGAAACATCTGCACAAGGTAAGGTGTAAGTGCCACTTGTGTTCAGCATGGCAACAATGATCCATGAACCACAGCTGGAGATCATCTGGCCTAGAAAAGTGGTGCTAGTTGAAGAAGTGTAATATATGTTTAATTTAGTCACAAAAAGATGACTGATTTGGAAGATTGTGGCTTAAGGTGACTTCTCTTTGGTTCTCATCACTTTGTGGCTTGATATTGCTATGAGTAAATCTAGCAAATTGGTTAGGGTTTTTTTTCCTGGTTAAGAAGTAATGGGAATAAAACTTGGCCGATAAAATGCATACGGTTAATAGGTTTGATAAAAGCTTTGGCCATCACTTAAACCAAGTCAGCTTGGTGGTGTCTGCGTAGCCTGACCTCACATCAGTAGGAACTATGGCTACTACTAACAACATTTCTCATACATGTGACATTTATAGTAAAGATGTAAAAGATGTACTCTTGGCTTAAATTTCCTTTTCCTTTCATAGACTAATCTGCTGTATTTCTAGTATACTAAGTTAAAAACATACATTTGTGCATACACATGTAGGTCAAAATCTGCTATGTCACACTCTTGGTCAAACTGTAATTTAAAAAACAGAAGAAACCTTTCAGCTGACAGCTCCTTTGTAACTTCTGTGATTTTGTTTTCTGATTATGGTAGAAAATGTGTACTGGATTTGAAGGGAGAGATGGAATTTACTCAGTACACTGTTCTAGTGGTTTTATGTACTTTCTAACCTAATAATTTAAAAAAAAAAGAAGTTTAAAATATTAAGGCACTGAAGGAATTCAGAATCAGGGGCTTAACATTTTTAATTTACTTGATTTTTTTAAAGACCCTGATTCTGAATTCCTTTAGTGCCTTAACATTTTTAATTTAATTTCTTCTTGACCAAGAATGTTGTATGGCAGATTTTGATCTGTGTGTGTATGCACAAATGTATGTTTTCAACTTAGTATGCTAGAAATACCGCAGTTGAGTCTATAAAAGGAAAAAGAATGTTAAGCCAAAAGTAAATTTTTATATCTTTTCTATAAATTTCAAATGGATGAGAAACTGTTTTTTAGTGTTAAAACAAGCACTTACTGTGGTTAGAAGCTGAGATTTGGTATGGTTAGGCAGGTGAGGGTCTTGGTTAAAATATACATGCTGCTCCGACATCCTGTCCCAGAATACCTGTTCCATTCATTGGGCTGCAGCTGATCTGCAGCAATGAACTCCACAAATTTTGGGAGAAGGCTGGAACTGGGTCCAGCATCTCCAGTGTGCTTGTCTGTCTTTACCTATTTATGTTGCCAAGTTCCAAAGGGGCAGCCATGTTAGTTTAATTCAGTAAAACAAACAAGGAGTCCTGTGGCACTTAAAGACTAACAAATTTATTTATTGCATGAGCTTTGGTGGGAGAAAATCCAAGGGAGTGCCTCAAGACTCCTTGTTTGTTTTACCTATTTATGCACATGCTTGACGGAGGATGGTGAATTTTAGCTCTTCATTGAAATGGTCAGGTTTAGCTGTATATATCTGACAGCTTCAAAAGTATCTGTAAAGCAAAATATTTTCAGTTCCACATTCCACTGCAAGCTATTTTACAATGAACATTTCAGATTTAAAACACAATGAGCCAGATTTGTCAGCTTAGTCTGAGAATGTAGCAGAGGGTTGATTGACTCTGTCCTAATCCTGGAGTAGGTTACAGCAGACCTGCTGCTGTTCTAATCTACACTAAATGACAATGATTCCCACAAGACCACTCGCTAGTTTAGATATACTGGGGTGCAGTTTGTTCTGACCCTGCTGCTCCCCACCCTGTGCACTTAAATGGGGGAGTGCAATGATAACAGGATGCAAGCGTACAAGCAAGCACTCTGCTTGCTGGTGGTGCCTCCATGCTCATCTGGGAAGATATGGACAGTTTTACTTCCTTTGTGCCAGCTGAGCAGTTGAGAGAACGTGGCTCAGGGTTCTTATTTGGGCAGTGGAAGCTGTGGAGAAGCAGAAAGGTTGAGTTGACTATATTTTAGGTGTCCACAGTAAGCATTGTTCCTAGGCTCGAACATGACTGTGAAGTGGTTTAACTAACTGATTTTTTGGGGGAGGGGACGTGGGGGGACCTCTTGCTGTATATTAGGTACAGTGCTGTCATTTTATCTGTCTAAACAATATGAGGAAGGTCAAGTTATTAAATAATATTTGGGACTACAGTCAAGATGGCATTTCCCAGCTTTTAACTTACAAATGTAAAATATGAGTTTTTGGAGATCAAGCTACATGATAATAAACAATAATTAAGGAAGTTAGAATTAGATAACAGTGTACTTGTAGGAGCAAAGAACAAAACATGTTGATTTAAGGATCATTTTCAGCTTGATAAATGTAATTTGCAATTGCTAAAAGCACAATCAAAGGGTATTCTGACATCATTTAAGCAATTTCTGAATTTAGGGCCAGGCTTATTTTCTAACATGGACTATCTCTGTTACATATATTGACTTACATTGACATGCCTTCACTTCATTCATTTGATTGTCTTCTCTGCAGGCATGATAACATTAGAGTTGATAGAAACAAGAAGTACATGCACAGAATTTGGCTACTTTTGTCCCTTATTCTTCAAAGCAGTGCATGTGGTAGGATCACTGTATGTAGCCCCACTGACTTCATGGGGCCTCTGTGTGATTGGAAGCTGCATGACAGGATCGGGGCCTTGGTGTCACCGTGATTAATGCTATCTTAACACTTGTGAATGATGAGCCTCTTTCTGGGCTATAAAATATATGTACTGTTTTATTTCATTACAAGGAAGTAAAGGATTGCTCTGATGACAGGTGGTGGAAATTAGCAGGCAGTTTTGAAATTGTGCTGTGCACTAGAAATTAGATCTCATTTTAATTCAGCTTTTTCCAACTAGTAAATGAGGTTAATGCCATACATATTCAGCTGATATGGATGAAGAAATTGATATAAAGTAGATCAACATAGCTACAGGGCTAGTTTAATTTATAGGTAAAGAGGCAGTGATAAATGGAAGTAATGTAGTAGTGGTCACTAAACTCCTCAGCCATCAGGGATTCAATAGTGTTAGTTGCTCATTAAAGGTATTGTCGGGGTGCATCAAATAGAAATTTGAAAAGGAATAGCCAACTAACCCCTAATTATCAAAATACAGAAAATACTAATTATGCCTTAATTAGCTTTTCTTTTAATGTACTGAAATTGTTACTTTTTGTGTAACACAAATGGCTAGTTATAACAACAATAAATAGGTTGTTTTAATAACTTTCTTTTACCTCTGGGAAAACAGCACTCCAATTTTTAATATGCAATAATGCTTCTCTGTAGCCTGTAGGAGATGAAAATTATTAAGTAGCTTTATTTTTTGAAGATTTTACAGCAGCTTTGGGAAGAATTATTTCACCATGCATCAATTATTTTTAATTGAACTGAATATTTTTCAGATTGCATGAAATGCCTCTCATTTGAGTTTAATGTGTAGAGTTTGTTAAGGAAGCATCATAACAAGGACTGGGTGTAATGTATAGATACCACAGTAGGTTCAAGGAGGGGTATGGAAGGATTAAGGTTTCAAAAGATGGAAATAGGAGGCAACAATTTCTTTTTATGTAAATAAAACTTAGAGAAGCCATGACTTAGCAAAAATAGGCTATGGTTTACAAATACTCCGATTATTAAAGAACTTGTATTGGAGAATAGGTATTGCCAGTCATAGATGGTTAATGATCATGGGCAATAAAATTATGGATAAAACAGAGGCATTCTTTTGGATATTTCTAGGTTGGTGTAATGTTCAGTAATATGTAGAAGAAGTTACATTGAAGACAGTAATTGTTTACATCATAGCATCAAATCTTGGCTTTACTGATTTCCACAGCATGGCTACCAGACTATTCCACAGCAACAAAATCCTGTTCTTAAAAGTGTTTGATTCAAAGGCCTTGAAGTCAGTGGAGAGTTTCCTGTCTAAGACTGAGGAAAGAAGGAGAGAGCCATGATTTCAGGACCTGCTGCCCAACTCTTTCATTCTTTATAGGCAGAGCCTATGTCTCTACTACCCTACTGATATATATTTGAGTCCTGTTTAGATTAATAATGTCTGAAACAACAGTATTTTCCTAACTTCTGAATCAACTGCTGTGTTCATAGGCAGAAAAGATTGAATAGGTCATTTGGCCTGGAATAAAAGGCAAAGCTATGAGCCATACACTTGTTTTTACTATCTTTTCCTTCACAACCTTTAGCCCTTAAACATAAGCAAGCAAAATAAGTAAATATAATTCAAGAAGTAACTGATTCTGAGCTTTCTAAATGAAATTTTGTGCCATCTTTAAAACTTGTAAGTACATGCACTGTTCAGTGTGATTGATATGCTCGTCTTGCTATGAAAGATGTTATACACAAGATTGAATTGAGCAAATATGCAATCTTAAATTATTTTTTATTGATTGGCAAATGCAATCTGTTAATTTGTAACTGCCTTTGAAGGGAAATCTAACTTGCAAAAATATATAGATGTAAGTTGGATGAGAACTTCCAAAACTTTTATAACTAAACCTGAATCTTCACCTTCAAAGATATCCAAAATTTACCACGTCTCTGGTTAGACAGTCAGCAAGATTTTGTCACCGGAGAGGGGTTGTTAATTTTTCTATTATTGGCTTATACAGTGGTTCTGAGTCAACATCATCTTGATAAAGACACTGTTCTGTTTTTCTTCTCCATGATTATAAGGAATGTAGTCTTTCATTTGAGTATGAAGGGCTACATTCAGGCTCCATCTTTTTTAGTTCTTTTGGGTCTCGATGATTTCTTGTTTCTGTAGCTGATGTCAAAACTAAAAGAAGTTAATCCAAGCTCTTTCTTTGCCCTTGAGCAAGACAAAATTCCATGTCTTCCCATGAATTCCTTGACCCTACAAAGTATGGGTAGAGCGTTGACAATCTGTCCTAGGAGGGAAAGATTTCAAGTTAAGTATCCCAGGGTATTGGCTAGGTAGGCTAAGCATACCACCAAACAAATTCTGAAACCTTCAGCAAGGGGAGATTGCTGATCTTCCTGCAATTAATTTACAAAGTTGAAGGAGCAGTGATTTGGATAGCTACCTCATTTCATGTGAAAACAGAAGATCTGGTACTGAGTATCTGTATCATCACAAAGTGAGTATTCATTAGACGACCTTTAAAGAATTTCATATTCTAGCAGCTTCTTGAAACACCTGGTGCAGTGGGTCCTGGCCATCTCCCAGCAGAAAGTGCTTGGCTGTGTGTGAAACAGTGGTGTGTTGTTTGTGAAGTTTTGGCTGGGTGACCAAGTTTCTAGACTCACCTATCTGCTTTTGCATGCTCTGTGCATGTTGCAATTCATTGCTCTCGCTTAATGTAGGAATCTTTGACTGCTTTCTGAAATGCCTTTCAAAAAGATCCAGCTTTGCAAAAGAGCAATACTTCTCTAATGGAACCATTAAAAGATGCCACCCAAACACTAGAAGATGTGTGTAGCACTAGAGATATTGGCAAGTTTTATTGACAAGTAATTATTTCTCTTGAGCTCTGAAAGTATCAGCCCTTGAATATCCATAGTCAGGTCATTAATATTTTGTGAAACAAAAATTATCTGATAAAGATATTGTCTTTAGTTTGGTAGTAGCTTTAGACCCTATAATCTTTGAATCCATGCCTTTTGTGCAGGTATAAATATGATATTTCTGCCCTAACATGTATCTTATTTTGTTGGTTGATTCATAATGGTATCAGACTAGGTGCCTGAAAGTCATGTATGTTGTCATTGCCAGCTGAAGTAGTCACGTCTTGATTTTTTCCCCCAAGACTTTATACATAAAATCAGTCAACAGTGACAGATGTTTTTCTAAATGTTGCAACAACTTTGAAGCCTTCTGTTGTGGATTTGCAGGGTTTTCCACCCTTCATTCAGTCTCTTGTGAGTGTTCCCTTTAATATGTTGTGCCTAGGCTTTGCTTTTGTTGGGGGGCAAGCTCCACAGCTCTACGACTCCAGGACTGGGCTTTTTTGTCTTAGCACCTCTGCCTTCAGAACCTCTGTTTCTTTTGCATGGGAACTCATAGTCCAAATGAGTTTGAACTCCTGATAGAGCCTTCACCCCTTTTTGAAGAGGTGCTCGCAGTAGTAATTTGCAGTGATGCAAGGCAGCCTTATCAAAACAAGTAAAGATTTATTAGTCAATTATGATATAATATTTAGGGGTTTTGGTGTTAAATGTTGAAAAGGTGGGCTTGAATCAGAATCCACACTGACAAAAAACCATTGTCAATTTCAACGGGGATAGCCGTGTTAGTCTAGTCCAGTAAAAAAAAAACAAAAAAACAAGGAGTTGTGTGGCACTTTAAGACTAATAAAAAATAAATCTCTTAATCTTAAAGTGCCACACAACTCCTTGTTGTTTTTTTAAAAAACAACTGCCCTGCTTTTCCATAGCCTTTGGTATTCCATTATAATCTCCGTCTCCAGGCTTCTGTACGTTGCCAGTTAACGTGTGGTAGGCTTGTGTGCTGTACGTTCTTTTTCTTCCTACTGTTCCCTGTCTCTTCACTACACACTTTCCAGCTTCTGCAACAAATGAGGCAGGGGTCTTTTAGACCAGTGGTTCCCAACCTTTTCAGTAACACAGCACACTTCAAAGAGACAAACGATTCCATAGCAAAACCACTTTTTTCAGCTGAATTGATTACTCATAAATGTTGCATTTACTTACATTTACTATGGTCACGGTTTTACTAGAGAGGTTTGCGACATAGTACATACAACAAGCTAAAGAAGGATCAAATGCATTAATGTTTCAAATCCACCATAAATAATACACATCATCTCAATTTTGCCCTTTGGTCATCTGCGTTTAGGCTGTTCACGTTTTAGAATAGAAAGCCTGATACTTTGCTTTTAATTTGATGATTAATTTTCAGTTTTATGAGTTGTAATTCTGGTTGGATAGAATATTGTTTAAGATGAAACAATGTTTGTTTTACATTGATTTTCATTACCTTTGTGCAAGATTTCACAACACACCAGTGTACCACAGCACATTGGTTGAAAACCACTGTTCTAGACAAATAGCCTTATTCATTACACAAACAGGGTTCACTTAGCTCCATCTTGTCTGTGCCCTGGAATGACAGGTCCTCTGGGAGTTGTGGGGTGAAGTAGTATGACAACTGTATAATTAAAGATTGCACCAAAATGTGGGACTACAAGAGGTTCAGATTAAGGTTGAACAGGTAACTTTGATTTTGATTGCTTGACATTGTGACGTTAACATGTGATTTTTTTCTGTACGTCTTAGACTTTCTTTTAGCTCTACCTTATAATGTAATTTCAGTCAACATTTAGCCCATTAGCTACAACAGCTGCAACCTGTATGCACATTTATATAATTAGTATTTAATCCTATCTTTATAACTAAAATACTATTTTATATAAAGTTCTGTACTCTTAGAGAGAATGCTTGTCTTAAAAATAAATAATTATAGTTCAGTTCTGCAACTGGCTCTAACTCAGCTTTCTTTTGTAGCTGCTAATAAAGGCACATTATCATGTTCAGGCATTGCAATTATCATTGAAATGTGTATGTCCATTAACCACAACATTAGAGTGAGGATATAATTACTGTCTAGAGCCAATATTTTTGCAAAGCTACATCTATGATGCTATTAAAGCTATAAGCAATATTTGTAAACTAATATTTAAACGATTCAGAATTGATACCATCACTTGCAGACTTTAAAAGTAATACTGCAGCCATTTAAATGATTGACTTCTTAAGTGCCTGGCAAATATATTATCGGGTTATTTGGATATGATTGTAATTTGTGATTTGAGAGAGATTAGTATTTTTTAATAGCAATTGCCCAGAACAGATTAATCTTAGGGGGGCGAGGGGGTGGTATTGTGTATGATAAATTGCTGATAAATCAGTGGCACAGTATTTCAGAGATAGCTATGGGTATGCTCAGTTGTAATAAGGATTGTGTTGCAGGGCATTTAGTACAGAGGTCCAACAATTTGAAAGTCTGTGATAGAGTGCTAAGAAAGGAATAAAGAAAAGGAGTTTCCCCAAATCATACTCCAGGTGTGTGGCTGGAGTGGGAATTAAGCGTATGCTCTTAGATATGGCACTCCATTGGGCCATGTTCTGCTCCTGCTATAATCAAGGGTGAGATTTCTAATCTCTTACAGTTCTCTTTCTCCTCTTGTCTTACGTAAATCCAGATATTGCAACTTCTAAACTAGGCAAAGGGGTTATGAGTAATGCAGTGTATGTGGTGTCATGTGGACCAGAAAGTGAAAAATACATTGTTCTGGTCCCTTTCTTGTGGAATTCTTTTTTAACAAAATACATATCTAGTGCAGTCTTTTCAGCTCCTGAATGCATTGTAACCAGATGGCAGAAATCCAGGTTCACTTTAAGTACTTTAGAATAAAACAAATGCATAAACTAATATTTTCTGTTTCACCAGCAGGTGAATGTCATTGATTAATTCATCTACTCATTTCAGGAATTGAAAATGTCAAGCAAAGCAGCTGGTATGGGCTGTATATTGTGACAGACTCACCTTCAATGCTCTGTTATATTTTGAATACAGATACTGTATCTTCCTAGTAGCCAAATAGTTAAAGCCCTTCGTGAATACAAATATGTGGATCTGCATCCAATCTGCATCTGCAAGAAATGGTCCACAGATATCTGCAGATTTGCAGGGTTCTGTAAATAGTCTTTCCTTCCCTATTAAACTAGCTGAAGCCTATTCATGTTGGACTTCTGTATTTGCCTTTCTGTAAGATATTTGTTAATTGGCACTCTATATTGGCCTTAGATGAAGGAAGTTCAAAGCTTCTTTAATAGAGCAGGTCAAAAATTTTTCATCTGAATGATTTTCTGATGAAAAATGCCCTTTTTGCAAAACAAAAATGTTCTGTAGGAAGATTTCAGCTTTGCTTAAAAAAAAAAATCAGTTTTTCATTGGGAAAGTTGAAATGAGAACTCCTTGTCGGGAAGGCGCTTAAAGTTCAAATGATTAGAGCTGTCCTGGAGGGTTGCTAGGGCGGAGCATGCTGACTTTGGCCCTCAACATCTCCATCCACCCCACACCACCCCGCCATGCTTCCAGTTCTGTTACATGGAGTGTCAGAAAGCCTGACTGCACAGACTCTCTGCTCCCCCTTTCCCCTTCTTCTTCATGTTAAGGCTAGCAGCTCAGACTCCAGCTATTCCACATTTCTCCTTTTCTTCTCTCCTTCTTCCCCAAGCTTTGAGGCTGGAGAGTCTGAGTCTTAGAATCATAGAATCATAGAATCCTAGGGTTGGAAGGGACCTCATAGGTCACCTAGTCCAACGCCCTGCCAGAGGCAGGACCACTCCCACTAAACCATCCCAGTTATGGTTTTATCCAGCCAGGCCTTAAACACCTCCAAAGATGGTGACTCCACCACCTCCCTTGGCAGCTCATTCCAATGTTTCACCACTTGCCTAGTAAAAAAGTTTTTTCTAATATCCAGCCTTGACCTCCCTAACCGCAACTTGAGACCATTGCTCCTCGTCCTGTCCTCCTTTACTACCAAGAATAGTCGAGCTCCATCTTCCTTGGAGCACCCCTTCAAGTAGTTGAAGGTTGCTATCAAATCCCCCCTCAATCTTCTCTTCTGCAGACTAAATAAGCCTAATGCTTTCAGTCTTTCCTCATAGGGCTTGTGCTCCAGCCCTTTAATCATTTTGGTTGCCCTCCTCTGAACTCTCTCCAGTAGGTCCCTGTCCTTTTTGTAGTGGGGAGCCCAAAACTGAACACAGTATTCCAGATGTGGCCTCACCAGTGCAGAATAGGGGGGAATGATCACATCCCTTGATCTGCTGGTAATACTTCTTTTGATGCAGCCCAGTATGCCATTGGCCTTTTTGGCAGTAAGAGCATACTGCTGACTCATATCTAGCTTCCCATCCACCATGACCCCCAGGTCCTTTTCTACACTGCTGCTACTCAGCTGAATGTTTCCCAGCCTGTAGCAGTGCATGGGGTTTTTCCGTCCCACATGCAGGACTTTACACTTGTCCTTATTGAACTTCATAAGATTTTTATTGGCCCACTGTTCCAATTTATCTAGGTCTCCCTGAGTCCTGTCCTTGCCCTCCAACGTGTCTACTGTTCCCCCTAGCTTGGTGTCATCCGCAAACTTACTGAGAGTACAGTCTATTCCATCATCAAGATCATTGATGAAAATGTTGAACAGAACCGGCCCCAGGACCGACCCCTGGGGCACACCACTAGTGACTGGTTGCCAGCTAGACATGGAACCATTGATTCCTACACGCTAAAACCGTTGATCTAGCCAGTTTTCTATCCACCTTATAGTCCACCTATCCAACCCATACTTCCTTAATTTGCCAATGAGAATGCTGTGGGAAACTGTATCAAAAGCCTTGCTAAAATCAAGGTATATCACATCAACGGTTCTTCCTGCATCTAGAAAACCAGTCATCTGATCATAGAAGGAAATGAGATTGGTCAGGCATGATTTACCCTTGGTAAATCCATGCTGACTGTTCCTGATCTCTTTGTTTTCCTCGAAGTGTTTGAGGATGGATTCTTTGAGAATCTGCTCCATAATTTTGCCAGGGATTGAGGTGAGGCTGACTGGTCTGTAGTTCCCTGGATCCTCCTTTTTCCTTTTCTTGAAAATAGGTACTACATTTGCTTTTTTCCAATCCTCTGGCACCTCCCCTGTTCTCCATGAGTTTTGAAAGATAACAGCCAGAGGTGCTGCTATCTCATTGGCCAGTTCCCTCAGCACTCTTGGATGCAGTTCGTCCGGCCCCATGGACTTGTGCACATCCAGCTTCTTTAAGCAGTCCCTAACCTGACCTTCTGTCACCAAGGGCCTCTCTTCTTCTCTCCAATCTGTCATACCCATGGTAGTGGGCTGGGAGCTGACCCTACCTGTGAAAACTGAAGCAAAAAAAGCATTGAGCACTTCAGCTTTTTCTTCATCCTCTGTCACGAGGATGCCTGCCACATTCAGCAAGGGACCTACACCATCCCTGATCCTCTTCTTGTTATTAACATACTTGTAGAACCCCTTCTTGTTATCCTTTACATCCCTTGCTAGCCGCAGCTCCATTTGTCCTTTGGCCTTTCTGATTTATCCCTGCAGTCCCTAGCAATATCTTTATATGCCTCCTTGGTCATCTGACCAAGCTTCCACTTCCTTTTTATGTTTAAGCTCAGAGCAGAGTTCTCTGCTAAGCCATTCTGGCTGCCTCGCATATATATTCTTTCTTCTAACTGGAATGGCAACTTCCTGTGCCCTTAGCAGGGTTTCTTTAAAATATAACCAACTTTCTTGGACTCCTTTTCCCTTCAGATTAGCTTCCCAAGGGATCCTGCCCATCAGTTCCCTGAGGGAGCCAAAATCTGCTCTTTTGAAGTCCAGGGTTTTTGTTTTGCTTCTTTCCTTCCTTCCTTTAATCAGCATCCCGAACTCAACCATGTCATGGTCACTACTGCCTAGCTTGCCATTTACCTCTACGCCCCTGATCAATTCTTCCCTGTTTGTGAGCAGCAGGTCAAGAGGTGCAAGGCCCCTAATTGGTTCCTCAAGCATTTGTACTAGAAAGTTGTCCCCAACACTCTCTAAAAATCTCCTGGATTGCCCATGCACTGCTGTATTGGCCTCCCAGCAGATGTTAGGGTAATTGAAGTCCCCCATCAGCACCAGGGCCTGTGATCTAGAAGCTTCCGCTAGTTGTCCATAGAACACCTCATGCACCTCCTGCTTCTGGTCTGGTGGTCTATAGCAGACACCCACCACAACATTCCCCTTGTTGCTTTCCCCTCTCAATGTAACCCACAGACTTTCTACTGGCACGCTTCCACTTCCATAATGGAGCTTTGAGCAGTCATAGAGCTCTTTTACATATAGTGCTACTCCTCCCCCTCTTCTTCCCTGCCTGTCTTTCCTGAACAGTTTATATCCATCCATGGCAGAGCTCCAGTCATGCAGACTATCCCACCACGTCTCCGTTATTCCTATGATATCATAGTTCCTTGTCTGCGCTAGTACTTCCAATTCTTTCTGTTTATTTCCCAGGCTCCTCGCATTAGTGTATAGGCACCTAAGGTACCCGCTCAATTGCCCTACTTTGTCAGTTTGGTTTTCAGTTCTATTACATGAACCTCCTTGCATTTTTTCTTGGAGTCCTCCTCCCTCACTCTCCTCACGTGTTGGGGCTTCAGTGGAACATTTAAGACAATTATTTGATTCCCCCCTCATGTTCCAACTACCTTCTCCTTTATTTCTCGTACTAGAGTCCCAGCACCTCCCAAGTTCCATTCCTTCCCCCAGATCTCCCACATTGCCACTTACCTGTGGGCTTTGGTCCCCCTCCCCCCTCTTGGGGCTTTCTTTCTGTCATTAAAGCTTATGGGGAGTCTGGGTTCTCTGTCTTTTGGGTGCAAGAGTTGGTGGGGAAACAGAGTGCATGAATAGCTGGGCTCTTTGCCTTTTAGGCTGAGTTGCAAGGCTCTCTGCCTTTTGGGCCCTATAGATCAGGGGTTTCAAACTCAAATCACCATGACAGCCGCATGAGGATTAGTAGAGGGCCACATGAGGACTAGTATGTTAGCCTGAGGGCCGAAACAATGAAACCTTGTCATACAATGATATTGCAAATATCAGTAACAACAGTGTTGTTGCAGGCTGCAGGAAATAGCTTTAGGGGCCGCATGCAGCCTGTGGGCCGTGTGTTTGAGACCCCTGCTATAGATGGTGGGAGGTGGAGTGGTTGCCTCTCCCCTCTTTGACAGCCAGGCTGGAAGGCTGTTGTCAGTTTCATTTTCTGCTTCTGTGAAATTAACAGAATCCTTCCAGGTGGGCCCTGAGGAAGGCAAAATACTGTTTGCATTCTCCTTAGATGGAATTCTTCTCAAAGTACCTTCCTCTGAAAAAAATGTAGCAGTTTAGTGATTCTTCTCTCTTTGGGATGAAGAAATCTTGTATAACTGTAATTTGGGGGGCAGGGAATAAAATAACTGTGCACTTGTGCGTGTGTAAAAAAAAAACAAAAAACCACACACCACTAGCTGGCTCTTGGGGGTGGTGGTGGACCATGCTCCTTTCACTTCTAGACTAACAAATTAATTTATTGTGTGAGCTTTTGTGGGAGAAAATCCCATTTAATCTGACAAAGTGGGATTTTTTTCCCACAGAAGCTCATGCAGTAAATAAATTCGTTAGTCTTTAACTGCCACAGGCCTGCCTCCTTGTTTGTTTTTACTGAATTAGACTAACATGGATCCCCCTTTGGAACTTTTCACATCTAGGTTTCCCATGGAAATCCTGCACTGGTTAATAAAGACAGAAAGCATTTTAATCAAATAGCTATTAAGCAAAATGAGTTTGTGGACTTAGTTTGGTTGCCAGTGGACTAATATCCTTGTTAGAAAAAGTATTACAACTGGCAGTAACTTAGCTCTCTTATTGGCAGTATCAGCAGAGAACCAAAGGAGTGATTGGGCATGGACAGTAAACATCCGTGTGACTTCTAGAGATGGCCCCCCAAGACCAACGTGGTTCTGGTCCCTTTATGGGGCACTGTGTGGAAAGCTGGACATCTGCTGCTCACTTTATACATGTCCTCTGGTTAAGTAATCAGCTCTACTCTATGACCTCTAAATTCATTTAGAGTTAAAGATTTTATTTTTGTTAGGAAATAATTTTCCTGAGTAAAATTCTTGGCAAGTAGCATTCTCTATTGGACAAATATGTCTGAATTATGTAGCCAGGGACATTGGTTGGATAGCCTGGATGAGGCAGTGAAAATGTTAAAACTATTTATGGCTTTACATAGCTATTACATTGGGATTAAATACCACACACAAATTGTCATTCTCAAACCTAATCTCTGCCAATCTAATTTTAGGGAATATTTTCCATCTCTTTGATCAGGCATGAATTCCAGGAAGATTCAAAATCTAGTGCACACCTTCCTCCCATCGCCTACCTCCCACATCCCAATCACATATGATCACACCTTAATTATTGCTGTAAAATGTGTTAATTTTGCCTTATTTCTGCTCTTCTGGTTTGATCATAGTTTCAGTTTGCACTTCCAGACTTACTTCCAGTTTGTGTGGAAAAGCAAACACCTTCTTGCACCCTTTAAGGTATAAGGAAAGACAAATAAAGCAAAGAAGGCACATGTGGAGAACCTGGTTTGTCATCCAGATTGTTGCCTAAACATTCAGTCTAATGAACAGTAAATCACATTCAGTGTAATGGAGATGAAGACATGGAGTCAGTTTACTAAGTAATGTTTCCTGCATAGTAGGAACAGCCAAGTTCACAATATAGTATGAGAAGCATTTATTATTTGAGTTATAAGTGAAGTTTGATCTACCTCTTCAGTCTTTCAGTTTCCTTGCTTTGGAAGCATACTGAAGTTGTCATAAATATGAACTGAGTCTTTCCCTTGGTCTGCATTCAAATTTGAACGACACCTGCTTCATTGCTAAACTATTAAATGGCCCAACCTGCTCTCAAAGACTGCTTATAGTCAGGAGATGACTGGGACAGTAGCAAAGGGTGTTTTAGGGAAATTAGAGGAGAGTGAAGTTCTGTCATCCTTTGCTCTTCTTTTTTTTTCTTCTGAATCAAGACATTTTGACAGCCATTACTATACATAGTCTCCAGTTCTCTAAAAGAAAGGAAAAATAGTTCAGCACACAGAACCCTATCTATCCACCTGTTAATCTGTGGCTCAGTCAGGCATTTCAGTAGTTTTCACTTTATCTTGCTTCTAGGCCTTCAACAAATTATAGTTTCCCTAGTGGATAAAGAAGATTTGAGTGGGATATGTCCAGAGCTGGATCTGGCAGTAGCAACCTACCCACATATGTTGTTTCCAAGAAGACTCTAACTTAAGGACTCGGTCTCCTTTAAGTTTTTTTTATTTTAATCTGTCATTTAGCCCCTTTAAAGGTAGATAGTTCAAGAGTCTTTCCAGCACTTACTGCCCACTTAGGCTATATGTCGTTTGTGGCAATCCACATAATTCAGAGATCCATTCCATTTACTTATCACTGTAATAAGATGTAGAGGAAGACCTCTCCATCTCTGGTTCCAAATGCTTTCATGAGGCATCACTTTTATATGACTATAACAAGTTCAGCAATGCTTTCGATTAATCTAGGGGTGTTTTTAATACTTCACTTAGTATAGAACCACATGCAGTCCTTTAGTTCTTCATCTGTGTCCCTAGATATTGAACATCTTCATGTTTAATGCTTTAGAAACCAGCAGCTAAATGGACAGAGTTCTCCCTCCAAAAGTTCTATTTTTTTTTTAAAAACAGGTTAACAGAAGTGATATAAGGAGACTGAGAAAACAATTGAATATTTAATTCCCTAGAGGACTGTGAGATGAGAAATGACAGTTTGTGGTAAACGGTAAATAGCTTTTTGCAGCTCAGTATATCATTTAAGGAGAAGAGGTGTCCTTGGATTGGTTCAGCTCGAAGAGTCATTCTATAATTATTGTGTAGCCCACATGTTAGAAAAGTTTAATTTTGTCATTGTCAAACAAAATTAAAAATGTATTCTATAGTCCCTTTGTGTTTTGACCAGTATATGATGGAGACAGTGACTCGTCTACTCCAGGATGAGCTTGCAGACTACTAGACAGGGCGTTAGATTGCCACAAATATCTTCTCACCAGGATGGTTTCTGGACTACTGCAGTTATTCCTATTGCTTATTACTGTACAGGTAGAACACACCATCAGTCCATCACAAAGGTATTGTAGAATCGTATTGTTCAGTTTGAGACCATTAAAAAGTAATGAGAACACTAGCTTAGTAAGTTTATCCAAACTTTGATTAAGAGCAAGTTCCTTCAAAACACAGTAGAATGTTTCTCTTAAGTCCAATGACCTTACTGTACCAGAGATCAGGTCTCAATGACTGCCAGTTAAAACTCTGTTATCTATACAGTGGTCGTAGTCAGTTCAGAAGCTGAGCAAGCATTTAAAGTGATTTTTTAAAAAAATAGAACACCCAAAATGGGTGTGGAAGTATTTGTATTTAAATTATTTCAGTGAGTATATAATTTTGAATATTCAATTAATATTCAGACTACCCAGAGTATGAATATTTGGAACTACCCAGATTATTAAGTATTTACTACCTAGATTTTTTTTCATCCCCCATATTAGTTCTTGCTGCTGTATGATTATAATTACCCTATTCGCCTCCCACACTTTTGCTCACAAAAAGTGGGATAGTGATATTAAGGAGCTTTGTCTGCCATAGCGGAAGAAAAGAAAATTGAGAACATTGATCCATATTTTTAGATTAAGATCAAGAAGCAAAACTTCAATAGGTGGGGTAAGTGTGGAAATGAAATATTTGTAGAATCATCGGTTTATTAAAATGGAATGCTAGTGTGATCTCTGGAAAAAAAAAAAAAAACTTCTGTTGAATATTCAAAACTACCTTTTCCATCTGAAAACATTTCTTCTCACATTCAGACACCTGAAAAGACGAACAATTTAGAGGAGGCATCTTCCTTAAGCAGTACTCCAGGATACTACCTTGAGCTATAAGTTTGGAGATTTATTAGGGGTACATTATATACTTGTGATACATCTAAATGAAAGAGACTAGGCAGAAATTGGCATACTTTACAGACTTGTGAAAAGCCCAAGGTGTGGTGTTCCAATTTGCATGAGGGGTTTTTTTAAAATAGCTGATTGGTACTAAAACAGTACTTTGCCAGGGATGTGTGAGGGTACACAGGTGGATTAAGTGACAGATTTTTTGTTCAACTTGCATGAAATATCAGGTCTCCTCTCATTTGCATTTTTTAACCCACTCTATTGGTTGCCTCTTGAGCAATTAGAATAAGTGATGGTTTCTCAGACAAACAATATATTTGGATATTTATTGCCTGAGTCTAGATTTGAAAAAATTACAAGTTCAGGTGATGAATAGTACCTTACCAATGTCTGTTTACTTTTATTAAGTTTATGGCTTCAGCAGTGATGATCTGCATAAGGACAAGATAATAGATTTGCCTTGGAAATAAAGGATGTTGGGAATCATGTAACTTTTTTGTCCTTTCTGAGGTTGGGAAGTGAGAGATACTGGAGGTTATAGGATTTCCCCTTGCCAAGGGAAGGAGAGTAGGTTTACTGCTACTGTACTTGTACAAAAGACTGATATTTTCCTTTGAAGGGTTGTGGCAATCCAGTCCACCTTTAGTTTTCTTCTGCCTTACGAAAAACTTGATTGATCACCATCTGATCTTGGGATCATTCACAATGGTGTCCAGTGACAGATGTAGAAAAGTGTGTCTATAAAGGTGTTTTTCAGTCTCTGTAAGGTGAGCCAGTGAGGATGTCCTCATTTAACACGATGAGCTCCGTATTTAGCATTTCGCAGGTCAAGAGAGATGCGCTAGGTTGGTATCTTTTTACTGACTGCTAGGCTTGTTTAAATTTTGTTATTTTAACACTGATTTTTTTAAGTTCTACAATAACAATTCTGAGCCATTGACATGAAGCTTGGACTCTTAGAGACCACATTCCCTGAGTGAAGGACCCTTGCACGTGTTTTGCAGATTGTTGTTTCTTTTAATGACTAGGATAATTTCAGTTGTAGAAAGTCAGAGGTACATCCCTTTTCTCAAACTTTCTGACTTCCTGCAGCTTAAAATCTCTTCTCTTCTTTCTTACAGAGGAAATCAATTTCTGTAAACCTATGTCAATAAGAATTCAGTGTCTTCTGAAGGTGCCTAGGTAGTTTGCTTTCAGACCCATGTATATGTCTGAGACCATCCGATGCAACATGATCATACTGCGTTCTGTGATTTAGTTTAATCAGTAAGTCAGTCTAAACTGTACGGAGGAAGTGATTTTGATAGGCAGGTGTAGTAGAAAACGTGCAGATTCAGTCCACATGTTACATTCCATTTTACAGGAAGTGGGTTCAGTGGGTAAGCTATGGTGAACAATGGAGATTTCAAAATTCCTAGCGGTAAAGTATATATAGAGCTTTCTGCACCTTTCATACTGTTCGCTATGTTCAGCTAAACCTTCACATGGAGATACAAAAGGATTTCTAGCATGAGCATACATTCTGTAGCAGTCCTCAATACTAGGGGGAACAAATATGGCTCTGATTACAAACCCAGAGGCCCTGTCTTGATGGGCTAAAAGTGTGTGATTTTTTTCCCATTTATTTTGGCTCAATCAAGTTAGCTTAACAGGACTGAAAAGCGCCATTAAAATGCGGGTAACATGTTTGAAGCTCTAGTAGTTGGTCATGGTGTAGCTTTCGTTTTTTTTTCCTAGGTCTAGGCGATGACATGGCTAGCTAACAATTTCAAACACTTAATCTGCAACTTCACAGGGATTTTAACTCATGTTAACATAACTCAGCTACAGTAACACAATTGAAAAAACACACTTTTTGCTTTTCAGGACTTAAAATCATAGGGACCTCATGAAGTCGTCCAATACAACCACCTGCTAAAAAAGCAGAACCACTCTCACTAAATTATCCCAGCCAGGGTGTTGGCCTTAAACATCTCCAAAGATAGAGATTCCACCACTTCCCTAGATAGCCCATTCCAATGCTTCACCACTCTCCGAGTGAGAACGTTTTTCCTAATATCCAGCCTCCCCAGCTGTAACTTGAAACCATTGCTCCTTGTTCTGTCCTCTGTTACTACCAAGAACAGCCGAGCTCCATCCTCTTTGGAGGATCCCTTCAAGTAGTTGAAGGTTGCTATCAGATCCCCCCTCTGTCTTCTCTTCTGCAGGCTAAATAAGCCTAGTTCCTTCAGTCTTTCCTCATAGGTCTTGTGCTCCAGCCCCTTAATCATTTTTGTTGCCCTCCTCTGGACTCTTTCTAATTTGTCCACATCCTTTTTGTAGTGGGGAGCCCAGAACTGGAAACAGTATTCCAGATGTGGCCTCACCAGTGCCAAATAGAGGGGAATGATCACATCCCTTGATCTTCTCACAGTGCTCCTACTGATGCAGCTCAGTATGCCATTGGCCTTTTTGGCAGCAAGAGCACACTGCTGACTCATATCCAGCTTCCCATCTACCACAACCCTTAGGTCCTTTTCTACAGTGCTGCTGCTTAGCTGACCACTCCCCAGCCTGTAGCAGTGCATAGAGTTTTTCCATCCCAAGTGCAAGACTTTGCACTTGTCCTTGTTGAACCTCATGAGATTTTGATTGGCCCACTGCTCCAATTTGCCTAGGTCTCCCTGAATCCTGTCCCTGCCCTCCAGCATGTCTACTGTTCCCCCCAGCTTGGTGTCATCCACAAACTTACTGAGTGTGCAGTCTATCAGATCATCAAGATCATTAATGAAAATGTTGAACAGAACTGGCCCCAAGACCAACCCCGGGGGCACACCACTTGTTACTGGTTGCCAACTAGACATAGAGCCATTGATTCCTACTCGCTGAAACCGTTGATCTAGCCAGTTCTCTATCCAACTTATGGTCCACATAGCCAACTCATACTTCCTTAACATGCCGACGAGAATCTTGTGGGAAACCATATCAAAGGCCTTGCTGAAGTCGAGCTATATCATGTCAATAACTCTTCCCATATCCACAAATCCAATCATCTCATCATAGAAGGCGATAAGGTTGGTCAGACACGATTTACCCTTGGTGAATCCATGCTGACTATTCCTGATCACTCTGTTTTCCTCCAAGTGTTTCAGGATGGATTCTTTGAGAACCTGCTCCATGATTTTTCCAGGAATTGAGGTGAGGCTGACAGGTCTGTAATTCCTCGGATCCTCCTTTCTCCCTTTTTTGAAGATAGGCACTATATTTGCTTTTTCCCAGTCCCCCAGCACCTCCCCTGTTCGCCACAAATTTTTAGAGATAATGGCCAGCAGTACTGCTATCTCACTGGCCAACTCCTTCAGCACCCTTGGATGCAGTTTGTCCGGCCCCATGGACTTGTGCACATCCAGCTTCTTTAGGTAGTCCCTAACTTGACCTTCTGTCACTAAGGGCCTCTCTTCATCTCTCCAATCTGCCATACCCAGTGTAGTGGGCCGGGAGCTGGCCCTGCCTGTGAAAACAGAAGTGAAAAAAGCATTCAGCACTTCAGCTTTTTTCTCATCATCCATCACGTGGATACCTGCCCCATTCAGTAAAGGACCTACACCATCCTTGATCCTCCTCTTGTTATTGACATACTTGTAGAACCCCTTCCTGTTGTCCTTCACATCCTTTGCTGGCTGCAACTCCAATTGTCCTTTGGCCTTTCTGATTTTATCCCTGCAGTCCCGAGCAATATCTTTATATACCTCCTTAGTGATCTGTCCAAGCTTCCACTTCCTGTAAGCTTCCTTTTTATGCTTTAGATCAGTGCAGAGTTCTTCGTTAAGCCATGCTGGGTGCCTTCCACATTTGCTGTACTTTCTGCTCATTGGAATGGTATCTTCCTGTGCCCTTAGCAGGGTTTCTTTAAAATACAGGTAGCTCTGTTGGACGCCTTTCCCCTTCAGATCAGCCTCCCAAGGGATCCTGCCCATCAGTTCCCTGAGGGAGCCAAAGTCTGCTTTTCTGAAGTCCAGGTTCTGAGTTTTGCTTCTTTCCTTTTTTCCATTAATCAGCATCTTGAACTCTATTATCTCATGATCATTGCTGCCCAGGTTGCCATTCACTTCTACTTCCCTGATCAATTCTTCTCTGTTTGAGAGCAGCAGGTCGAGAGGTGTAAGGCCCCTAGTCGGTTCCTCCAGCATTTGTACAGGAAGTTGTCCTCAACCCTCTCCAAAAACTTCCTGGATTGGCTGTGCACTGCTATATTGGCCTCCCAGCAGATTTTAGGGTAACTGAAGTCCTCCATGAGAACCAGGGCCTGTGATCTAGAAATTTCTGCTAGTTGTCCATAAAATGCTTCATCCACCTCCTCCTTCTGATGTGGTGGTCTATAGCAGACACCGACCACGGCATCCCCCTTGTTGCGCTCTCATCTAAACTTAACCCACAGACCTTCAGCTGGCTCATTTCCACTTCCTTAATGGAGTTCTGAGCAATCATAAAGCTCTTTTACATATATCTCTACTCCTCTCCCTCTTCTTCCCTGCCTGTACTTCCTGAACAACCTATACCATCCATGGCAGTGCTGCTGTCATGCAAGCTATCCCACCACGTCTGTTATTCCAATTATATCATAGTTCCTTGTCTATGCAAGCAATACCAATTCTTCCTGCTTGTTTTCCAGGCTTCTCGCATTCATGTACAGGCACCTAAAATACCGGGCCGATTGCCCTAGTTTTCCATGTCGATTTTCAGTTCTGTTGCATCTACCTCCTTGCATTTTCTCTCAGTGTCCTTCCCCACTCACCTCAGGTATTAGGTCTTCATTAGGACACCTAAGACAATTGTTTGATTTCCCCCCCCCCCATGTTCCAACTACCCTCTCTCTTATCCTTGGTGTTACAGTCCTGGCACTCCCTCCCCCCACCCCCAGATTCCATCCCTTCCCCTATGTCTCCCACATTGTGACTGACCTGTGGGCTTCAGTCACCTTCCCCTTTCAAACCTAGTTTAAAGCCCTCCTCACTAGGTTAGCTGGTCTGCATCCGAATATGCACTTCCTCTTCCTCAGCAATTGGAGTGCATTTCTGCCTAGCAGTCCCTCTTTCTGGAACAGTATCCCATGGTTGAGGAAGTCAAAACCCTCCTGACAACACCATCTTCGCAGCCAGGCATTCACCTCCAGGATGCATCTGTTTCTGCTCAGGCCCCTGCCCTTGACCAGAAGGATCAAGGAGAACACCACCACTTGTCCAAAGTCAATACTCTAAGCCATGAATGTCATCTCTGATTCATAATAGGAGCATACTGTTAGTGACTTAAGGTGTCTGTGTGTATGTCCTTTTGGGTTGTGGATAGGCAAGAAACTCATCTTGATGGTTTTCGGAGAAAATGAGCAAGCGGTTGCATCACAGGGCTTGGTGGTAATGTATCTTTTGCACGTGTATGTGAGTGAGGTTTCAAAGCTTCTGTACAATTAAACAGCCTTAACTAATTGAAATGAATGTGCTTACCTTATAACATAGTTAGAGGGACACGACCTAGGGAGAGTGGATATGCATAACATATTTTAGAGCAGGGCTCAACAAATCCTGGGCTCCAGCTTGCGATTCAGGAAGCCGAATGTCCCCTAGTGCCTAAAAGAAACAAAACAAAACAAAACTGGCTGGAACCTTCGGTGGTGCTGCTTCACTGCTATGGCACTGCTAGGCTCCGTAGCTTTTGGGTTGCCTCCTAGTGAGGTGGCACAATTTTTTGAGCTCTGTTTTAGGGACATTTTTAGGTTCTTGTCCAGTCCCTCAACTTTACTGGGAGCAAGTGATTTGACCCGGAGTTCTGGGGATAAACACATCCTATCTTTTTTTGGGGGGGGGGGGGGGTATGGTAAATAGTTTCTTATGTGTCATACCAGGCCTGATTCAGTTCCCATTTGAGTCAATGTCAGAACTGCCATACATTTTAAAAAACAATAGGACTGGCCCCTGTTACTGGAATGCGGAGGTAAACCATTGTCTTTATATTGCAGAGAATCAAGTGGCTGGTTGCTGGTCTCCCAAGGTGTATATCTGCTGTGTTATGGGCCTGAGAAACTCACATCAGACCTGTCATATCAGCTGGACTTCCAAAGCTTCACAGAAGTTCTCTGATACCCATACTATGCACAACAAACAAGGAGTCTTGTGACACTTTTAAAGACTAACATTTATTTATTGCATGAGCTTTCATTAGAGAAAATCCCACTTCGTCAGATGTTTGAAGATGGGAAACTTACACAATGGGAGGAAAGTAAATTCAAGGAGGTGTAAATCATAGGATTAGATCAGACTGTGACAGCAAATTAAATCAGTTGTTAAGATTCAAACGCTGGGGGACAGCATGTAGAGAAAGATGAGGTCAAATCACCTGTTGTAGTGAGAAAAAAAAATCCATAGTCCCTAATTAGCTCTGAGGCTATGGTGTCAAATCTGCATATAAATTCCAGTTCTGCAGCTTCTCTTTGAAGCTTTGATTTGTTATCCATTGGTTTGAGCACAGCTATTAAGAAATCATCAATGAAATGAGCAGGGAGATTGATTGAAGTGTTCCCCTATTGGTTTTTGAATGTTGTATGCACGCTAATGCTGACTCTTCTGGAAGTAGTCCAAGAGTACTAGTCCTTTCTAAAGCGCAAAAATGTGAAAGCAGATTTGTATTTTTTAGATCCAGTTGTGTTAGAATTACGAATAATGAAAACAATTTAAGATGATTTACAGTGAGATTACCTAATTTTAAAATGTTTATATTTTCCTTATTTGCCCTATACTGTCAATTTTACCTTAAATTTCAATGTGTATTCATACATGTGTAAGTGTGCTTTATATTAATATTTACTTTATTACATTTATTCTTTAAAATTCTACTAAATTATTAAAAATCCACAGTTTATACTAATGGACAGTGAAAATCTCCAGTTCCTTCTGTGGACTTTCACTCCCTTTATAGCAGGGTGTAAAACTCATTTGCTATGGTGGACCAGATTTGACTTAAATGTACTTGAAGTGGGCCAAACATACCATAAATCAAAATACTACAGTGCACTCATGGTATTTCTGGATGCTATGTATGTGAAACTGCACTCAGTGATCTCTCTCTCTCTCTCTCTCTCTCTCTCTCTCTCTCTCTCTCTCTCTCAGAGAGTGGGCTCTTGCAGAGCGCAGTCTTGCATATCCAGCACCCCTATTATGTTGCAAGACCTGATACTCTCTCAGAATTGTGGAGTGCTGGGTATGTGAGACACTCTCTCTCAGGAAGAGTGTGTGGTCCCACTGAGTGCAGTCACAGACTGAATGAAAGAAGTTTGCAGGCCGTGTTTGCCACATGTTTGATGCCCCTGGTTTAGACCAAGGGTTAGGCTGGGATAGCCATGTCTCTCAGAAGTGCATATTTTTCCCATGCCTGAGAGAGAGAGCTATGCTGAAGTACGTTTTCAGTGTAGATAAGTCCTTGGTAAGATGTTAAACAAGAATTCACTCAAGGATGGTAGCGACCAAAAATGAGTTTACTCTAGGTCTTTGTGGACACAAATCTTGCCACAAAAACCACTACCAGAACAGACAATAAGTGATGATAGTCTCAGCAAAATATTCAAGGACAGAAGAGCCTGGGCTTGGGTGTGGGTGGGTGGAGAGGACGTGGGAGCTGCCTGTAAATCCCCTGCCCACCCTGTTGTGCCACCTGGCCCGATTCCGCCCCACTGGGCCAGCCCACCCCACCTGCTCCCGGTGTCTGGACACGGGCGGGCGGGTTTGCGCACACACATGCACAGAGACAGACACAGTATAGCAGTAGTACTTACCATTACTGGGAAGGAGAAGTCAGTGACTTGCAGGCAGCCTCCGCCTGTAGAGGGATTTAAAGTTCCCTTTCTGCAGTTGCCGTGGCCTACATGACTCAGCTGCATGTTTCAGGGCGGGACGACAGCTGAGCTCAAGCAGGGAGACTGAGTCTGTTCCTGCTGGACTAAAATTAGAGGGGGCCAGGCCTGAGGCTCAGGGGGGCTGAAACCCCTTGGGCCCCACGACAGCAATGCCTCTGGAAGAACCTAGGCACAACTAAGCAGAACTATACAGAGCTGGAAATATTAACCCAAAGTACAGCATGTACCACAGCTACAAGGCAATGTCTGTACTGCAACTACTACCATAATATAGTTGCAGTGCTTGGGTTTAGATGCACCTCACAGCAGAGCTGTCAGACTCATTTAATGTGGGGGTCACATTGGAGGGCTGGACACCTGATGCACGCCATGTGCCTGTATGGGCTCCCCAGTCCTTTCCCCTTCTATGTTCAGGCCAGTGTGGGCTCCCCTTTCCCTTCCCTACCCTGTAGGCTCTCTAGCACCTTCGTTTTCTCCTGCCCTGTGGGCTCCCCTTTGCCTACTGGCTTGCAGATCCTTTTCCCCTACTGTGCAGCTCCAGGAGTCATTCCCCTTCCCCTACCCCATGGTGGCAATTAATCAGTCTCAGTCACAGCTACAGGCTGGCTGGGGTCCTGCCTCTGCACCTCCCTCCCACTCACTGTCAGTCATTCAGCATGCTGCCCTTAGGTTGGGCACAGTCCTGGCTGGTCTATGATTGGCTTGTTTCCACATGGGCCTCACCCTCATTTTTCTTTTCTTCTTTGTGATTCATGCAATGTGCTGTCAATCAGATTAGCATGTTGACTGACTGACAGTGAACAGTTGGGGTGTGGGGTCCTGCCCTGGCTCTCCAGTAGCCCAGCCTAGTCTGCTGTGACTGAGACTCTGGTTGGTTGGCAGACCACAGCAGAGCTGAGCTGGGATTGTCTGGAGTGCTTCCTTTGTTCCCCTGTGCTGTGACTTGGATCATATGAGTGTGTCAGAAGCAGGCCTAGTCCTGCAGTGCTGACAGCCTATCTTTTCTGTTCACTGCTCTGCTGCAGTTAGTTTCCAGGCATCTCCGTGGGCCAGATCAGCACTCTTGGCAGGCCAGATCTGACCTGCCGACTGTAAGTTTGACACCCCTGCTTTCTAGTGATACCTCACTCTACTGAGATTGCATTTTCACTCCATTATATGCAAATTATACTGTGCTAATCTATTTGGAATGCAGCATTTAGTAGCTGCCAGGTAAGTATTAAATCCTGTATTACAAGGGGAGTATTGCGTCTACATTCTCTCCTGCTTAGAAGACAAGTTGCCTATTTTGTAGCTGTTCCACACTGGTGGTAGAGCTATAGCCCTAGTCTACATGAGAAAATTGTTCTGATTTAACTTCAGTGCTTTAGAAACTGATCTAGTTAAATTGGTTCAGCCCTCTTGTGTGGGTATGCATTCAATTTTAATGTCTTTTAACAATTTAAGTCAGTGTGGAATCAGCACCAGCCCTTGATGTAGCTGATGCCCATTTCAGCTATATGGTGTGAAGTCATGCTGTGCCAAAACTCCTAAAATGGGGAGAGACACTTTTGCCAAATAGACAATGGTAACAAAACATTGTTCATAGTGAATTTTTTATCTGAGTTGTAGCACAAAATCCTCTTAAAATTAAGAAGATTCCATTACATGCACTTTGAAACTCCATTTTTAAAAATTAAAAAAAAAAAATCTCTTGTTTGGTAGGACATACTGATGTTGTGTGCAGAACAGCTGGAGAATCAACAAAGGAGGAGTGTAAGCTAATGCACTGATCTCTTTTCCTGGATCTAGGCTAGCATCATTGATGGGTTTTGTGGACAAACAAAATAATAAGTAGTTCATGCAGGGCCCTTGAGCTGCTCAGATCCCCTATCCACAAGCCACTCAGACTCATGCTCCCACCTATGCAATTTATTTCCATTTTGCTTGCCCACCATGTTCTAGCACAAATGGTCCTGCTTATTGGCCTCAAGGGCTTCTCAGTCTCTGTCACCCACCAAGGGGAGCTCACTCTTCTCCCTCTTCTGTGGCTTCTTCTTTTCTGGCACCACCACTGTGCAAGCACTTCCTTCCTGTGAACCTTTTATAGCCCCTGGCTGTTGAGCCCCAGCAGCTGTTCCCTACTGGCACACTAAGTGCAGCCTTACTTATCCAGCTCCTGTTCTCCCTTAATTAGGACTCATGTGACAGGGCTGGCTCAGCTTTCTGTTGCCTAGAACCCCGTCACAAAAGTACATATGCAAGAACAGTATTAATTTTCATGTTCCATTAGAAAAGCTCTTGACAGTGACTCACGTATACAGATATCCTTTAGAAAGTGTTTACTCTTGAACCATATTATATTTAAAACTATAATGTTATTTTAAAGAATTATGCAGCTTTCAGATAGAAATGAGTAACATGATCAAAGAGAGTTTCATTTTAAATAGAGAACTTAACCATGGCTCTTTTATGAACCTGAAATAAGGACAGAGCATAGCTGCGTGCCCTTGGAACAGAATGGAAGGCACACTGTGACTCAGTTGCAATCTGTCTTCTGAGTTCTGCATTATTCCAGGGAGGGAGGTACCTTGCCCCAGGTCTATATTTTACCCACTTGTGAGGAGAGGGGAAATGTGGCAGCCTTATGGCAGCTGCTCTCTTCCCTACAAGGATACCCACAATCTGGAGGCAAGCAGGTATATTAAGCTTCCTTACAAACCAGCTCATGCTTTGGCTCAAAATGAGTGCACAGATGATGGAAAACATATTTCATTTTTGAGCACATTTACCTCTTAAGAGCCTTGGCATATTTTAAGGGAGTTGAATGCCTGAAATCTTATTATTATTTGTATGTTTAATAAGAACAACAACATTCCTGTATGGTAAATAAATTTTTATTTGGCTCAGAGCATCAAAATGTAGATGCCCTAAAATGGTACATTGTTAGAAAAGGAATATGCTGCTTGGAAAAAAATGCACTGTAATTTAGTTTTGATTCTGACAATGCTCAAAAGGATTTGTTATGTCTTACAGACCTTTCTGCAAACTACTAATGGGATGAACACAATATATCACTTTTATAATAGTGAGCTATTAAAGGCAAACATAAAGCAGTCTGAAGCCCATAAGTGCTGCCAACAGCTCCTGCTTTAATGAATTCCCTTTTAGATGTCCATTAAATGCTCATGGCAAATGTACTCATAATGGAAATGGCAAATCTAAATGGGTAGATATGAATAATCCATGGAGTTTAAATTCTGTTTATGATCATCTTCACATTTAGTTTTCAAGACAACGCAGTTTAGTTTTCATTACAGTTTGGAATAAAGAGGACAGGGAGTAATTGATTGCTTCAAGCAGATTAAAATCAATGGCTTTCTTTTCAAAGAACCAGTTCAATGCAGTAATTCCAACTTTAAACATTGATTTAAGGAACTCAGCACACAGTGTTTTGTGCTGCATGAACTTTTATATTGAAAGACTAATATTAATTTTATTTCTA
This sequence comes from Podocnemis expansa, assembly GCA_007922195.1. NCBI lineage: Eukaryota > Metazoa > Chordata > Testudines > Podocnemididae > Podocnemis > Podocnemis expansa. The sequence continues at coordinate 29,253,318 of ML682007.1, forward strand.
TATATACATATAGAAATATATAGAGTCTCTTAGCAATATGTGCATAAGTTAATAATCTATATTTGGATCTTATTGCAGTCATATAATGAATCAATGAGATTCCCGTCATCATTGTAATACTGTTTGTAACCCATTAGCACAGAGAAATTATAGTCCATCATACATCGTTATTGTGATTGAGGCTTTATTATCATATTCTCAAATTGTTTGCTTGCCATAAACTAAACAGACACCAGACAGCTATAGATAGACCATAAGCTATGCATTATTGTGCTGCAGTAATGAAGGATTATTGTAGCATAATATGTTGAAACTTACGAGGAAAATAAGTGGCAGCAATATGGAACCTAACAGTTCTTAGGTTTGTAATCTTTATTTGAAAGGTCGAGCATATTTGTGATGATCCAGCTATTGTTTGCTTATTTCATGAATCATGCTTTTCATATTTTGAATAGGCCTTATTTATTTTTAATTGGATGCTTTAAAGGCAATAGACTATACACTGCAACATTCAACTTCAGAAACTGATTGACAACTACCATTGGGATGTTCATCTTCATTATAGTGGTGTGGTGGTGTAGTGTACTAAATACTAGAGTTACTGCACTTGTAATGGCAAGTGTATTTGCATTTCACTGGCATGGGGACAGTTAAAGCAAAAGCGGCTAAATCAACCAATGTCAATACATGTAACAAGTGATGCAGAATTTCTCCAAGCAGACAGAGGCAGCATAAGCAACAACAATTTTATGTGTTGTATGGGGGGGGGGAAATAATAATAATGTTGGCACTAACAGATGGATAAACAAGATTGTGTTGGGATCTCGGTGGGAACCAAATCAGCTGTGTTTTGACAGCTGTTTGCCTACTTTGACAGGATTCAAGATCATCAGCACAAAGGAGATGGAGGAGTTGAAAAGTATGATCTATATGTCACTTCAGAAAATCAAGCCTTACTTTATTTTTTAAAATTTTGTCAGTGAGCTTAGTGTTTGAGTAGTAAGGCTTAACCCATTAAGTTCCACCTCCTGACTTTTAGGACAGTCACTTGTAAGACTCAGTCTAGGTATGCAAAGGAGTAACATTTTTCCTCTTCTACATACTGAGAGACCAATGAAGGATGACTTTTATGTTCAGATGCAGAGCTGACACGGATCACCTTCAGGTTCAAGGTCTCTAGACTCCCAAAAAGACTCATTTTCACTTAAACTTTCTGATACTCAGAATTGTTCTTTTACTGTGCACTATATTTCTTCTCACGTTGCTTAGATTAATGGTCTGTGTAACGATAGACAACACGGCAGTGTTTTATGTCGACAGACAGGAAAGAGCATGGTCACTCTCCTTAGCCAAGCAGCTGTTCATCTCTGGAGCAGTTGTATGAGTCACCAGATCACACCAGTCACTTTATATGTACCAGGCTTACGTAACCAATCCTGCAGGAAATTTTGAAATGCCCACAATGGACTCAGTCTTGCAGTGAGTCCATCTTCTACAAATAGGGACATCCAAGAATAGACCTATTTGCTATGGGTCTGAGCTTAGCTCCTTGTCTGAGCTTAGCTCCTTGTCAGATGCTTTCTTCATTTTATGGAATCTGCAACATAATATACTCATTCTCCAATCCTGTTAATATCAAGGGTCCTGATTAAACAAAGGATTCAGCAGTCATGACCATACTAAGCAAGGCACTTTTGGTATTCAGACCTAACAAGCATATCAAGACAGCGCTTGATCACATCCTTTGTCTTACTTGACACGATCTTGAAGATCAAAGGATCACACTAGTGCACCTTGACCAGTATCATTGCACATGATTATGGATGATGACCATTGAAAGGAACAGTACAGCTGGTCCAAAATGCTTTGGTGCATAGCCTCAGCTATGCGGCTCAACATATTTGAGCAGCACCGCATTGCCTTTCTCCTTAAAAGGCCCAGTCCCTGCTATTCTAAAATGTTTGCTATCCATGAAAGATTCGGGGCTCCCCATATGGGTACGTTTAGCAGAAATACCAGCACATCATTGGCCTGTACAAGGTTGCAAAATATTTTTTCTCTATAGTTGCAGAGATCCTTTAGGACCTCATTCCTGTCTTTTCCCAAATTCAGGAGCTCCCTTCTTCTTGGGATCTCAGTATAGCTTTAGATATTTTAGTAGAACCTCCACCATTTTGAGCACCTAGCAACCTGTTCTTTATGCCATCTTTCTCTGAAGACTGACTTTTTAGTTACCATTACATCAGCTTGAAGAACAAGGGAAATTCAGATCCCAATAGGTGATTCACTGTACTCAGTGTTTGATAGAAGATAAAGTATAGACCGAACATTAAGCTTCTAACTAAGATTGTCTCACCTGTCATTTCTCTTTCTTAAACTCCCTTTAAATACAGAGAAGCCAGACTGGATACAGTATAATTGCCATGTTACCTGAACAGAATAAGACCATTGAGGATGAGACCTGGGGTGTTTTGTAGCATTTATAGACAGAGTAAAAACAATGAGAGTCCTGTGGCACCTTAGACTAACAAATTTCTTGAGGTATAAACTTTTGTGGGCTCTAACCAACTTCATTCGATGGAAGTGAATTGAAGCCCATGAAAGCTTATGCTTGAAATTTGTTAGTCTTTAAGGTGCCACAGGACTCTCATTGTTTTTGCTGTATGTTTGGAATGGTTAACACATTACAAGAAGTGATTCATCTGTTCACACGTTCTCTCCCTTTGATCAACGGTGAATGGGCCACGTCTGCTCTCTGAACTGACATTAACACTTGCCCTCCTCCATCCTGGCATGTGTGTATAAATACTTCTCAACTTAAGTTTCCACTTTGTGGATCTGATGAAGTGGGTTGGAGCCCACGAAAACTTATGCCCGAAGAAATTTGTTAGTCTATAACAGGGTCTCAAACACATGGCCCGTGGGCTGCATGCAGCCCCTAAAGCTATTTCCTGCGGCCTGCAACAACTCTGTTGTTACCAATATTTGCAGTATTGTTCTATGAAAAGGTTTCGGTGGTGTGGCCCTCGGGCTAACGCTCTAGTCTTCATGCAGCCCTCTACTAATCCTCCTGTGGTCCTTGTGATGATTTGAGTTTGAAACCCCTGATGTATAAGGTGCCACAGGACTCTCTGTTTTGCTGTGCAAACACTAACACAGCTACCTCTCTGGATATAGACAGAGTGAAATCCATTATCCACCAAAGATGGTCTAAATGGGCATCTGATTCTATTCGCTCATGCTACACAATAGCTAGATAAGAGTCACCATGTAATTTAGCGTTCATTTCAGTAGGGCTCAGACAGCTATTCTGTAAAATATCTCAGCAATTTACAGGGCAGCTCTGTTTTGGAATCAATCCACACTTTGCCCCAGCCCTTGTTCTTAGTCTTGAAGCCTTAAGATCTGATGCTTGGTTCAGAAGAGCTGTTTTGAAATCGTTAATTAGAGCAGGCTTTTGATTTTGAAGTCACTGCTCACTAGTTGCTCGAAATAGAATCCAACTAACCAATCACTGAAGGATAAAAGATGGTTTACTTACCCTACAAAAACTGTGGATCTTAGATTCCCCAGCTCATCTTTCTTCCCTCACTACTATGGAGCCTTATGCCATCTGGCTTGTGTATAGGCAAAGGAACTGGAAGATGGTCAGACTGACTTCTCATTTTATGCCCTTGGGCGAGAGGGGCATGAGGGCATCCTTGGCACTTGATGTGGCTTCAGTGGACGCTGCTGGCTAAAAGAATCTGGTCCTGTCTGCACAGGGTGCCTGCTCACCAGAAGTGGAGTCTCTGTGGACAAGAGCCATGGTTACTGTAGCCTAAGTAACTATTCTTTATTAAGTTCCAAAGGGCTAGCCTTGTTAGTCAAGTCCAGCAAAGCAAGCAAGGAGTGTGGTCGCACTTTTAAAGACTAACAAATTTATTATTCACATGAGCTTTTGTGGGAGAAAATGCCGCTTAGTTGGATGTTTGAATATTCCATTAACTTAGGACAGAATAAAGAGCATGGGTTCTTTTCCCATTACAATAAGTAATTTTGATTACTTTGTCCCACACCCACCTCCCAACTAATTGCTGTACTCCACTGTTTGAATGTTAACAACTATATTGATTTGCTGTTAGTCTGACCGCATACTACAAACTTACACTTCTCTGCATTTACTTTCTCTTTTTCTCTAGTTCTGTAGATTCCTCCATCTTCAAAGCATCTGATGAAGTGGAATTTTCTCCTATAAAATCTCACGCAATAAATAAATTAGTCAGTGTTTAAAAGTGCCACCAGACTCCTTGTTCTTTCTTTGTTAGTTAATTGTATTGTACTAATGTCCACCAAGTATGATCCGAATCTCAGCAAAGGGCTTTCTTTTAAAATATACTCATGTTTCGTATTTATCTGCAGTCAGTTGTATCTGCAGTCAGTTTTTCAAGCAAAGATTTTGAAGTTGGACTGAAATGATTATCTTGAAAGATTCACAGTGCTTCCTGTTGAAAGGTCATCCTTTACCAACAATTTCCACACAATCATCCATAAGACTCCAGTTTTCTATATAGCATGTTTAGGTCCTGATTCAGCAAGGAGCTTATAAGTAGTCCCATTGACTTCACTGTGACAGTGCATTTGCTTGAAGTTAGGCACATGCTTACATATCCTGCCAGGATCATGCCTAAAACATAAAATAACTGGTATTTTACATATTGGTGTATGATAGCTGCTGGATTTGTTCATGGCTGTGAATGGAACCATGCAGTGCAATGCATACGTTTGTTGATAGGTAATGAGTTGCTGTACATTGATGTGAAATCACTTCTAGTGCAGTACCTGGAAAAGAACATGGTTTTTTTTGGTACAAAAGATTAAGAACAATTACATGATCCTTCTTGATTCAGGAAATTCAGGATGTCCAGTGTCACTTTCTTGTTGTAGGTCTTGATAGTTTAATCTCCCATTTATTTATAGCTAAGAAATATATTCATTTTAATATCTCCCTGTAGGTGGGACATGGTCTTTCTTTTTGTAACAGTCAGCCAAGTCTAGAAAGATAACTTTCTTCCTTAGTCTTCTGTTTCTGAGAATGTATACACTTTTTGAGGGACTCCAGCTAACACCTTAAGAATACAGAATCTGAAAACCAGACATTTCATGTTACTTATCTCACTGTGATACAGCCATGTGCAAGAACTCAGGTGTGATGGTTAAAGTATAATAACCTGGAAAGACTTCAGAGAATAGGATATATACAAAGTTCAGATGAAGACTTCTCTTTTATATTTACATTTGAAGTTTTTGATGTTCAGGTGGTATCACACATTAAGTTTACACTTCATTCTCATTTTGTGCCTGTTCATTTAACTTTCCAATATACGGCTGTAGTTCTCTTCAGCAATTATAAACTTTGCTGTAGTCCCTGCTCATTATAAAAACACCTTTTCGGCTCAGGAAAAATACTTTGAAGATAGTGATGTGTTATTGTACAGAGTAGTACATAATTCCATTGCATCTTTAATGGACATTGTTTTAGATGGTGTTTCCCCAGTGCCTTCTAGTCTTTCAGCCATGAATTCAATGGGGTTAGCTCAGTTATCAATGAGTCAGTATCTTTTTTTTTTTTTTTTTTTTTTTAAGAGGAACTTCTGTCAGTAGATCCAAGTGTACCACCTAGGAGTAAACTTGATTAGGCAGCAGCTTTTCTTGAATTTAAGACAGCAGCAGCTCCACAAAATTATATATATTTTAAATTAGGCGTGGCATAATATGGATAGCTTTGCAGTAAGTTTTGGGGAAACCTTAAATAAGCCTTATCATCAGAGTTTCACGGAGTTATTGAAAGACATTGCAACTATGCCTAATATGGTCTTGTCATTGTTTGTTGCATTAAATAAACCTTAGTATTTTTATATATAGTGAATCTCTTTATTTAAATTAATACGTTTTTCAAGATTATTTTTTGACTAAGTTAATAATACATATGTATTATGTATACAGACATCTAGTGAAAAGTTAACTTACATATTTGCCTTAAATAGTACTTCATGAAAAAAGTTCCAATTGCAAAGTGTTAATGTTGGTATTGCTTGGGTGTTTTGATTTATAACACGTTTGCATCTGCTTTGCTCATGTAAGGTGGAGAAAATTCCATATTTACTCATCATAAAAGTATTAGAGAAACTGTCAATAAATTTTCTGTCATAATTGAATCATATGATATCTAAATTGTTGATAATGTGATCTGCTTGTTAAACAAAAGTGTCTGGAGAAAATGATGGATTAATTGACTGATGGCTAAGGTTTCTCTCAAATATAATGGTTTACCCAGTTTGATTTGATTTGTGTAAAATAACTTTCTCTAATAAACAATTTGCTCAGAGGCAATAGAAGGAATGAATGGTTATCAAACCAAACTTAATTAGTCTATCCTAGATTGATATTACTTGGGGAGTCTTCGTTTTAATTGTGAAGGGCTGGATACAAAGAGTTTGGTTCATTATATTTTTCCTGTATAAACACTATTGTGTAACTACCTATGGAATAATAACATGTGATTTCATTTTAATAAATGCTTGTAAAGTGAATTAGCTAATTATGCCAGGCTAAAAATGATTCCTTTAATTATTTTGGATATTTAACTGGTACTTCAATTTTATTATTGTTAGTCTGTAAATGTGATTTGTATTAGCTCTGCCAAACTAATTATAATGTATAACTTAAACAATTTGAACAGGTTTGTAATGCTTCTAATGGACCCTTCTGTGCTAAGTAAAACATTTCTATTCCACAAAGTACATGTATGAATAGGGAATTGTTAGTGTAGATTTGATATAAGAAAATGAACAGCAGTAATTACAATATTTTTTAAAAAAATATATTGTGATTAGAAATTCGTGAATTTGTTTGAAAGAAGCTTTGCATAGTTTCATGCAAAAACTCAACTTATTTCCTTCAGAGTTGATACATACCATAATTGTTTAGGTTACACTGTCAGGTAGTTTAATTACAACTAACTATCGAACCTAAAGTAAGGTTTTTACAAAACATGCTATTGATAGAACTGTGTTCAGAATAATCCATTGTGGTGTTGTCTGAGCAATCCATCCCTATTGAATAAAGCAGTTAATGGAATTTAAGCACATCCTAGTCTTCAAAAATTAAGGACATGTTTAGTTGGTTTGCTGAATCAAGGTCAGAGTATTCAGTACAATGCAAAATTGAATATTGAGACTCTCAGTATTGGCTCAATATTTTGGTTTGGTAAAAAAAGGAAAATACAAAACAGTATTGGTAAAAATGTTTTTTGAATTTCCTCTTCATGCAAATGGAATGGAAAAAGCTTTTGTTTAGAAATTAAATGAAATGTGGAGAACCGCCATTAAGGGTGAAGAGTAAATTAGGTATTCATAGTAATTTCTTTTTGAATAATCTAAGGTGGTTTTGGCAGTACAAGAAAGCACATTTGTTTTTCTTCAATATGATTGTTCACTTGTTGGCTGTTTTAATATGCTGTCAGTTTCAAAAGGGATAGCCGTGTTAGTCTTGTCCAGTAAAAAAAAAAAGAAGGAGTTGTGTGGCACTTTAAGACTAACAGATTTATTTTTATAGAATAAATTTATTTGTATTAAATAAATCTGTTAGTCTTAAAGTGCCACACAACTCCTTGTTATTTTAATATGCTGTAGGTGATTAAATTTTATTGTTCCAATTGGTGAGCTTCCAGAAAACACCATCCTGGTCACTATGGATGTAGAAGCTCTTTACACCAACATCCCACATAAGGATAGATTACAAGCTATTAAAAGAACCATCCCAGATGACATGTTGTGGCTGAACTTTGTGACTCTGTACTCACCCACAACCATTTCAGATTTGAGAATAAATTATACCTTCAAGTCAGCAACACTACTATGGGTACCCCCATGGCCCCACAATATGCCAACATTTTTATGGCTGAATTAGGACACTTGTGTCCTCAAGTCTCATCCCAATGCACCTCTCCTTTATTTACACAACATTGATGGCATCTTTATCATCTGGACCCACGGTAGGGATGCCCTTGAATATTTCCACAGAGATTCCACTGTTAAACATAGCCTAGAACACTCTACACAGGAGATCAGCTTTCTAGACACTACAGTACAAAGTAGGGATGGACACAAAAGCACCACCCTATACTGAAAACCTACTGATTGGTATAATTACCTACATCCCTCGAGCTTTCATCCAAAACAAACCACACGATTCATTGTCTACAGCCAAGCCCTAAGATATAACCACATTTGGTCTGATCCCTCAGATAGAGATAAACACCTTCAAGATCTCTTATCAAGCATTCTTAAACTACAGTACCCAGCTGCGGAAGTGAAGAAACAGATTGACAGAGCCAGGCGGGTGCCCCAAAGTCGTCTACTACAGGAGAAGCCCAAGAAAGAAAATAACACAATGCCTCTAATCATCACCTACAACCCCCAAGTCAGACCTTTACAGCACATCCTTAGGGATCTACAGCCTATTCTGCAAGACGATCCCTCACTTTCTCAAGCCTTGGAAGACAGGCCTTTTCTTGCTTACAGACATCCCCCTAACCTTAAATAGGTACTTAGCAGCAGCTACAGACCTAACCACAGAACCATTAAAGCAGGCACATGTCCCTGCAACAAACCACGCTGCCTACTTTGCCCACATATCTGCACCAAAGACACTATTACAGGACCTAATAAAACCAGCTGCTCCATCAAAGGCTCATTCACCTGCTCATCCACTAATGTGATTTATGCCATCATGTGCAAGAAATGCCCCTCTGCCTTATATATTGGCCAGATAGGACGTTTTCTGCACAAAAGAATAAAGGAGCACAAATCTCACATCAGAAATCACAACATTCTGAAATCAGTGGGTCAGGATTTCAATCTTCATGATCACTCCATTAGTGATTTGCTAATTGCGGTGCTCAGACAGATGAATACCAAATCAAGGCTTCAAAGAAAAGCTGTAATATTGAATTTATTTGCAAATTCAGTTGCATTGCTTCAGGACTTAATAGGGATGTTGGATTTTTCTCTGATTACAACAGGTGACTTGATGTCATCTTCCACTGTATGCTGTTCCCTAGTGTTTGAATCTTTACAACTGTTTTGATTTTGCTGTTACAGTGTAACCTGTTCCCATGACTTACACTCCCCTGCATTTATTTCCTCACATTCTGTAAGTTCCCTCACTTTCAAAGCACCTGACCAAGAGGGATTTTCTCCCACAAAAGCTCATGCAATAAATAACTTTGGTAGTATTTAAGTGCCACAGGACTCCTTGTTTGTTCTACTAAATTTTATAGGTCTCTGGAAAATCTTACAGTAGAAGAAATGTAGAGTTGCTTTTTGTCTGTTTGTTTCACCTGTATGTGTTCATTGAGTGACTGAGTTTACAGTCTACTCTGCAGCCTGAAAAATTATGTACATAAATTACTATATACAACAGTGCCTGTACCTCTTAAGCTGTTTGAGTGACAGAAAACTGCTACAAAATGGGATGCTATGGGTATCTTTGGAGAGGAAATAACCCCCCCCCCCCAAGACTTAAAATTTAGAAGAGAAAACAAAAAAATTAAGACTACTTAATGCTTTCTGATATAAAGCTACCTATTACAGCCATGAGAGCATACAGGAATCATAAAAGTAATGTGTTCTCATTTGGTTTGACAAATTACTTTTTAAGCACAGTTCTAAGAAAATAAAGAAAATTTAATAAGTCCTAGGACACAAATCAAACACCAGTGTCCAAGAGTGAAATCATGGCCCCATTAAAGCCAGTGGAAGCTTTCCCATTAACTTCAGTAGAACTAGGATTTTACTTCAGGTTTTCACTCTTTCAAAATGGCTTAACTATTTTAATAATAAAAAAAAATCATAGAGTGAAATGAAAATACATTGTTCTAACCTTATGATCTTACCCCTTCTGATTTACACTGTATGAATTGTGCCTTCTGCCTGCCCAGTTGCAGAAGTACTTCAGGCAGTTTGAGAGAGTGGTATGCCCAAATTGTCCTGCACATCCAGATGTTTCAGGGAAGTTGTCAAAGAGCCCGTGCCCCCAAATAGCTTTGATTTCTGCCCGTCAGGAACAGCAGTCTGTCCAAAGACCTTTTTGCCATTTTACCAGTGAAAGATTCAGCAGTTTTCAAGTTGAGAATTTTTTGCAGTGTAATACTTGTCCTATGAGCAAAACACTGAGAATTTTAAGTGAGGAGAAGGGCTCTGGATTCAATAGGTGAGATGATAGAATAATGAAATTATAGAAGATTGAGTTGGGAGGGACCATATGAGGTCATCTAGTCCAGCCTTCTGCTCCAAGCATGACCAATCCCAACTAAATCATTCCAACCAAGGCTTTGTCAAGCCTAGCCTTTAAAACCCTCTGAGGATGTAGATTCTACCACCTCCACCTCTGCAGGCATCTAGTTCCAGTGTTTCACCACCCTCTTAATGAGGTTTGTTTTCCTCATACCCGACCTGGACCTCAGTCTCTGTAAGTTGAGAGCATTGCTGGTGGATTTGTCCCCTGCCACCACTAAGAACAACCTAGCTCTATTCTTTTTGTAACCAGCCCACCTTGAGGTAGTTGAAGGCCGTTATCAACTAGGCTTTCACTCATCTCTTCTCTTCTGCAGACTAAATTAGCACTAGTTCGTTCAGCCTCTCTTCATAAATTGTGCCCCAGCCACCTAATCATTTATATTGCTCTCTGCTGGACTCACTCCACTGAGAATGGAGCCTTTCTCTTTTCAACCCACAGAACAGGCTCTGTCAGAGAATGGGGATTGGTGTCTGAAAGGTAGGAGTAAGTATTACTCCATTACTTTCTCTTCAGAGTCTGACTCTTGCAGGTGTAAGGAGCTTTGCTTTGCCCTGTTGGGTCATTCCAGTGACAGGCTGCACAGGGCTCCCTGTGGTATGACAGGAGACATTTTTCATCTGGGAGGTTTCCCTCACAACCTGAAATACGTGGGGGACAAGAAGAGGATTTGAGTAATGTGACGGCTCGTATAATGTGCTTTTGGATAAATGGGAATATACTGTACACAGAAATTTGAGTGTCTACTGTAGCCATTCAGACCTGTACTTAGTAAGGAAGATCATGTAGTGGAATAATCCTAGGCTTTTTTTTCGCTTTAGGCACCAGTTGTGCAATGGTATGATTTCTAGAGTATATTTAGAAAGTAAGATATAACAGAAGAAATCCAGGCCTTACTGAAGTCTATGAGAGTTTTGGCACTGACGTCAGTAGAGCCAGGATGTCAGAATTTAGGTAGGTAGGTCTGAGTCACAGAATTTTATGTGAGAGGCAGGAGATGAGATAGTTAGTTAGATCTCTCCACCATAATGAATGATGACTTAAATAATGTGCAATGATGGGCTTTCTTGTTTGTTTGTGTTTGATAGTAGACAGTACTGAAAGGGTATAGGATGTAATATGGGTAAAGAGTTTCTAGTCTATAGGTTGAGCCTGGGTGCCAGTTGAGAGACGTTATTAAGTTTTTTTTCCTATTGGTCTATCTTCTATATCTGTATTTATTTTTAGAGAACGATAAATTTTGAAATCTCTTCATATTCACAGTCTTCCCTTCAGGAGAAAATTTTCATATTAAATACTTTTTCTTGAATTTTAACTTTTCCTTAGTATGAATGTTTTAAATTTAAATACCATTTTTAGCTATATGTTGGTCAAGTTCTTACATGTAATATTCATAGCGGGCTATACTGAACAGACTAGTCTTACATGTAAATAAGCCTTTTTTCAAGAGCCGTGCCTGCTTTTTTCACTTTTTCAGTAATATCTATCAGAACCTTTCTGAATGTGGTTGGTAAGTTCTCTCGCTTTTGCTCCCCTTTCCTCTGCATATCAATACAATATTGTAGTTGGTCCTGGAAAACAAAACAACTAACAAAATCTAGTAGTGAGACTCACATTAGTATTAACTAATATGTTTGGGGGTAAAAAGAAAATAACTTTCCTCATTAGCTACGGTTAAGTCTGGCAATTTTCAAATAGAGAACCTAATTTCATTAGATACAAAGGGGCAACTGTGTTAGTCTACTTCAGTAAAAGAAACAAGCCAGGAGTTCTGTGGCACTTACAGACTAACAAATATATTTGACAAAGTGGGATTTTCTCCTACAAAAGCTCATACAATAAATATATTTTAGGCTTTTAAGTGCCACGGTCATCCTTGTTTGTTTTAATTTCATTAGGTACTTTGACTCTGTTAAACAACATATTTTTATACAAGTTGATGTCCCATGGGCATGAAATAAATATTCTTTTGCTTTTTGTGTTTTTATGGGCCAAAGACAGCAGTTTCATTTAAAGTGCAAATCATAAAGTGCTGCTAAAACTTTCAGTTAGATTAAACATGCAGGTTTTTCCTGAAGAATTAAAACTTCATCATCAGACTGAAAGCCTGTCTTGTTTAAGAAATGTTGTAGAATGTACAGTACGAGACAGAGCAGTCTTGAAAAAGAATTAATGGTATCAGTAAGATAAAATTGGTACAAGCATAATGAGTATAATTAGGAAAAGTGCTTTTTCTTAAATATTTTAGGTTAAGGTATTTTAAAAATTTTTTAGCAGTTCAAGATTTAAGAATATGATAGAGATATTTGGGATCCTTTTACTATGTGTGAACTCATTCAATTCCTATTCAATATGCTGAGAAACTACTGTGTCAGCTGACTGGCATAATCTGATAAATATTTCATGCACGTTCATATTAAATTATTTTTCACTAGATGCCATAATTAACCTATATTTATCAAATAACTGTAAAATCAAATGCCACTCACCCAGGGTTTTGTAATTCTAGTATTTGTGTGGTGAATTAAGTTAATCTTTCAGATTATTTTAACCACACAAAAATGACTTCTTGGCTCTTGGTAGTAACTAGCGTGTCTCCGAATCCTGTCATAAAAATGTATGTAATTCTCTATTTAACTAATGGCTGATCATGGACAACTCTTTAAAACGGATCAGGAGATCTTTTGTATCGTTACCAGAAGTTGAATCTTAAACCCTCCTAATAGAATGACTTCAGTTCTGTTTGATTCTCGTAGAAAATTGGATTACGTGTGATTCTTGATGAATAACTTGGCTTATTGGAATTTCACTCTGAGATTGACATCCCTAGACTATAGTTCTTCTGTTAGTGTCCTAAGGATGACGATAGAACTAAAAAGCTAGGCATATTACAAATCTATTTTTGTACATAGTTATTTTGATTCAAAAGGATAACCAACTTGTAATGTAATGAACTAGACAACCACAGGAACTGTCTGTTTCTCGAAGTCTTTAAGGTATGGATGCAAGGTAAAGTCCAAAGTCTTTTCTTGTTGAAATACCATAACATCCTAGCTGTAGAGAGTAAATTCCCCACACAAGCTCACCTTTTATTCAGAGAGTGGGATGGTTCTTTGACTCTGTTAGCTGTTGAAATGCTAGCTAGGAAAACTTCTATCTGTCATGTATAAACACTGCAAATAATTTTGTATTGTTGAATAAGAGAGTGGTATCGACAGTCATTTTAAAATTGTTTTCTTATTGCCAGATAGCAAAATATAAGCGTACCAGTTGTTTGTGTCTAGCAACTCCTACTGATAGTCCAGGTAGAATGAATATAGCATGATTATTGAGGCAACCCTTATATTTAATTCATGCAGGGATGCAAAAATGACACTGCCCATCTCAATCCTGAAGCACAAATTTTTACCTTCTCATTTGGTAGGCCTCCACTAAAGAAGCAAGCCAGTGGATGGACAGAATCCACTTTGCAACCAAGAGCATGAAAAATATGCCTGATAGTGTCCTCAAAATACAACATTTTGTGGGTATACCTCAAAAGAACAAAACTAACATTTGTAAGGACAGAACTTTGCACATGTAATTAGCCATTTACACATTTAGTTGAAGCTTCCTGTACACCATCAAAGTGTATTTAAAAGTTTTGCCGTTATTTTTATGAAGGCTTGTTTGAAAATTTGCCCTTCGCGATTTTGATTGTCAGTACCTATGCTTATGGTTGTATATCTGTGGTATTTCTCTTGACATAGCCAGTCTTTTCTTAAACTTACACAAAGAAAAAGACACTATATTTAAAGCACAAGCCTTGGGAGTCAGATGATCCAGGTTCTATTCCTGGTTCCACCATAAAATTCCTTGGTGACCTTGGTTATGTTGCTTAAATTCTTGTTTATTTCTGAGCTAAATAGTAAAATGGACCTGACAAGCTTTGCGCATGTGAAATATTCACTTTAGCCTTTAAAATATTTGAGATCCTCAGTAGAAGGTGTTCCGTTAGCAGAAAGAGTTACTGGTTCTTTTGATTACTATGAAACACAGTCCCCAACTATACCTGGTCAAGAATTTTTAAACAAAGGGGCTTTTCACTGGAAAATGTCAATTAATTAAATGTATTTGATTCAGTGAAATTTTTGTCAGGAAGGTTTCTAAATTGCAGGATGGAATTTTAAGAAATTCAGAGCAAGAGGGAGACCAGAAAAGATAGCAAGGGGATACTAGACACTTGCCTAGGTTCAGATTTCTTAAACCTAGTTGCTCTCACACCCCAAGTCAGTACATAGCTGCTGTGCTACAGTACGGACTTTGCATGAATAAATTAAAATATTCATTGGGCCAAGGAGAGACAAGACTCTTCAACCTGGTGACCAGGTTCAAGCCCCTGAATTGCCCTTCTAACTCACCCTCTGAATCACCCTTCTAAATCTCTGGCGAGTGCATCAGCCACCAGTCTATTGGCTATTCTGGGATGGGTCTCTACCCCACACACGTTTTTAGTGAAAATTTAAGTCTTGTTCTTGTTCCACTTTGAAATGAAAAGTGCCTATTTTTCACAAAGTGGAAGCACTTTCTCTAGCCATCCCTATCCATGAAGAAGTCTTTTTCCAAAGTTTCTCTTTCCCAGCAGTTTACTATACATAAAATGTTCCTTTCAGTTTACTGTATGTATTTTCGTCTTGGGGTCAAGGTAGAAGGCTATGTTCCATCTTTATTGGACCCCTACTTGCCACTGTGATCCATGAGTTTGACCTCCAGGTTTGAATATTGTAATTTCTATCTAGAAATGAAGCCACATGCTCTGATATAGTTTTGAATATTGTAAAACACAGCAATCTGTATGTTTCACAGTACAAGTTTCTGTCAGTTCCTACCTACAGTGTTTCACTCTGTAGTGGCTCTACGCTGAATGCAGATGTGCAGTTCATTAATGTCTCTCTCTTGATATTTAAAACTTTGTGATGCCTCAGCTTCTTGAGAAATCACTTCTTCCACCACGTGGCTTCCCATGATAACTATGATTCACTAAACAATGAAATTGTTAACTAGTGGGTGGCTTACAAGGGCAGAAGACAGGAGCCGGTCCTGGATTGTGGTTCTTGTTCCTACCATAGACGTGTCTTTACCTCTAGAGCAGTGGTTCTCAGCCACTGTGTCGGGACACATTACTGTGTCACCACACTGTGGTAAACGTGTCATGAAGATCCAGGACAATGGCTGGATTTGGCCTGGGGTAGGAGGGCCAGCTGGTCATTTCTCTGGACTCCCCTTCTGGGTCTTCTGTAGCTTGGCCAGCCAGGGTGAATTAAAAGTCCAAGTCCAAAGTTGTGTACTCCATACTGATAGTCCATCTGAGCCTGCCCCTGTTGGGCTTCACCAAAATACTCTGTTGTTCCTCAAGTAGGATTCTCCTACTGTGTCCCATCCCTGGGGATTCTGAGAGCTTTCTGTAAGGATCCCCTACTGCAAAACATCTCTTAACTACTAACTTTTCTCCTCCTCATGGGGTGGTCTTTTGTTCTTTTTCTCTTAGGCCCTAACTTAGGAATCCCCTGCATGAGCCCATTCTGTTCCCAGAGAGGGTGGGGGATCTCAGCCTTTCTTCATAAGGCACTTTCCTGAGGAAAAACTCATCCTTGTTCCCCTCTCCAGAGTAACTTTTTCTTTACTTTTGAGTACTCAGCTCCTCCTCTTTTGGCCAAGAGGCAATCAGTCTCACCCCAGGTGTTGAGCTTGACTAGTTAGGGTCAGTGCTAATTAAACCCCATTGCACCCAGCTGATTTGCTCTTAGGTTTCCAGCTTAGGAGAGAGACTGAGATGTCTGCCATGATGGATTGAGTAAGGCTGAGGCCATCTTGCCTCAAAGGGCCAATCCACCCATGACATCTTTTAAAGGTAAACATGAACACAAATATAGTTTATTTCAGAGTTAACTGTGAAACTGTTTCTCAGAAATTGAGGGAAAGTTAAGTTTGTACATAGGCACTGAAAATACACGCACACATTTAAGTGTTTCTGTAGAACAAACAAGCCATTTTTTCTTGTAGCTGGGAAAAAGTGGAAGAGACTGTCACATCCATTTTTAATAACTGCATGGGTGATCAAATACTACAATGACTAAGCCATATGAAAAAAATAGACACTTCCACAACCCTATCTCATTATAGAGTATTAGAGAGATGAAAGCTATTTTTTTCTATTTATCTCCTGTGGAATATGAATTTGTTCTTTTTTCCTCTTCCATGTCTTAGTAAGTGGATGTATGACTTTTGTCTTCTGCATTACAGCAATCTTTTGTTAATTTTACAAACCGCGGGTTAAGTTTTAAGATCTACCTGCCCAAGTTTATGCCCATGCTACGTGCTTAGATATACAAAATTGGTATTTTCACACTTAGCCATCTTTGTACAAGATTTTCTTGTATAGTTCATTACATGCTTACAAGATTCCATTCACCCTAGTAGTTTGCAGTATGTGTCTGCTTCATGCCATTGCTCAAACCCACAAACAACCACTTAAATTTATTATTATTATTATGTACATGCATATGGCCAGGCATAAAACAATTTCTAGACTTCAGCATTATGTAAGCAGTGGATCATTTCTTTGCCTTTTTTTTTTTTTATGGAAAGGCTTCAAATTTCTTTATATCTGTGCCTATCCTGAGGGTTCTTTCATAGAACTAAGACATCTACAGAAGTAATATTTGATTTCTAGATGATTTGATATTTATAGAATAAATATAAAACTAGGCTTGGCAGAATTCATTTTTTTTAACTTTGATGTATAATACTGATTATTTTAAGCAGGGTTTTTCTATTTTTATCTATTCAAAAACTTTGAGTTGTGGAAAATTATCAAGTGGGGGTGGTGAGACAATTATTTAATGATAGAAGATGTTCAGATTCAAAAAGTTATGGCTTTAATACCATTAAAACATAAATTGTCACCATCACATCAAAATATACAGAGGAAATCATTTTAAATCAAACTCTAGTTTAAAGTTCCCTACCAGCATTTTTTCTTAACCCGCCTACCTGTAAATTTTGAGGGAAATGGATTTTTTTTACCTGTTTGTGTATAGAGTGAAATCGACTTTTACCGATAAAAATCTGATCCTTCCAAGCCCAAATAAAACCAGCCATCCTTGTAATAGTTCATCCAGCTAGTAAATGGCATTCAGGATTATACAGGAGATGACTTTAAGCTTTAATGGAAAAAGCATTTTTTAAAAGGATTGTGTCAAACAGAACAATAACTCTAAAATAAGAAAGGGCTGGGAGAATGCAAAAGTAAAAGGATGTGCTCTTACCTGTTGCCAAATGTTCTTTCATGTATGCATTATAGCTCTTTTTTGTAATGGTCAGTATTATCCTTACTGTGTACTGTTTACATGTCTGACTTCTTGTTTGGATTTTACTTGGTGATTTAGTATTAATTTTTAATGTGAAAGCACTTAGCATTAGGAGTTTGACATTTTGTCTGACCTTAATCACTAGGAGGCTCATGAGAGGTTTATTCAGTGGGAAGAGAACTGTTACAGCTCTGACAGAAATGATGGGAAATAAGTAAACAGCCTTTTAAATCTTCACCAGAAATCAATAGGGTTTAAAGATGATGGACGTTGGTGTTTTTTGCTGCTTAAGGACTTCAACCTTTTACGGGAAAATATCTTCTCAAAGTGTCAGCATTTTTTCCCCCTTAGCACAATGAATCACTGCTGCAAATAGAACACTCTGCATAGAACACTCTTCATCATTATTATGATGATGTTGTATATGGCTGTCTGTGATAATGCAGATGTTTTGCACTTTTGTACATAAAGAGACACAGCCGTACTTCATAGTGTTACTAATTATTGTTCCATATAAGCCAGCAAAATAACTTTATACTTGATTCACAATATTTACCCTCATAAATGGTTCTGTTCATTCTGTCATTGAAGTGGTTGCTGTTCCTAATTTTTCCTGTGTTAGCTGTGTTTTCCTCAAGTCAGTAGAAATAGGTTTACCTAAGTGACAGTTCTCAACTTCTTTTAATAACCAAGGATAAAAACTGCTCTGGAGTCATTGAATCAACAGTGTTTTAGAACTGATACAGGTTTGGAGCTGGTGCACAACATATTGTATGGTTTTGCTTTTCATGAATGATTTATTAGACACTAGGATGCTAGAGTATTTAGCAATATATCCACAAACAGCTCTATTCAAACCCAAGTATTCATATATTTGTATCATCATCAATCATATGTTGTGCTATTTGTTTTATATTATACAATATTGGATTCCATTTTAAAATAGCTAAGTATATAGTAAATTATTTTCAAATATAGTAAAAGTTGCTGTTAAATAGTAATTGAGAACTTGACTTTCAAGCTTTCAGTTAATTTGTTTGCATCTTTATGCAGCCATTTACTCTGAATAAAGTGAAGGGGATTTAATTTGTGATTTGTAGACAACTTGTTATATTAGAAATGATAACTGTAGCAACTACCTAAGTGTGCCACATAGACTTGTAGATAAAATTGTCCCTTAAGACCTCCTGATATAAAGTGATCTTTGATTTAAGGCTGCAGTGCTTTGGCTACATCTATGTTCAACGATTATTAAACTGGAGTTATTGCATACAAACTGATGGAATATTTTCAGTAGTTTGTCTCAATTGATTAGCCATATCCAGTACAGGGTGGTGTGGAACATGTGAAGCAATTCTTCCTTATTCTTTGTAAAGCAGCGCTTCTCTCCCAGTTTTGCTTTTAACTTTCCATTTTCCTTTATATTGCATACCAGTGGAGCTGGGTTATAATTAAATCAAATTAGGGTATCAGTTCTGCAAGATGGTGAGCACTGGCCCTGAGTCCTGCTGAGATCAATGGGACTATACATGCGTTTAAAATTAGACACGTGCTTAAGTGTTCTGCAGGACTTGCACTGGAATGCTCAGCACCTTGCAGAGATTTGCATCCTTTTGGACAATATATAGGAAAAGCTTCCTGTCAGTGTTCTGCTGTCCGGATTTTGACAATGATGAGCGTCTCTCTTTTTGTTTTGGCCATAAAGCTGACATTTTAAGAGGTGGTTGTTTTCAGATAAATATTAAATATTGGGATACTATAGCCAGGCAGCTCTTTCGCTTTAAAAACTTACAATCAGTACTTAATAACAAATAGTACACATAGCTATAGTAGAAAAGCAAAACTGCTGTATAGGGTGTGGGCCACATCTTCAACTAACATGGATTGTCATGGCTGATTTCATGCAAAATATGTAGGTATAATGCCATTTTGCTTTCAGTTCATATTCAGCCTGTTAAAGAGGAGATGCACACTGTGCTGTTATGGAGAGTTCTCTTTTCTTGTTTCAGTGTTTTCCTCAATCTAAAAAAGTAAGTTAGAATGAAAATATATAATTTCTCTTTGTGTATAGAAAAACTTAACAATACAAGTAGATAATTACTTGTTGATGATAATTCTAAGAAGGAATGTGTGGTGTTATGGTAGAGTGTTTCAGAAAAATGGAGTATTGATCTAATTCTGCTGCCATTGTAGTCACTGGGAAAGCACCCATTGACTTCAATAAGAGCAGCATTAGGCCAGCACTCAGTGCTTTTGAAAATGAGCCGTTCATCTTCATGACTTATGAGGAAACTGAAGTAGAGCTTTCATTACTTGTATTAGGTGACAGATGGGAATAGATGTCAGAGCCAAGATTAACTTGAACTGAAAAGCCCACACCTTTATCTATAACATTAGAAGAAATTTTTGTCTATGCTTTATGCAGAACTTAGATGAACATTAAGGACCCAAATAAATAAATAAACAAACCCAAAACAGTCACAAGCACTGTTCCCTCTAAGGCGCGCGGCAGCGCGGCTGCACGCTTAAAAAAATCATGCCACGCAGGATTTTTCTGCCCCCGCGCATGGGGCAGTTCAGGGTGGCAGCGTGGCCAAGGGGAGATGCGCCAGAGTGATGTGTCTGGGCGCGAGCCTCAGCCCAGCCCCTCGGCCGGAGGAAAGGAGGGTCTGGGGGCTCGGGTCAGCCCTGCCACTCCTCGCTCCCCTTCCTTCCCCTGAGCCTGTGGAGGCTCTGCCTCTTCCAGCTGGGGCCTGGCCATTCGCGTGGCCAGCCCCAGCCCGGGCTCCTCCGTGCCGGCCAGCACCGTGGCTTCCTGCCCCCTGCCCAGCTCTTTGGCCAGTTAAGAGGGCTGGGGGAGGTGGTTGGGATGGTCAGGCAGCTGGCACGGAAAGCGTGGGGGCAGGGAGGGCGTGTGGGGAGGGGGGAGAAGGGGTCAGAATGGTGGGCCGGGGAGGGCTTGGGGGGGCTGAAAGGTGGCATGAAGATGGGGAGCTGGGGGGTGGGGTTTAGGAGGGCTGGAATGGGGGCAGGGAGCTTAGGGAGTCGGAATTGGGGTAACTCTTCAGCTTTCTAAACAAGAGGTATGGCAAAGAGTAAGTGCCATTCATACCCTGAAGTTTGAAACTCCTCAAGTGGGAAACAGGGAGTGCATGGTGCCAAAATGTCCCCTCTATAACTAGATAAAGCTGTGGAGGTGAAAAATCTAAAAATCAGTTGTATATTTCCTGAAAGCTAGTGTGGATGTTACTTAAGTGGAGTGACTGAACAGTGAGAGTGTTTGAGCATACTAACCCTGTGCTTTCAAAGAACCTGGAAGATGTTTTCTCCAGAATCCTGTAAATCACAACAATTCATTACAAAACAAACAAGGAGTCCTGTGGTACTTAAAGACTAACAAATATATTGATTGCATGAGCTTTCATGGGAGAAAACCCCATTTCATCAGATGCTTTGAAGAACAATTCACAGAAATCTTAGAGCTGCAATGGAGATATCAGATAAGTACTTGTTTTAAATATAGTAACAGCCAAAAGACTGGGAATCAAAGGAGCCATGAGATTATTCTCTTCACTATGCACCCTAATCTGTCCATCAGAAGAAACCATAATGCATTGAAGTGATGTGGTATTTTGGTAGAGATTTTCTCTTAAATTGAAATGTAGCCCCAAAATGATGGGGCAGGTAAAGATACAAGGGACTGAAAATAGGCTTTTAAGAAATACTGTAGCCTTATCTTAAAGCAGCTAGAAGCCCATTGTTTTGATTTCAGCTGTGTTTAGCATCCTTCTTGTAGCAGCATTTTCCTGAAAAGAGATGCCTGGAATCTTTTTTTGATTTTGAAAATTTCAATAGAATTTACCCCTCTGGGACCATCAAGACATCTTAAATGCTGCCAATTTCCAAAGGGGTAGTCATGTTAGTCCATTCCTGGAAAACAAAACAAAACAAGGAGTCTCCCATGAAAGCTCATGCGAAAAATAAATCTTAGTCTCTAAGTGCCACACGACTCCTTGTGTATCTTAAATGCTGTCAGTGATAATTAGCTGGCTTCCATGTGAACTGTAACTCTGCGTGTAGAACACAGGAGATGAGGGTATTAGGCAGAATTGTGACACCTAGGATCCGGATTGAATATAGCTTTGGTCTTGGGTTGTTTGAAAGCCATGGATTAGTTTCCTTTGATTGTATAGCAATTTGGGTAAATTTTAAATAAATTGGGTGATTTTAGTAATAAAAAACAACTTTAAATAGTTTATATTAATTTTTCATTGGTCTAGATTTTTCAATAATTTTTGTTGTACGAGTTTGCGCACCAATTTTATTCAGAAAAAGTTTTGCACACGGGTTGAAAATTTTGCACACAAGCCACCAAACCTTAGAGGGAACATTGGTCACAAGCCTAGGAGTAGCAATGTTGACAAAAAGAGAAGATGCTTTTTGACATGTTTCAGAGCTATTTTACTGACATATCTTGAGTGGAGAGTCAGGGAAAAGATATTCTGCATTATTTCAGCATAATTCTGAACGACTGCTGTGAAGCTAAAGATTGTCATCAATTTTTTAACACCTCAGCATCTTCTACCTTTTTTCTTTATCAGTCTTATTTATACATAACTACTGACACTAAATTAACATGGAAATTTATTTTCTTGATTCTGCATTTCTTGATGCTGTCATGTAATTTTACTTGAAACTGTGAAGCCCCATCTGGATCAATTAACCCTTAACTGTTCCGACAATAAACTGCATACCTGCAGTTTTGTAATTCTGTTCCTTTTTGCACCTTGTGGCTCCTTGCTTAAGCTTGCTGCAGTACATTAAATGATTTTCACCTCCATTCTCTTTAAATCCTATAATTATGACGATAAAGCCATATATTAAAATCATTTATATGGATCTCTTACGGATACCATCTCATGGAGATGAAGTATTCTGCCTGCTTTGGTGATTTACATATACACACTCTTATTATTAATGTGTTTTTGAAAAAGTTGTTTTTCTTTTGTTTTCCCCTGAAGGGTTCCTTCAGATGCTGTTAAAAGTAAACACATTTTATGAATTCTTCATACAAAACTAAGAGTTAAAAATCAGGTAAAATCCTGATCCTGTTGACATCTATTGCAAAACTCCCACTAACATGAGTTGGGCCACAATTTCACTTTAGAAGCCTTCCCATTTCCACTTCATTTGCATAAGTTTGACTTAGGATAATTTTGCAGTAGCCAACAGAATGGGACAAAATTGTTTAAAAGTCATGTACCAGGAATAGGTTTTGGCTTTATTTAGTGGTTTTACTGTGGCCCACTGAAATAATTTTTCAGTTTTGCGAGTTAGTGGACTCTCTTCCCTGCCCCTCTTAAAAAAATAAAAATAACTAAATTAAAATCCTAAATCAGTAAAAGAACCATAGAAGGGAATGCTTGAGAGATCATCTAGTGCAGTCTCCTATATTGAGACAGGACCAAGTATATCTAAGACATTCCTGACAGGTGTCTGTCCAACATGTTCTTAAAATCCTCCAGTGATGTTGATTCCACATGCTGCCCTGCAAGCATATTCCATAGTTTAATTACTCTTATAATTAGAATCTTTTTTTCTGCTATCAGACCTAAATCTCCCTTGTTGCAGATTAAGTCCTTTACTACTTATCCCATTTTTAGTGGACTTCAAGAATTGATCACCATCTTCTTTATAACAGCCCTTAATATATGTAAAGGCTGTCATCAGGTCCCTCTTGGTCATCTTTTCTCAAACATGCCCAGTTTTTTTAACCTTTCCTTGTAGGCTGGATTTCCTAAACCTATTATCATTTTTTGTTGTTCTCCTCTGGATTCTTTCCAGTTTGACCACATCTTTCCTAAGGTACAGACTTGGATACAATATTCCAGCCAAGGCATCAACCAATGCTGACTATAGCAAACGATTATCTCCCATGGCTTACATACAACAGTTATGTTAATGCATGCCTGAATATCAGTATTTTTCACAGCTCACTCACATTGTTGGTTCATGCTCATGATCCACTATAACTTCCAGATTCTTTTCAGCGTTACTGCTTAGCCAGTTACTCTCCATTTTGTAGTTGTGCTTTTGACTTTTCCTTTGTAAGTACTTTGCATTTAGTTTAATTTCATGTTGTTGATGTCATTTTCTGGACTAGTTCTTCAGTTGGTGTATGTGATTCTGACATCTAATGCTGTCCTCAACAGAAGTTGCTATCGCTCCCAGTTTGGTATCATCCACAAATTTGAGTAGCCTCCCTATTACAGTATCCAAGTCATTAATAGAAGTATTGAAAAGTACAGGCCCCAGGACTCACCCTTGTGGGACTCCATTAGAAACATCCTTCATATTTGACAGCAAATTATTGGTAACTGTTCCTTGAGTATGGTCTTGCAACTGGCTTTGCACCCACCTTGTAACATTAATTTCTTGAGAATTTAAGAAAGGGTCAGACCAGTGGTCAATCTAGCACAGTAGGATTGGTTATAAATATTGTCTTTGATATGAGATCTAAAGTGCAGTTGACCTAGATAAGTGATTTGCCCTTTGGCAATGGGAGTTACCTGAATATTGCTGTGATCCTCAGTGGAAGGGTCCATTTGTCACAAAAGTGTGCTCACCTGCATGGCAAAGTAGATCATAGTATGTAAAGGGATTATCTGTGAGTTCAAATCTGACCTTTTCTGCTGGATCTTGGAAGATGGATTGGTCAGACCAGTTGTTTGTGAAATACCATGCTTTCTCAGTTGAATCCTTCACTGATCAAATGCTCATGTGCAAAGACCAGATTCAGACCAAACTGTATGGGCAGCAGCCTGTTTTGTATAGAGAAGTGCACTGTGGTAAGGGATCAGCACGACATGTCCAGCTGTGGTATACACAATGGACATGACGCTGATGATGACTTAATAAATGATGATGAATAAATGTTTTAAGCCCCACATGTCAAGGCTAACTCTCTTAGGATTAACAGTAATCAGTAAGGGAGGGGTGTGTGTGTGTGTGTGTGTGTGTGTGTGTGTGTGTGTGTGTGTAAAAGAATGGATCTCGTGTTAAAGTAGAATTAAAAACTGATTTTTTAAAAAAACATTTTCTCTAATGTATGTTTACATAATTGCTTCAGATTTGTCATGTTTAATGCTATGGTGCTCATGGAAGAAAGAGCTTTCGAATGATAACCAATTTGACCCATTTCCAGGAATATTGCATTATCAAGTTTTCCACCAACTGGGTGCTGGGAGAGCAGAACACACAGAGGGTATTCCCATTGAATATTTGATTCTCTTGGTTATTATTAATTAAATGGTATCTCCCTTACTTTTATGTCACTAGCTTGCACCCAGAATGAGATTATACTACATTACACTCCCAGGATTTATTTAAGACAGTGGAATTTCTGGTCTGCAGTGTCCCTTGGTACATGATGTTTGGAGTGAAGTTACTATAGGAGAGGCCAAGAAAGAAAACAACAGAACACCACTAGTCACCACATACAACCCTCAAGTCAGACCTCTGCAAGAGATCATTGAGAACTTACAGCCTATTCTAAAAGATGATCCCTCACTCTCTCAAGTGTTGGAAGACAGACCTCTCCTTGCCTACAGACAACCACCCAATCTTAAACAGATACTCACCAGCAACTACAGATCTAACAAGAGAAACATTGAAGCAGGCATACACCCCTGCAACAAGCCACACTGCCAAGTCTGCCCACATATCTGCACAATAGATACCATCATAGGTCCTAATCATGCCTGCTACTGCATCAAAGGCTCATTTACCTGCTCATCTACTAATGTGATCTATGCCATCATGTGCCAGAAATGCCCCAACACCTTATACATTGGACAAACAGAACGATCCCTGTGCAAAACAATAAATGAACATAGAGCTGATATCAGAAATCAAAGAACAAAAAAAACCAGTTGCTGAGCACTTCCATCTTTCTAATCACTCGATAAATGATTTGTTAATGACCTTTGTCAGAGATGTGACTGGGACATCAAGACTTCAGAGAGAAACAGCTGGAATCTAATTGATATGCAAATTAAATTCTGTGAAAGCAGAATTGAATCGAGACTATGGGTTCTTTTCCCATTACAAAAGGTAATTTGACTTCAGGCTTCCCATGGTTTGAACCTGAAAACTGCTCTGATTTGCTGTTACTGTATGACCTGATCCTATGTTTTACATCCCCTTGCATTTATTTTCATTCCATTCTGTAAGTTCACCCATCTTCGAAGCATCTGACAAAGTGGGATTTTCTCCCACGAAAGCTCATGCGAAAAATAAATCGGTTAGTCTTTAAGTGCCACTTAGACCTAGTCTTCCATTCACCTTGACTGTCGGTGAGAAGGCAGTGGCGAAAAGGCACACTGAGTAAAACGTGTGTGCCAGAAACTTTCCAGTCCCTTATTGTAACTTTACTGAGTGAGTAATTCTTGTATGCTTATGGCTGAGGGTGTGAGTCTAATTATGATACAGTTAGGTGCCATGCATGCTTCCATTTTCCTCTACCATTTTCATCAGCAGCAGTTTCTATAATTCCAGGTCTAGTTCTGCAGTAGAGGCTGCTAACAGAGTAAATTTGAGGGTCGTATTTAACTAGTTTCCAAGACTGAAGTAACCGAACGTATCATTTTTGACTTAAATTCACACAATGGCCATTTTGATAAATGATGCATTATAGGGGAGGAGCATATGTAAGCCGAGTCATGCAGAAATTTTTAAAAGCTTATACCGTGTGTGTACACATTTCTGTATATGTACTGACTCCTTCAATGCATGTTCAAATTCTGGATTACAGAGAGAAATGGCTGATAGAGACCATTATTGCACCCTCCTACTTGTTGGGTACTAATTTTTGGATTGACTTACTATTATTGATTCATGGATTTAATAGCCAATGTTTTGGTTCCCCATCATCTCCCCCCCCCCCATATGAAAGGCCAAACAAAGTTAGATATTTTCTCAATTAAAGAGTAGCAGAAATGTTAAACTGTGAAGCTGCCATTAAGTTGAAAAAGTGAATGTTAATGCTTGTTATATTGATGTTAGAGGTCCCAATCATTTGTCAGCGTGCTCCTATAATACATGCAGTACATCTTCATTAAGATAGGCATGTAGCAATCAGTTTCATGTTTCCGGATGAACCTGTGGTCAGGCCATAATTAACCTTTTGAACCTGGATTTGTAACAGAATGTAAAACCAGTTTAGGTTATCAATTACACTCCCACTCAATTGATAGTTGCCCAGAATGGGTTTATTGTGGGGGGTGGGAATAAACATTTACCTATCTTTTTAGCAAGTAACAAATATTTATATTTGTGATGTGATAAATTTAAGTAAATCTAATTTCTCAGTTTTTAACACCACCTTTTTTCTGCACATTAAACACTGATAAAGACTGTGAACAGTATATCTGCCATAAGTGAGCTGCACACAAGAATTTCCTTAGAGTAAATCTGAATAAATATTATTTTGTCTTCAGAAATTCACTGAATTACCAAGTGAAGATTTTAAAATGAGATTTATTTGGAATATATTTGAATTTTCAGATTTAATATGAATCTTCTGGTTGACATTGCAGAAGCATTTGATTGTTGATAGCTCTGTTATTTAACATGGATAATTTGGTGTTAATTTCAACGTGTTACATTTTTCAGAAACCTCATTAAGTGGTTTTGTTGTGATTTTTAAAATAACTGAATTTATAAAACAATACTTTAAGATGATGTTTATAAAGGCGTTATGAACTAAACTTTTGTGTAATTCTTCTGATAAAGTTGTATACTGACTTCCATTTGTACTTGAAAGAAAAGCATTACAGTTACTTAATGATAGCATTCAGAGATAGCTAGCAAAATGTTAAACATCTTTTTAGGCAAATATATTTCTTCAATTTTATTTTTTATGATTCACCAATACTATGTGTATATGCAGAGTGCTTTCAAATCAACTTCTTACATTTTGTTTCCCCTATAATGTACTTTATTCATCATAAAAATGAATAAAATTGTCAGTCAAGGACTCAGAGCTTTTTCTTAGGTTGATTGCTGCTGTCACTATTGTTATATAGATATAGAAGGATTTTCTTCTTAAAGAATATTTTATCATTATTATTCTATGAATATAGACAGTAATTCCTCTGTCCACCCCTGCAATATCTTATGATAGAGAAAAAAAATCCTATTACCTGTCCGTAATACATAGAAGATTCTTAGCATGCACTCCAATAATTCTGACGGGCTCTTTTCTCTTGTTAGTAGTGAAAATTTGATTTTTAAAACCCATTTAAACAAATAAACAAAGAATTACCAGAATATGTCTTCTGTGAAAAGCAATAAATGTTATTTCATTGAGAAGACTTCTAACATGTTTTACATCATACATGTGTTTTTAGTATCTATATACAATAATACCCATTTTCCAAGGGTGAGCAAACTTTTTCTGAAGCTTACTTCTGTGCAATTTTTTTTTTCCCTGCTCTAATTTCTGATGAATACTGCTGACACATCAGTATCTGCAAAGACTGGTTACTCTTCTGCTAGGTACAGCTTAGCAGTTTATAAAACTGTTTTGTAAAGTGATGGTCAAAGACGACCAAACAGAGCAAAATTTTGAATGTCATCCCATTTGGCCATTGCTCTTTGTGAGTGAAGTTACAAACCAAAGTTGACTTGGGCTGGAGAGTGTGCTATTTCTTCTGTTTCTTTCCTTCTCCTCCTCTGTGGTGATTTAATCTGATTTGGGGTGCTCATAATTCTCAAGCTCTCATTCAGTGGTTGCATATTTAGGGGCCCTGATATTAGAATTAAGTTTTAAGATGTTTGGTTTTAAAAAAAAAAATCCTCCCATTTTATTTGGATTTTGATGTCTTATACAGTTGAATTGTACACTAGTTGTGAAACACCTGGCTTAGATTTTCAGTGATTGCTGTTGGCTACCTTGCAAATAAGAAGCTTTCAACAGGTCATTGGGCATCAACTGCCACCCAAACAAAAATGTCATATCTCTTGCACCCTTCAGCACAAGACTCTCCACATGTTGGCACAATATAGTTTTTTAAGTTAGCATGGACCCTGAATGGCAGTAGTCCTTGCACTGAACACTTAAAGTTGGAAATGGATCAAGGTGTTTTAACCCCGTGGAGGATTTGATCAATTTTGTCGTAACACTCCATGAAAAATTAAATTAAAAAATAAGAGTTTTCAACCTAAAAAGAACAAAACTTAGCAGGGAGGGCGCCCAGTGAACTCGCACTGGTGTACAAAGCTGTAAAAATAATTATCAACCTAAAAAGACCCAGAACCTGCTGTATAATTAATTCATTTTTGAGTCAGAATTTAGTAAAACAAATCTCCATAATCAGACATCTGTAGACTTTGCAAAAGTCCACTACTTTAAAATGTTAGGGAGATTCTTCCCCCCCTACCCCCTCCAGCGTCTCCAGTTCCTTTGTCTCTATCCTCTGTGGAAGCATATCCTGATTGCCACAGAGAACACCCACTACAGTGTTTGCTTAATAAGCACAAAATGTAGGACTTGTTCACTTTAAGTAATCAATTCAGGCCTGTACTGTAACTCACGATTTAACTTTTAGGGTTTTTTAATGTCTTTTAGTCACGCTTATTTGGATTTTTAAGGCTCCACTAGGAATTCTGGCACTTCATACAAACATGTCAAAAAAAAAAAAAATTAGGAGTGGCCCTAGTTACAAAATGTCATCAAAATCCAATTCTGAATACAAATCTCTTCCACACTAGACACCCTGATTCCCCACTCTTATCATTCCATTCCCCCCCTCCCCTTCCCAGGGTTAAGCCAGGGAGATAAGATATACTGTAGGTGAATTTTTGCATGTTGGGTTATTGAGCGCTACTTGAATGAATGGTTTAAGATTCAACTTGAAAGTAATTATCAGTGCTGTCCTCCAAGGTATAAAACTGTAGCTGTGGAAAATACCTGTTAGTTCATCAAGTCCATCCCTTAATGCCTGCAGAGATTGTTTTTCTCCTGTACATTTTCTTGTGCTGTGTCCATTCCCCACTGATTGAAAAGCTGTATGGCCTGATTTTCAAATGTGTTGAGCATCTCTTGGAGCTGAACACATCTGAAACTTGGGTCAACAAAGACTAGGATCTCTTCTCCTTCACTTAGGAGACAAAAAGTCTTTTGATAATTTCATATTGTTAGTGTGTGACTGGGAGTAAGCCTACTAGGCCAGTTCCACAGGCTGGCCTTGAGACCTGCTCTACTGGGTTAAAAATAGCAGTACAGATGTTGCAGTTCAGTTTGGAACCTGGGTTCCAAAACCAGGGGATGAGCTCCAGTCTGAGATGTAATATCAAAGCCGTGTCTACACAGCTATTTTTAGAGCACTAATGCAAGCAAGCCTGGCTGCAACAGGTCTGTGGACCGCGGATGAGCGCATCTCTTCTAGATGCAGCAAAGATATATTCTTAGGGTCATTTCTTCCCTCGTTCTGAGAACAATTTATCTTTGCACCATTGTAAACCAGATAGTTTTGTCTTTCAAACCCACTGCAAATGTTGGTTGCTCTACTTAGCCATTGCTCAATCACTCAGGACATTTAGTCACAGAGCACAGTTGATGATGTTCTCTGTAAGAAATCTAAATCAGCCCACATGCAGCTGTCTGAACCTTTACTGCTTTGGGAGTTAAATTAACTCTTATTTTGCTCACCATAGCAACTATACATGAATCACAAGAGGGAGCAAAGCCCTGTTTGAGCACCTGTTTCTGATTCACGTTACTTCTCCACCGTACAGTAGAAGATACCTTTGTGTTTGGAAGCTGTAAATAAATATGTTGCTTCTTTGTTCTGGAAGCAACCTAAGAGGAGGTTTTATTCTCAAAAGATTTTGATACTAGACTTTCCCCCCCATAAAACTGAGGTCTGTATTTAGGAAGATTTGTAGCACTATTTGAAGAGATTAGTTCCAAAATTCCAGAAAACATATCTATTTTATCAATATTATTAAAATAATAAATTATATGTGTTTACTTTATTTAATACTTAAAGTGCAGTAGCTCTTGTGGGGTTAGGTTTTTCCAGGATGGAGTGTTTTTGTGCCTGGTTCCTTATACATGGTAGGTCTGTCTCTGTATCAAAGAGTATACAATCTACATGGTGAGTGAGAATCATTTTCTATATATATGGGAATTCTCTGTAGAGGTATTCTGAAGTAATGTTTCATCCTCCTTTTTTTTTCTCCCCCCTCTTCTCTTTTTTGCTCTCGCACTTCAAACACTTTTGAGTTTGTGGTCTGTGATTACTTACAAATACTGTATGGGGTTAGCAGCAAAGTAATAAATATACCAGCAACACTACTGTAATTTTAAAAAGAAATAAGATGTCATTCTTCAAAGTGAGGTTAAAAGCAATTATGAAAAAATGATGTTTGAGAAGAAAAATAGCTAACTTTAATATTTTAAAATCACTTTTCTAGCTCAAAAGTTTGGGGTACAAAAATAGAGAGGAAGTAGTAGTGTGTTTGTAAAACGCCACTTGCCAGAATCTGTTTATAGCAGGTGTGGCCAAACTGCGGCTCGGGAGTCACATGTGGCTCTTGAATGAAAAAGTGTGGCTCACGGAAGAACGGCAGCAAATCAATTTAGTAGGTAGAAGTATATGTCTGTATGCCTCAGTGTGGCTCTTGAAGGTTTAATAATCAACTTGTGTGGCTCTTGAGTTCCATAAGTTTGGCCACCCCTGGTTTATAGTGTCATGTTTAGTTAAGGAACACCAACAAAACAGTGTGAAGGCTCTTAAAAAAAAAAAAAAAAAAAAAAAAGACTAAAGGAGGAAACTTTGGACATGGGAACTTAGCTCAAGGGAAGGTAAAACAAACTCCTACTAAGGAAATGACTTTATCACTGAGGGGTGGCTTACAGAACGAAAGAGAATGTGGTCTCCTGGTAGCTCAGAGGGCAGTCTCACATACTCAGCAGTCTGTGATGCCATGAGAGTGTAGGCCCTAGTATTTTGATTTATGATATGTACAGCCTACTTGAAGTATATTTAAGTTAAATCTAACCTGTCATAGCAAATGAGTTTGATTCTCCTGTTTTAACTGAATGGAAGTGTTTCTTTGTCTGAAGGGTTTGCTTTCTTGTACTTTTAAATGATATTGGGGTAATAGAGGACAGTGAACCCTAAGGACCTAGGATTCACCCACTCACCTCTGGCTGCTGCTGTCTGAGGTACCTTGTGTCAGGTGCAAGAAGACAGAAACTTCTCTCATTAGTTGTGAAATGTACAGTATGCATGGAAGTCACTGTAGTCTGGCTTATGAAGATATGAGCAGGACCTGTCCATTACTAATCTTCCTACTCCCTTCCATACACACCCTCAATCTTTTCCATACTTCCTACATTAATCAGTCTCCTAACCAGACAACACAATCTTAGAATTTTAAACTCTTTATATAGTTGAGGATCACAAGACTGGATGTATTGAACCAGTCCTCCTGCTCCCCAGCACGGCTTTAAGGGAATGGTAGGGTACCCCTACTGCCCAAAGCCCTACTCTGCAGGAGGAAGCTTGATTACTCTTCTCTCCCTACCCCATGGTGCTACTTCATTTCTCCTTCCTGTTAAATGCCTGGGCCATTTTAAAGGGTTACTCCACCATGGAAATTCTGTGGATAACTTCAGCCCAGAAAACAGTTTCAAAGGAACAGCACAGGTTCTGGAAGCTAGGCATGTGCTTAAGTGCCTTGTTGAGTCAAGGCCTTAGTGCCAAACTGCTAACAAATGAAAGCTATAAATAGGTGTATTTTGAAGGGAAATAGGCCTGCATGTTTTAATTTTATTGAAATTACTGAGCTCTCAGTGCAAAACATTCAATATTTTTCTAGAAAAATGGGTTTATTCTTTTCTAAATTGGGATAATTGGTTGGTACGTGCAGAACATTCATTCTTTCTTACTATTAATGTTACTTTTCTCCAAACATCTTGTGCGTAAACCCATTTATCCAGTGGATGGCTTGTAATACTGATACAGCTTGCTGCTACTGTGCTTATATTACTATGGCTTTGCACTTATGTATCATTCAAGCATTGCTGGGTTCCTTGCTGTGATACATACTGTTATAATTTTATTCCCCAATTTGGATAAGCTTTTATAGTTTCTAAAGACTTAAGTACTGTCAAATAATGATATTCATTTAAAAGTGACCCATTTAATATACCCCAGACCATTGCAATTGTATAACTGGGTAAAAGCTGCTGTTTCTGCATTGTATTCTAATGATTTTTATTTGTTGAAAGCAAAAGGTCGGCACCTGTAGTAAGACATTTAGTTCATTATTGTGAAATCACATCTCCATTTCAAGGCAAAGATTGTGTACAGATAATGCATGTAAGAGTAAAGAGTATCTCATAAGTATAAGTGTTCCTTTCATCTCTGTGCTGAAAAACATGCATGTGCTAGAGTAAACAGCCTCTCCTAGAGGAATGTCTTCCTTTCTTATCCATACTGAAGTGTTCTGGAAACCATGTAAAAGAAAGCTGTGATAATGAGCAGTACAGTAGAGAGAGGTGATTTATGATACTGGTTTCTGACAGCTATAGTGCTGCGAGTCCCAGGGTATCTGATCACTGCATTAGCATGCTGACAGCTCAGCATTTAGGACATTATGGTAATTTATCCTGCATATGCTGTCACCTGCACTGTCAGAGTTTCTTTTTAATGATGGTATAACTATTTTGTTTGTTTGTACTGCATTCTTTTCATTTGGCTAATGCCTTCTCATTAGATTGCACCTAGTAAATGAGAGTAATTAAGTGCTTCCTATAGCTCAGATGCAATGATTAAGTTGCAGAGCTGCTGCTGATTATGTTTTGTCATTTATCTCTATTAATCTGAAAATAATCCAGATGATAAACACATGTAATTTTTTTGCTAATATTCAATAGGTGAAATTTATAGTTTCTCTATGGAACCAAAGCAGTAAGTGTATATTTATATATCCATAGTAAGTTGTTATTCTGGTATGTGTGTGTTAAATAAACATACCATTATCTGTGCAAAAAAGCATAACATCTAGCACTAAGTAGAGGCTTCAGCATTTTATAGTGTATCTTTCTTACTGGAAGTTACTATTGCTAATGTCTAATCTGGTGTGTGTTGTATAGTTTGTTCTCTGGAATCTCTTCAGAGAGAGCTATTTTATGTAATCCTTTCTCATTTAGGATGCTGAAAGTACTTTCCTTTTTCAATAGTGGGTTGTTCTTGTATCTCTGTTACTATTTATTCCTATAATACAAAAGCCCATCCCATGAAGAAAAATAGTTTTTATGTTAATATTTCTACATTAAAGTTCACCATATTTTAAAAAAAAAAAAAATCACAGCCATGAGGCAACTCAACACACTTCTCCAGCTCATAACTCCTTACATGTCAGGCAGGTAATATGTTGGACTTATTCTTTCTTACAGCACTGCAAGAATAATATATAAACACACAGTATTAATAATACAGTATTTAGGTTGCCCAGGCTTCTGTATTTTAAGGTACCTTAGTCTGTCTTCAAAATTTCCTAGACGATTAGGCTCATTTCCCTTTATAATTCAAGAAGGGTAATTAGATGGCATGATCAGACAATTGTTCAGTTTTCAGTGCTTTGGCTTTTTTTTTGTATGAAGGTCTAGTTGAAAATATCTCAAAGAGCCAATGCATATTTCAAGTGAATAACTCATTTTGAAAAATGACTTTATCAGAAGAACCATTTCAAAATGTTTCCTCTTCCAACTGTTGCTGTTTCTAACATTTCTTTGAATTTATTTTATCTACACAAGCAGAACTCCCAAAAATCTAAGCTAGTGGTTTCCAGCTTTTCCAGTAACATGGCACACTTCAGTGAGACAGGCAGTTCCACAGCACACCAATTTTTTTCAGCTGAACTGATTGCTCATAAACATCACATTTACTTACATTTACTATGGTTAGTGTCTTACTAGAGTGGTTTGCAACATAATGCATGCAACAAGCTAAAGAAGTATCAAACACATTAATGTTTCAATGCATTAATGTTCCACCAGAAAAAAATGTACGTCATCTCAATTTTGCTCTTTAGCTATTTGTGTTTAGAATGTTCACATTTTAGAATCAAAGGACCAATACCTCGCTTTTAATTTGATGGTTAATTTTCACAAGTTTTATGAGATGTTACTTTGGGTGGATTGAATATTGTTTAAGAAGAAACAGTGTTTGTTTTACATCAATTTTCATCACCTTTTTACAAAATTTCACAGCACACTTGGACAGTTCTTATGGCAGACTGGTTGAAAACCACTGCTGTATGCTGCACATTCATTCTCTGTCACTTGCCCTCAGCAACGCACATGCCCATTTTGATAACATCTCAGATAGTAGGTCACTTTTGCAGTTTCAAAATTAAACCCCCAAAGAGATTTTACCTTATTCAGCAAATTTATCTGAACTATGCAGTGATTACCCACTAGAATTGCTTAGATCTGTCAACTACTTTTGTGTTCCAGTGCTACCATCCTTTCTCCCTCATCCTCCTGCTAAAGAGGAGGCTGGATCAGCTGGGAATCATAGCGATTCAGTTGTGCTTTGGGGGGGATGGCAGAGTGAGTCTTTGGGGAGGTATTTGGAATTGAGCATGGCTTTGAAAATGAACAGAGATTTAGGAGAGCATGAGTGGAAAGGGCCTTATGTTTATTGGGGCCTAGGCAGGAGACTCCAATCCTAGTCAAAAGCTATAAAAAGGATTGGAATATTAGTTTTTCTTTTAAGGTGTAAGGATTTGTCAGAAGCAGAATTGCATACTTTGTATCCAAGGGACCTTAACATAAAGAAATATACATGATTTTTCAAATATGTTGTTTTAAACTAATATATGCTATTATTTAATGATATTTCAATTTTAATGGTTTCTTCTATAGAGATATGGATTTTCATTAGCTGTAAATAATTGGTCACTTGAAATATACATTAATCAGATATTAATGCTACCATGAGTAACTTTTGTTTTAACAAAGGTAATTTTAATTTCGTTTACATTTTTTAATGAAATTTTATTAAGGGCAAAATGCAGTTTGTGTGGGTCAATTTTGGAGCAGTTGTTTAAAATCCCATGTATTGAATTTTATCATCATTTCTCTTGGGTAGCTCAGGAAAGCAGTTGAAGCGACCAGTGATGGCTGCTGGGCGTTCATTTCTCTGTGACTGGTAAATGAAACACATGCAGCCTCACCAAACTACATGACTAATGACAACCTCCAGTGGCTCCTGCAATCAAAGATTAATTTGCTTTATCAAGTTTAAAGAATAGTAGGTGATAAATCATGTCAAAAAGAAATAATCAGTAACAGGCTGATGTTCTTTTGCACAGTGGAAGACAGGTGCAATGGAGGATTCGTCTGCCATAGACAGTTAATTTGGTTCTCACAGTGTTGTGTTAGTCTTAATTTTTATTTAGTTGATTTTTTTGAGTGCGACAACATCCATTGTCAAGATCAACTACTATTATTTTTTTCTCTAAATGCAGAAAATTGGTGTTTTAACTTTTCCTAAGTAAATTTTTTTGAGTCCATGTCACCTGGCTACAAAGT
Organism: Podocnemis expansa; assembly: GCA_007922195.1. Taxonomy (NCBI): domain Eukaryota; kingdom Metazoa; phylum Chordata; order Testudines; family Podocnemididae; genus Podocnemis; species Podocnemis expansa. The sequence goes on from ML682007.1 coordinate 29,289,618, forward strand.
CATATGCTTTCATCTTGTTTTCCATAATAATTGCTAGTTATATTTGTACATATTTCTTGGTGGTTTTTTATTTTCATAAAACCACAGAACTATCTCATGTGTATGGGGATCAGTCTAACTGTTATATTTCTGTACACAGTCATAGTGTACTTTTTACATTTTCCCCTTCATGTGTGTGGATTTTCTTCCATCACTAGAGAAATATATTAGTCATAAAACTCATGGTTGAGTGGACTGAAGGACTAATGCAGACTTTTCTGTAGTGTAGAGGATTTGGGTACTATTCCAACAGTTTGTAAGCCCTCTAGTGGTGCTTTCTGTGGTTTGTTAAAAATCTGCCAGAGCAGCAGCATTCATATGTAGCTAGTAGAACTGGCTAGAAAAGAGAATTTAATTTTCATGAAAGAGAATGGAGGAAGGACAAAGTGCTAGTCAAACAATCTGCTTTACTTCCCTCAAAACCAGCATTAGAATCGGCACTTTCCCATGTTATGTTTAGACCAGCTGTAGTAGCTAATCCGGGTACATTCAACATAGTTAGTAAAGACAGTTACGAGCAATACATAATGCCAATGTGACCATTCCCTGTTTGTATAAATAACAAGTGACACAACACTTTCTAAGTAAGTAAAAATTAACTTTAAATTTTGTACACAGACTGTTTGGAGAAGTAGATTGTAATTAAGATAAATCATTAGTAGTTGTTTATAACTGCTGTTATAGACAGAGCTCTGAGGTACGGCCATTATGATGTCAGGGAAGGTTCAGCCAATCACCTCAAGCACCTCCCCCAATAGCCAATTTGCATGCACCAGTTCTGTTGCTTATAGTCCTGGTATATGTGTGAGAGTAAACCATGTATCTGGAGTTCTCACTGGAAGATAAACTGGCCCGACTGGCTCTCTTTCTAAAAATTCAGTGGCTGCTGACTAGCATGGAGATGAGCGTTTGATAGTATCCCCATGGCCCCCGTGGCACTGCTTTTTGAAGTAGCACTGCCAGTAGACTTGATATAGGAGCATGTGGGGAGCCCTGAAAGCACAGACAAACAGAGGCTGAGGGACTGGGCTCTTTTTGCACTCCCCTCCCTCAATGTTAGTTTCACTAATGCACAGTCACTCTCTACATCAATAAATTGATGACAAATTATGGGCTAGATTCACTGGTACACATCAGCATCTTTATGCTGCTCTGGTGACACAAAGCAGCTTCAACTTCATTTTACCTGGCTAGTGAATTTTCGCTGCCTTTGTGCCATCTGCCCTTTAAAACTAAAAAAATATTGCAAGGTTAATATTGCATATCCTCAAATCATTAGAGATATTGAATGTTCTCCTGCCTCAGGTGAGTAAGACCTTTGAGCTTTGAACAGTGTCTTTCTAAATTATCAGTATAACTTTAACTGAACATCCTGGGTTTACAATACTTGGTTTGAAGATAATTTCAGCATATCTGTAACATGTTTACCCTTCCTTTACTGAGAGATTCCTTTAGCCATAACTCCATTCTAACAGTCTTTTTTGTCTGGCAAATATATATACATATATAATTAATTAATATATGCATATATATTATTAAAATATAAATACATGTGCACATGTATACCATGGACCAGAATCTAATCTAATCTAATTCATATGCTAGCTTCCATAGAGCAAGAGGTCTAAATTAATTTGGAAACAAGCATTCCATGTTAGCTGGGTTTAAAAAAAAATTCCCCAAACTAAAATTATTTGGATTTAAGCCTGTCTTATAAAATCTCAAGCTTGGAAGAGTCATGGAAATGAAGCTATGTCCCCTAATAGAAATTCTTCTACCCTGAGAAAATTTTCTGTGACAGTCTTCAGTGCACTAGCTGACATGCCCATTAGTTTGGGGACCATCAATGTCTCGATGCAATTTGCAATAAGTGTTGAAAGAGGAGTTGGAAATAGAGAACCTTCTTTTGGAAATCAGTTTAATGTTCTGAAATGTTTTAGATGAACGCTTTGGTGCCTATTTTTGACTCCTTTTCAGATTTCTTCTGAGGCTACTACATTTCCTCAGGACATCACAAAGTCAAGAGCTAGAACAAATGCTGAGGTGATGTAAATTGCTCCTGAGAATGTTTTGAGTGTCTGCAAGAACAGTCATGGTTTGTAGCTAATTATTTGGCAGTAGTTAGGTTTTTGTTTTGTTTTGCATTTGTTGTGACAACCTTAACATTGAAGTATCTTGAATCGGTATACATTGATTGATTTTTTTTTCCCATGGACCAAGCTCTGAGAGCAGCTTCTGTAAAAGGAGGGAAGTGTTTGACCTGGAAGACAATACATTGTTTTCTCCTATGAAAACTCCCACATTACTTTGCTAAAGTAAGGACAGGCAAGTTCTTTCACCAAAATGTCTCAGTCTATCCCATTTATTTTGGAAACCTTAAGGAATATTAGTTCAGGCGTGATAATTGTTACTTAAGTGTGTTAGTGGAGGGCAGAAGGCATGCTTGCAACTCGTCTTTACCTTCCTAACTGATGGGCACACAATGATTAGTTGACTGCACCTTCCAGAGCAATAGCATGGACAATAGAGAACATTCCACAAATCATGTTATATGTAACCTTTTCCACAGCCTGGAAATAATGTTGCAGAATATACAATATATGGATTATTCACCTAATTCATTGGCTCTTTGTAAAAATACTCAAAGCCTCCCAAGGTTAGGATTCTATATGAGCTATTTTCAGACTTTTCCTGCATATTGTGGTACAGATAGTATATGCATGGAATGAAGTAGAGTGGGTTTTATGGAGTGTACCAGTCTAAAAATGCTATTGCATAACAACTATGTAATATTTTAACCTAGTTTTTTTCCTCTTGGAGTTGAGTATACCTCCCTGACATGACATTTAAAGGATAGATAATTGCTTCACTGTTTTATCACTTGGCAGTTCTCCAGAGCATAGAGAAAAGCCATTTAATTCAGCTGTTTGACTTGTGGCATCAATATCTTCTTCACTGAATGCCATAGACTGTAGAGTATTCCAAGGTGGTTCAAATGACCTAAAAATGGGAAGGCCATAAGGAAAGTTTTCTTCTGGTATTTTTCCAGAGTATTACTAGTGATGCATTTCTCTGGGTGACAAAGTGAGTTGCAGTCCACAAAAGCTTATCTTCCCATCCCCTCCCCCCCAATATTTTTTGTTAGTCTCTTATGTGCCACAGGACTCCTTGTCGTTTGCTGAAAACAGACTAACACAGCTACCCCCTGAAGCCTACTGTAGACTTGTAGTTCTATGGAAGAAGCAGCCTCTTGGGAACACAATTTATATCTGAGCCATTTTTTGACTGCGTAAGTATTAAATGATGTATTTGGATTTTACATGGTATTGAAAGTAAAAGACTTGTTTATTAGAAAACATTTAGCAAATGTTACATAATACAACATTAAACAAAATACTCTATACTGGAAAAAAGTTGGAATAAATATTTTATTTCTAGATCTATTTTAGGCACTTTAAAAATAGCATCATATGTAAAGAAAGAAAGTACAGAAAACGATAAAGTAAATGAAATATTGTGGGCCATCTTTGAGTGAATTCTCAAAAATTATGCCACATTCCCTTTTTTATGAGTCAGAAGCCTGAGCCATTAGCAGTTATCGTTGAAAAATGGGAGAGATTCCAGAGAATTGGGGAATATTGTGCCAATCTGTACAAAGCAAAATAAGGATAACGCAGGGAATTACAGAGCAGTCAGCTCAACTTCAGTACCTGGAAAGATAATGGAGCAAATAATTAAGCAATCACTTTGCAAATGCCTAGAAAATAACAAGGTGATAAGTAGCAGCCAGTATGGATTTGTCAAGATCATTGTGTCAGATCAACCTGATAGTCTTCTTTGATAGGGTAACAACCCTTGTGAATGGTGGGGGAGTGATAGATATCATGTATCTTGACTTTAGTAAGGCTGTTGTTACTGTTTTGCATGACTGTCTCATAAACAAACTAGATGGAGCTATTAGAAGGTGTATGCATAACTGGTTGGAAAACCATTCATGAAGAATAGTTAGTGGGTTCACATTCACGTTTGAAGGGCATATAGAGTGGGATCCCACAGGGTTCAGTTTTGGATCCAGTTCTGTTCAGTATTTTCATCGGTGATTTAGATAATGGCATGGAGAGTATACTTACAAAGTTTGTGGAGGATACCAAGATGGGAGGGGTTGCGAATAATTTATAGGGCAGTATTGAGATTCAGAGTGGTTTGGACAAACTTAGAAATAGTCTGAAGTAAACAGGATGAAATTCCATAAGGATAAATGTGAAGTGCTCCACTTAGGAAGGAAAGAACAGTCAGTTCAGCACACGTAAAAGGGGAAATGATCCTCTAGGAAAGAGTACTGGAAAAAGGATTTGGGCAGGGGGGAGGGCTCATAGTGGATCACAAGCTAAATATGAGGCTACAGTATAAAACTGTTGACAAAAAAAAAAGGCATGCTGGGATGTATTAGGAGGTACATTTTATATAAGCAAGTAGAAGTAATTCTTCCAGTTTACTATGTGCTGATTAGTCCTCAGCTGGAATATTGTGTCTAGTTCTGGGTCTCCACATTTCAGGAAAGATGGGGTCAAATTGGAGAAACTCTAGAGAAGAACAACAAAACTGATTTAATGGACTATAAAATTGTGATCCATGAAGGAAGACTGGAAAAAAAAAAGGGGGGGGGTGTTCGTTTAGTCTGGAGAAGAGAAGATCAAGGGGGCATAAAACAATTGTCAAGTACAAAATAGATTGTTATAAGGAAAAGGGAGAAAAAAAATTTTCTGTAACCTCTGAGGATAGGACAGAAGCAGTGGGGTTTAAATTATAGCAAGGGAGGTTTAGGTTAAGCATTAGAAAAAACTTCCTAACTGTCATTGTAATTAAGCACTGGAATAAATTGCCTAAGCTGTAGAATCTCCATCACTGGATGATTTTAAAACCAACTTAGACAAACCCCTGGCATTGATGGTCTAGATAAAGCTTGGTCCTGCAATAAGTGTAGGGAGCTAGACTTAGATGACCTCACAAGCTCCTTTCCAGTCCTACAATTCTATGATTATTATTTACTTACAAGTTTTCCATGCATTTCAATCAGAAAGAAATTCAGTGCTTATTTCTTGAATGTTTGCTGATTTTTTCGAGTATTATTAATTCACTGCTCTCTATTATAAACACCTAAATGTCTGTGCTAGGTCATATCTGAATAGCCAAAATTAATTTTTTAAATTCCTTTTTAAGATAAGATAAATGAACATTAAATTTACAAGTCATCACTGGACAAGTTAAGAGATTGTTTAGCTCTTTGTCTTTCAGATTCTCTGACACACAGATTTGTCTCATATTCGACAGTATTCCATTATATGCCATATACACATAATCAGATCTATCTTGTTGGTTTGAGAAGTCAGCAGAACATACTAAATATATGCTGTATACATTATTAAAAGGCAATACTATCAATCATATTACAAATTGAGTACCTCATATAGAAAAGGGCAATCAAAGGTAGAGGTAATGGCCGTGCATCTAGAGATTCAGAAATTTTCCACAAATGTAATATCATAAAAAAAGTCAATGCACAGTATGTTGATGAAGGTGTCTGTGTTTGTGTATATCACACAAAGCATTCAGTTGATACTGAGTCATATACCACTCCTCCTTCCACTGAAGTTAAAGAAACCAAGGTTTCTATTTCCTTGAGTGGAAGAAAAAGTAGGGTCCTAAATGATCAAAAAGGATAACCTGATAATTTAGCAACTAGTGTCCAAATCTGTTGCTGTGCAGGAGAAATAATGCTTTAAAGGCTTGAGACAGATAAAGGAAATTCTGAACCCAACCATGTCAGCTTAGTTTTTTGTGCTTAGACATCATAGCCCATGATGGTGATATGTCGTCAGAGCCTTCACAAATTTGAGAAATCATACATATATCTCCAGTTTCTGCTCTCAGGAACACCTGTATAAATCTCTATTTCAGTCAGTGAATTTATTCCAGCTTTACTCTGATGTAAATGAGAGCAGAAACGAAGTACACCATATTTCCTCTGATGCGTTGAAATGAGTGTGCTGGATATAAAACAAAGTGGTGGTCTTACCTGGGAATTGGTTTATGTATTTTGTGTCAGAAATACTTGCTAATCAAAATGTTTAAGAACGTAAAGTAAAAACACTAATGGGGAAGTTAAATTGCCTTCTGTCTGGGCAGGAAGTTAGGCAGGCATTATGAAGTACCTGCGGGAAAAGGCAGAGGGAATTGTAATACTGCTGGAGAACTCATCTCCTATGAAAAATAATGGAATAATGTTGAAGAAGCTCCTTTGGGTAGCAAGTAAAAGTGTTGTATCTCTTTCTTTTACTGTTTGCCATCTATGTAGTTGTACCTCCCATTCTTGGTTTGTAAATTGACTTTAACAAGATTGTGCTTCCCGTGCACTAACTAGCCTATAATCATATTAGCAAAACTAGTGTTTAAAACATTTTTAAAATTTTCCTTAAACAGGAGGAAACTGATATAGATGGTACTTCAGTGATCCTGTTTCAGTCTGAAATGGTTCACTCTACTGTGATTTGGTTAAATGTCAAACCTCTTCTGTTTTGCTGTCTAGTTTATCAACACCAGCATCAACACTGGTGATAATCCATGTTTCAGTTGTTGTAGGCAAGAGAATTTAGGGCATGCTTCACTTTACATATCACTTGAAGCTATTGCCACTTATTTCAGAGGATCCAATAGTAAAGGATGAAGTGTGAGACTTTCTGTACATTACCCAGAATAATTATTTGTTGGGATTCCTGGGTTCCATTCACAGTGCTGCCATTGATCAATTGTATGATTCAGTATTATTTTTGTAACCTAATTAAATATTGAGTATATTCAGATAGCTGACTGATCCGCTTGGGTGGATTTTTTTTTGCCTTTACCCACTTTAGGAGTTTCATGCAAAACCATATCTGCAGGATAGCCTTAAATGTCTAAATAGGTATCCTGTTCATCCCTCTTCAACCCTTCCAAAATGCAGGTCTCAGATGTCTTCCACATCCATAGATATGACCATGTCACTCTCCTGGCTTCCTCAGTTTGGATTTTTTCAGTGAAATCCTCATTCCATTGGAGTCAACAGGGCCTGAATTACATCATTTCCTTCAAAGTCCTGCGCAATTTCATCCCAACCAATGTCACTTTTGAGGCGTTTTTGTTCATTTCTTAAATGACTCCAACCTCAGTAACTCCATGATTTCCTTCTTCATCTGTTTGGTGTCTTCTTGACCTCCTCCTGGGTATGGAAAGTTTCCCCAGTCTAAGTATGTCAGGCCCTCATCCACTCTTCATTTGTCCCTCGTTAATGTCAGACCCTGCACAAATGTGTATGTTGACCTATGTCAGATACCCCACATTTTTGCTTTATTTAGTCCCTTCTCTGTGTTTCCTAGTGGTGTAACTTCTCTTTCTGTTCCTGAAATTTTGAGCTTCTTTGGAGAATAGATTGCCTTTATATTTGTCTCCTGTAGAGTGTGGAGCATATCTTTGACATGTGAAAAAATAATACACAGTACTCCAGAAGGCCCTCAAATTGTTCCATGGAGTGGTGGCCCCAGGTAAAGAGAAGCAAAGATGTCATAAAGTTTTCTGACCCATCCCATTTTCTACCAAGCACAGCTTAATATGACTAAACAATCTGTCCCACAACATCTCCTTCATCCATTAATACATTAACAGTTATGTTGGAACTAGATCTTAAAGGAATTTAAGATAATGCAGCACATTTACCAATATACTGTAGATTGTCTTGAAAGAAATTGAGTAAGAATGCTACAAGTATATATGTGGTTTTATTTTGATGGAAGGAATATTATTCTTTATACATAATTAAAAATGAATTGATATTTTAGAGACATTATACAGGAAAAAGTTACATGGACAAAGCAATACTGACTCCACTAATGTAATAAAAATAGCAGGGAATGGAGGAAATTAATAACAGAGCAATATTTGGAAATATGTAGTCATTATCATAATAGTCTGTTTAAAAGAATGTATTGCTTAGCTTAATGATTTAGAAGACAATCAGAAAATCAAGAAAAAATACATGAAAATAGCTGATTACCTGGGCCAAAAAATAATTTAGTACAAAATCAAAGGAGGTTAAAAAGTACATAAGTTTGTGTAGATGTAATTGTTTCTACTAGTTGTAATAGGACAGACTGTTGTTTAAGAGCAGCTTAGTGAATTCAATAGATATGTATGGAGTTTGAAAACATCCTGAAGGTATACAGACAATGAAGTAAAATTGTAATTCATATATTTCAGAATCTGTTTTTCACCCAAAAACTGCTTTCTTAGATAACTAAATATAATTAATTAATTAATAGGAATATGGGTGGGTTTCTTTTTGGCTTCAGGTGTTATAAATACATGTTATTTTTGAAAACTCCCTGGAAATAGTTGTTTTTAACAATAAATAACTGCTAATTTTGAGAAGTGTAATTGAAAAAATTAATGTTTCTTTTTCACCAGGTTGGGTTGAAGGAGACCTTGGAAAATACATTGTATTTAAATTGTTTTTCATATAAATAATGTAACCAAACCATCTGGTAGTTTTTATGTTCAATTGTATGCATCTTAGGAAAAGCCTACCCAAGAAAGTCATCCTTATGTATTTTGTTGAATCTTGTACATAACCCCTATTTTACCCTGCACTGTTGGGTAAAGGGTCATATATTACTAACGTTGCTAATAGGACATAAATACAGGCATTTCACATGATGTACCATGTAAATGTAAACCTTTGTAGTTACAAGTTTTTGTAGCTGGAGAATTGTTTTAAAAGGCATGTAATTTATTAGCTATCAGTAGCTGCTTTATTGCCTTGCCGCGCTGCAGTAATAAATAAAAGAAAGTGAACTGATTTTACAAATGGCACACAAGGTGCACATTTTGTGAAAAAAAGTCTTTTTTTAAAGAATTGGCATTAAATCCTTTTTTTGTGATGACAAAGAGGCTAAGAGTGCAAACTGTATTTTCTGTTTATCGAAAACAGTCTTTTTTTCTCGAGGGCATTTTTTCCTATGATCATCAAGGGATTTCAAAAGCAATAAAGTGTGGAATCATTGTTCGACTTGAACAGTATTAAAACTTAGGTTTTAATTTCAGTGAAGTAATAAGATTTGAACCTGTCTCACATTACAGCACTGTAAGGCATTTAGCAATTGTATTTTAAAGGAGGTTTTTAAAATGCAGCTCACTTGTAAGCTAACTGTCTGTCTAGTAATTAATAGTTTCTCTTCAGCACGGGCTGTTGTGATCTTACTAGGAAATCTGTTTTTGTTAATAACAAATTATGATAATTGTAAGGATGTTAATTCTTAATTAGTTTAAACCTTCAGTCATTTTTTGCTTCTTTCTGAGAATAATCTTAAAATGAGGGCAAAGGAGAAAAATGCGACGTTTAAGGGATATAAAATGATTAACTTCAGATTTTTTAAATAAGTGACTCTACAGTTATCTGTAAATTTCAAAAACTTTATTTCCTGATTAAGAACATACTTCAGTCTCCTGCCAACAATGAATAAAGTGTCTTATACATACACACTGCAAGTAAATCATGAATGTTAATTATTTTTGCACAATGTATGTATAGAATAAAGCTACCCGTTTCCTGTGCTCATATGTTCAAGTCCAAGCATTGAGACTTGTACACTTAGCAAAAGACAAAGGTTTAAAATATAAATATTTCTTCAGCTCAGCTTGACAAAATATTTGCTAACGAGATGGTGTTTACCATTGTGAATTGCAGTTGTAAATAATTACATTCAGTTAAATGGAAAAGTTTATATGAAGATATATGTTCAAAACAGCCATCGATGTTTAACATTTGAGTAGTGAGCTATGACCTTTCATGATGATTTTGAACAGTAACTGCTTCCATTAGCCATAAGGTTTGTTTCCTTATTTTAGTAGATGACCTAGATTGTAAATATTAGAGGATCTAAAATAAATCAACACATTATCCTAAGGATACAAAATGTAAGAGCTATTTGTGGTTGGAAGCCTTTGACAGATAGTTTGGGTGAAGCAGATGATTGCCGGCCTCTCGTATCTGGCCTCCATTGCTATGCCTGCAGGCAGTTCAGTGTTATAGTTGTATATTGATGTCAGGGTTACTACTGAGTGGCTCGCAATGACAGATGTCTATAATTACAGGCAATGCTTCCAGTATTTCAGAAGAGCCAGCCTATGTTGAACAATTATCTTATTTCTGGCTTGCCAAAGAGTGTTGTTCAAATTGCTAGTATTAGCCGTGGTGACTGGAACACCTCTCCTAATGCCTTGGGATAGATGTGCAAAAAGCAGTCTGAGATGCAACTTCAGTACAAAATCTTTTTAAACTAAATGATACTGATGAGTTTAAAATACCTAGGGCTTGATGCTGAAAGGTGCTCAGCACCTGCAGCTACTGTTGAGGTCAGTGCAAATCACAGTGCTAAGAAATAGGTCATTATCCTTATGTTTAGATGACAGACTTCTAATGTATGCTTTTGGTTTTAAGTGTATTGTATGCATACCTGAATTCTGACTGCACCATTGATCTACATGAAGCTAAGCACTTCCAGTAGAATTCCGTTTACCACCCTTTTTATGTCTATAACTTCAAGTAGGAATGTAACCCCTTGAGATCACTAGTTTTGTCTCAATGTAGCTGTTTCTCTTTGCAGTTTTCCGACTGGAGCGAAATTTATGCTTCTGCCTATATATTATTGGTTAAGCTCAATCATTAGAGAATATCAAAGCCGTGTTTGTTTCCCATTAAATTCTCACCTGTTTACAAAGCGTCAATCACTGATAAAGTGCTGATTGCCTCCTGGAAACTGCTGCAACAGAGTTGGACACTGGGAGCCTACAAATTTAGTCATGAAAGATGGACAAGCCTGGTTCTGAAGTTAAGGTGATAGACCTTTTGATGAGAATTTCCAAAGGGATAGCAGTGTTAGTCTAGTTCAGCAAAAAAAAAAAAAAAAACCACAACACCAACCCACACACCACAAGGAGTTGTGTGGCACTTAAAGACTGACAGATTTATTTTTTGCATGAGCTTTTGTGGGCGAAAATCCCACTTTGTCAAATGCGAAGTGAGATTTTCTCCCATGAAAGCTCATGCAAAAAATAAATGTTAGTCTTTAAGTGCCACATGACTCCTTGTTTCTTTTGATGAGAACCACTAATAAAATTTGATCCAACTTAAGTGTATGTTTAAGTGGTTTTCTCAATACAGATGAAGTTACCAGGTGCTTGAAATTAAGCACACGCTTAAGTGCATGGCTAAATGAAAACCTAATAGATGAATTAAAACCTGTAGCCAAAAAGAGAGGGAACTAAACCTTTAATTTGCTTCAATAATTTAAATGTTTGAAAAGTAATGGATACATCTTGTGTATTTACCATCCAAAATACGTTGAAAGTAGTGACTTGCTAGTATTTTCACTAAGATCAATTTTAACCCTTTTTATGTGTAAGAATTCAGTATTTTGCTCATATATTAAGCATACAAATTCTCTTTATGGTTAACCAATATAAAGATAGAATGGAATTTGCTTTGTAGTCCTTTTACAAATTTCTTTTCAAATAACCACCTATTCTCTTCAGTACACCTTCAGGGTAGGTGGATATCTTTTAAGACGGGAGGCAGGAGGACAACAAACCTTGGGAAGAGATTGGCTATACCAGTGGCAGTATGAGGAGAATGAGTGAAATTCACTCTCTCTGTCAGAGAAATTTCATTTAAATAAAAGCAATTTCCATTAAAAAAAGAGAGTTTCTCTCAATTGGGAAGTGCACTTGATATGGATAGTTGGAGAGTTTGTTATGCAGTGACACTAGGGTTTTCTGGGAATCCTTTTTCTCTAAGTAAGTAGACGTTAAGTAAGAAGGTGGGACAGGAACAACCTATTATGGTACCATTAAGTGCTGGAGTCCTAGAATCTGTTAAAATGAGCACAACATTTCTATGATGATTAAACATTCCTCCAGTCTTCTGGAGAGGGAACACCCATGATGCTGATACTGAATCAAAGTAACTTATGTACCTGCTGTATGTTCATGCTTCTCTGTCTGATGCTATAGCTGAGAGTTGCAATCCCAGTACTCTGATTATTATAGTTACTATTATTTTAAAATGTCATTTTATAAATGCCTGTGTCAGGCAAAGGCAGTACTTTAATTAAACTTGATGTGCATCCAGTATACAAAAGTGACATTCACGGCATTGGTACACTTCCTTCTCTACTAATTGGGGGGACAGGTGGCAACAAATGGGAGAAAGGTGTTTTGATGCCCAGTAGAGGGTGATCTCTTCCCTGCGTTCTCACAGATTGTTTAAAAGTCAGCCATAAATATCTGTTTAACTTTTTTCCTCCCCAATACCTATATCATATAGTCAGAGGCGGCCTTAGGCAATTGAGGGCCCTAGGCGAAGACCCATTGTGGGGCCCCCTAAAGGGCCCACTATTGGCCCCCACTGCTACCTTCCCTGTGGCCCCAGTCCCCCCTGCACCCTTAATTGCCCCTATATCACCCCCCAGGATTCGTTGTTTGTTTTGCTGAACCAAACTAATATGATTATCCCTCTGGAACTCGTAAATTATTCTTGGGCATGGTATTTTTAAAGATCTTCCCATCATGAAGCTTGTAAGTTGATCATCTTTCACTTAACATAAATCAGCTAATGCTGAACTACAAAGTTGAAGTGAACATTTTATTTTTTTTTTTTAAAAAAGTGTGAGCATTAATTAATAAATAAGTGGTAACATTAATGATGGCTCAAAAATAACTAAAATACTGCATTTAAAATTTTGGCAGTCAAATCTTACAAATTTTTCATATAGGCTTGGGTATATGTCCACCAGAGATATTTAATGCAAATAATTATAATAAACAAAAATAAGTGAAAAGGAGGTTTCTAGTGTGTAGCTATAAATGAAAAACACCAAATTTCAATGAAATTCTCTGAAGTACTCAAGTTTATAAGACTCTGGCCCACTCAAAAATATTAAATAGTTAAGTACAAAAGAAGCTAAAAAATTACTTATCAAAAGAAAGACATACAGCACAGACATCACACACAGGTGTAATGATTGCCAAAGGGAAGCACTGTATTTAGATGTAGCAGCCTAGATGGACCTACCTGGTAACCTGAGCTAAAAAAAAAAAAAAAGCCAAAGTAAAAATTGTCACAAAGTCAAAGGAAAAGGCAAAAGAACAGGTAAAAAAAGAAAAGAGAAAGGCGAAATTTAATTTCACAAAATTAAAAAATGGCGAAATAAATGGGCATACTGAGGAATTAAAAGGTGAGGCCACTGGAAAAGTTCCTGCTGTTGTGCTGTCTATTGCTTGCTCCTGCTTTTTTAGCACGTCACTGTGAAGGTGATGGGCAGACAATGGTGAAATCTGCATTTCAGATGAAGCACAGATCTTAATGATAACTTGCCTTGATGAGCCAAGAATGAGAAGTGCTTAGGCTTCCAGCCCTACTAGCTCTGCTAGATGGGAAAAATGTCTATATTTTTCTATGTTTTCATTTCTGTCTACCAGATTGAAGACGGGGCCCCTTATTGCTTGGGGCCCTAGGCGGCCACATGCTTTGCCTAGCCCAAAAGCCGCCACTGCATATAGTTTCCTAAATTAGGTAGCTAAACATTCAGCTAAAGAGGAAATGGCTCACCTAACTACATTTTGTATTTTGTTGGCATGGTCTCTGCGCTGAGGATCATGAGACCTCAGTTTTTAGGACAAGTTAAAGTCCATCGATGTACCTGTTCAGGAACACAGGCTTTCTTGACAGCATAATTTAGAGCCTGGGCAGTGTTGTTCTCTTTGTTCTGAGGTACAAGTAATTGGATTAGGAAAGCTTCAATTGTTGATTTAGTCCCTTCCCCTTACTGTCAATTGCTTGCCTCACTAAGTAGGGGAGTTAGCAATTCTGTTCGTCTCTCTTTGTATCAAATACTTTTTCTCTTAGGTTTTTAGGCTAACAACTAGGAGCTCAGATTTCCAACTTATCAAGTGGATTTGGAAGCTCAGTTCGTGTTGATTTTACTGGCAATTGAGCATCCAGATCCCTTAGGTAACTTTGGAAATCTCATTATGGGGACCTGAACAAAGACATTTAAATCTGTATATAGCCACCTGTAACTGCCTTGATTTTCAGAAGCCTCTAAAGATCAAGCCATTTATTTAAGTTCTTAACTTAAGCACTCAGCTGCTGACCTGTGATATGCAGGTGCACTGGTAGGATATGCAGGAATGTGGGGTTCAATTCACCCCTTCCCAGTAAGATCTTGCAAAATAAGCTCATGATTCCAAACTAAAGGCAATATAGGGACCAGCCTGCACCTAACTCTAAGGATATGTAGTCATCCCCATTTAACCCTCAGACATATGTATGTATTGATGTATACAGCATACACTTGAGGAAGGCTCATACTACTCTTTTTTGGAAAAACAGTAAGGTGTTCCAGAGTAGGTCCACACCTCAACCCACCCACCTCTTCTGCATTAACAACATCAGGGTTCATGAGCTCAGCATGCAGCTGATAATGCTCTGCCCTCACTCAGCTGTTTTAAAAACAGTAAAGGCCTGTTTTTGCCCTCCCTATCTGATGACGAAATACTTTAATGTTGTGTTTTACATTAGTTCTTGTTCTCTGCAGCAGGGCCTGGAGAACTTCAGGAAGTTATAACATCATAAGCATTTATTGGGTGCCTGAGGGTAACAACTTTACAGTAGTTTTCTAAAGATTCATTATCTGGGATCTTAATTCGTTATAACAGCTTTTATGAAACATATAGAATCAACATTTTCTTGTATTTTCTTATTTGCACAGTGTGAGAGATTCATTGCTCTGTTTTAATTTGTTTCATGTGGTGCATTTGAGTACATTCCATACAGTGCTGTTATTGAATTTCTGTGACTGTCATTATACAGTGATACAACCTTTAGGAACTCATATTCTGAGTTTCCCAGATCTGTAATCTATTTCACATTTAAGATTTGACATAATTAACTTCTTTAGAGTTATAATGATAGTTCAAAAAAAAAAAACCCTAAATATGACATGAATGTAGAGCAATAAAACTTTAATTTTTACAATGCTTTGTATTATTATTTATCTATATTTTCTTAAACTGTAATTAAGTTCAACTGAGTTGCTTCATAAAATGTAGTCTTTGCCCTTGTATTTATATATCTCTGCCTCCCCTCCTTCCTCTTGCCTTCCCTGTTTTTCACAGTGTAGCAAATAAACTTCAAATTTGCTGGGGAAAAAGAGTAGCAATATGTAGTTTGAGTAGTGGGTGAATTACAGTGCCTTTTGGATCACAGAAGAGGCCCTCACTTGTTCACAAGTTCCACAGGGTTGGCCCTGTTAGTCTGTTTCACCAAAATGAACAAGGAGTCCTGTAGCAGTTTTTAGGCTAACAATTTTTTTTTTTATTGCATAAGCTTTCAGGAGTATAATCCCACTTCATCAGATGCATGAAAAGGAAACTGTAGTTTGTTGGTTGTATATGTACATGCAGAGAAGGGTGAATCACTTTAGTCTGTTTCAGCAAACCAAAGAATTTGTTTTGATTCCAACATTGTAAATGTGGCTTTTAAATTACAGTCAATGAGAAGATGAGACTGTTACAAGGGCATATTACCTATTGTAATGAGTTAGCCTTTCTAAGTCTATTTAGACCCAAGGTGATGGTGTCAGGTTTGCATATGTAGTTTCACATTGAAGTCTGGTTTTGAAGTTCTGTAACAGACATGTTCCAAAGGGGCAGTCATGTTAATTTAGTTCAGTAAAACAAACAAGGAGTCCTGTGGCACTTAAAGACTAACAAATTTATTTATTGCATGAAACAGACATGAAAGTTACAGTACTTGAGGGGGGAAAAAAACACCTTCAAAAGCACACACACCCATGTGAAATTACAGAGCAGGAATTCATATGCAAACTTGACACCATTATCTTGGGTTAGAATAGAGCTTTAGAATGGCTAACTCGTCACAACAGACAATTTGCCCTCTTAACATTCTCACCTTCTCATCTATTGCACTGTAAAGGGCACATCCACACTGTTTTTGAATCAAAACAACTTATTTGGTTTGCTGGAACAGAATAACAGACTACCCAGTAAAAACAATGAGAGTCCTGTGGCGCCTTATAGATTTACGTATTTCTTTGGGTGCAAGCTTTCATGGGCTGCAAACCGTGCAGTTTGACAGAGTGGGTTGGAGTCTGCAACAGCTTATGCCTGAAGAAATCTGTTAAGTCTATAAGGTGCTACAGGAGTTTTGTTATTTTTGCTGTACACAGACTAACATGACTACTGCTCTGGAAAAGACTACCCCTGTGACTCATCTTTCTGTGCGTGTGTATGTATACACCTAACTTACTGCAGTTTCCATTTCATGGATCTGAAGAAGTGGGATTATTATACCCATGAAAGCTTGTACAATAAATAAATTTGTTGGTTTTTAAAAGTGCTACAGGACTCATTTGTTTCACTTGTTCACAAGCTCTGCTGTTGGCTTTTGGAAACCTCTACGTACTATTGATTTACTGTTAATGATACAGATAAAGTGTGTTTTGATATGGGTTCATGACGACTTCATCCCAAACATGCCCCTTTCCATTAGAGAATATTATTCACTTACTCTGTAATTTTCCATGCTGGTTGCATACTTTCCTTTCACTAGAATACTCTCTGATTTGATTAGTGCGCTGGCTGTCACTTACTGTGTAGAATCCTGGAAACAAGATCCTACTCAGTCTTCCTTTGTGCGAACTTCAGTATGTGTGGCAATGAGGGAGGTCTCTGTTACTAAAAGGGGGAGTTACCACCTGTACATATTTTCATCCCATGAACTCAGCTTGCAGAATGATTTAAGATCAGAATTTAACTAGGAATCTCATCACTTTGTGGTGTTTCATTTTCTTACTGTGAAGTTGAGTTGCACTGAGCTGATATGGCACCATGACCACATGGTTTCATAACCTGATGTGCATGTAAAGTTGCAGATATTGTGGCTGGACTGGGTGGGGAATAAGAACCTTCAAAATTCTAAAAATGGCTGAAAATGAATTATTCTTCTAGCAGTCTCCTTCTAATTTATGGTCAAATCATCCCGCTAATGGAAGTGTTTATGAAAGGACCTGAATGCCCCAGAATTTGTCATACTGCTGCATAGGATGATTTAGGATGCAAGTATCTCATGAAAGTGTGTCATCATGCAGTTCTTGTGGGATCAAGCCAACTGAGTTCATATATGGTTAATATTTATATGTAAATAATATTTAATATATAATATGGGGTTATGATATAATTATTGTAATTATATAATAATATAGGGTTATAGCAATATATATTTATATTTAATGCATCCAGAGAATGACCCTCCTTTGATTTAAATTGGATGTTAAAAATAGGGGCATGTCAGGAGACCATGCTACATCACCCCAAGGCCCAATTGGTAGTAGTACCCTTTCCTCCTGGAATACATTCCATCTGCTGCTGCTTAGAATTTTGTAATTTTGTAACTCATATATCCAAACATAATAGCTGCCTAATGAGTCAAGAAAAATGGTACTTAAAAAATATTTGCATGCAGTTGCCATGACGGCCAAGACTGTGCAGTTTCTCGCAGCAAGAACCTATTTTTTCTTGGTAATGATGTCACCCTAGAAGGTAAATTTTGTAGTTTCAAAACAAACCTTAAATCCAGGTGCGACTGTGTATTTGACTAATATCTCCTATATTGTGTAACGGTATTGCAGCTTTTCCCCTAAAATGGCAAATCCTAATATTTGGCTCGGAAGGAAAAGATTACTGGGTTATAGAAGACAAGCTAATCTAAAATGTAATGTAACTGCACTATCATGTTCTTCACAATATAGGTGGAGGCGTGCGTGAGAAATGTTAGCACAGAAAACCCTGGGGTATGGAAGGGGGTGTGAAAGAGAGAGAAATATATGGTGCTTGCAGTGGCACCTGTGGTTAAGGTTGACTGACATATTTGTTTATATTTCTATTACCTTCTGTTTATTGAAGATGAGTTTTAACCACCTCATTATCTACTTGCAAATTTACAAAAGATTTATGTAATCTTACAAAATGTATAGTAGTCTTTAAAGCAGTCACTGTATTCGTACAGTGATTTAAAGTGACCTTGTCACATGTGAAAACAAATCAGATTGTTGTTGTTAATGAGCTTTTCAATTTACTATTCAGTGGATCGGATAAGTAGATTTAAGAGGTAATGATCCTGTTTAGCACTCAAGCTTGGCTGTCAGATCCTAATAGTTGAAGGAAATCCTCAGGGACAAAAGCGTTGACACAGTTCTTGATGGGATAATGGGAATCAAAGCTAATGGATGATAAAAGGAGTAGTAAGAGTTACAAGGATAATTGTGGATTAAAGCACTGCTCTTTGTCAACATTGACTGCTTTTCCAGTATTTTATTTGGTAAAGTCTGATGTGGCGAGAACCTTGTTTGGCAACAATGTAGTGCTAATACAGGAGGTGAGCTCTTGCTGTTGCATTTCCTATTGCAGGGAAGGAAAACATTTGAATAGCATTATGTTAGGAGAATGCAAAACTCCCTGGTGAAAAGTTCTGATGTGAAAAAAGTTGAAAACAAATACAGAGGTTAAACTTTTGCCAGAAGAAAAATGAATAGTATACCTTGTTTCAGTACCATAGTATTTACAATTAAAGTACTAGAATGAGCATTAAATATGTATTATAAATGATAATTCTCTAAATATTTAACACTATTTTTTCAAGATATAAAAAGGGAATTATGCAGGCTCTGTAATAAAGAATTTTAGTATTCCAATTGTCCAAAGATTTTATCAGAAGAAAGGCCTATTAAAAGCTGACATTTTGACATATGCTGAAAATAATACATCTTTGCTGTTGAGGTCCCAGGGTGTCTCCAGTTACTGAAATTAGTCATCAGGATGTTGTATTCCAATCTGAAATCTATGGGATATGAAGACATGGTCTCTACTTGCTCCATCATAAATACTGGTGTTTCCTAAGAGTGGACTGGATGGGCTGGCATCAATAGCTGTGACAGAAATGGATAGAAACAAGCATGATGTCCACTAGAAGTATTCAATATCTGAAATTTATAAGTGTGATAAGTAATGTTTCAGAATACAGTTGGCAGCTAGATGGCACCAGCTTGTCATCGTTGGGTGGCTTACATTACACATCTTATGAGTTTGGTGATCTCATCCTATATCTTAGAGGATATTTGCCCTGATTGTATAATATTGCAGAATTTCATACAGTTGGTACGCCTGTTGCTTGTGGGATGTAGGGTTAAAGTGGAAATACTTAAGGACTGAATTGAAATGCACTGATTGATAGAGCTGCGTTTGGCCCAGACGTTTAAAGAAAAGCAGGGGCACCCGAAACTGAGCATAAGATGCATGGGTAGAACAGTGTGGTGGATTTTGCTAAGTGTCTGTCCCCTCTGTGTCAGATTCTAGTAGGGTTTTGTCAAGTCATTCACTAAAAATGTCACCAAAATTTTGTAAAGAGCATATAGTAATAGTAGTTGGGAGTTATAATTCTACCGTACATGACTTGACCTGCTGATTGCTAGGGCATCATGATAATGGATCACTCTGGCTGGCAGAATATGGAGAAAACTTGGGAGTTAATCAGTGTCTGGACCTGGAATGAAGAGTGATCAAACACCCCAAAATTCCATGTCTTCAGGTTACTGTGAAGGGAAGGGAAAGCCCATGAGTGGTTGGCTGGGGATGCCTAGTTCAACTTGATTGTCTGAATGAAAATGCAGCAACTTACCAAATGTAAGCAATGGTTCAGGAGCAACATCTGCACTGAGTTGCTAAGGCTAGAGAGCAATGGAAGGTACCTCAAGCATTACTTTTCTGCACTTCATTAAGGTAGTTTATATAGCACCATTACTTCCTTCAGAGGAGGTGGTTTGCTCACTGAACCACAGAGTAAGTGCATTGCTTACACAGACTATTTATGACTTCGGTTTGGAAGGATATGGTTAAACAGGGGTGAGTGAAAATCTCTCAGCTTTAAATTCCTCAGTCTTTGCCTTGGAGGCTATGACTCATCTATACACATGATTTAGTTTGGGTCAGATTACGGATTAAGAGAATAATCCACATTCATGCTTGTATCCCTCTGCTGCATAAACAAAATGTGGAAGGTTTAATATATTCTTTAAGTAAAATTTTTGATAGTTGTTAATGTCCATAATATGTTACTGTTGAAATGTTTATTTTCAGGTATATGCCCGAATGTCAGAAGTTTTAGGAATAACAGATGACAACCATGTTCTAGAAACATTTATGGCAAAAATGTGAGTTTATGCTTGAGTTCTATTCTGTCCATTATATATTTTGTCTTTAATGTTTATCACAGTTTTCATTTTAGAGTCCAGCTGAATTTTAATGGGAATAATTTTAGGTGTTTTTCATAAATCGTTTTAAACTTTGAGACATACGGTAAAATTTTCCTACATTCCCATGTAAAAAGAAACTTTCGGCTGCTAAATGCTGACTGTCAATTGAACTAAAACTGTTAGGTGCCTGAATTGCTTTTGAAAATGGGATTGAGGAGCCTAGATCACTGAGACGGTTTTGAAAATATCGCTAATGGTCATTGTGATCTTGGGAGTGAGAGAGAGAGAGAGAGAGAGTGTGTGTGTGTGTGTGCGCGTGTGCGCATGTATGCATGCGCATGTACCCACTTTTGACACAGAACTATCCTTTTTCTTCATGACTTAACCTGCTAAGCCATACAGCTTTTCTCCCATTTGTACCATAGTAACTGCCAGGCAAAATGACCAACTTCACTCTCCAGGGTGGCAGCTCATCTTTATTGCCCCAGTTTGATACTTACCTCAGTACAGTACAGATGCTGGAAAATGAGCATTGAAGGTTACTTGTAGTCACATTTTTGAATTTTCAAAATTAGAGTTGGAAGATCATTCAGAGGGGCAGATCCCTCCCTTAACAAAATATAAATTCAGAGAGGGTTGAGGTCATAGAATACCAAGGCCTGAAGCAGCTGAGGGATATTAATCATTTATTTTTGTCGTTTTAAATATTCACAGTTGCAGGAAGTTATGGGTGGGTCAGACAGTGTGGAAATCAAAATAATAATTATTTAATGTCAATAGGCATTGAACTTAAAAAGTTAATGCTTTATAACAGTTAACACAAATCCTAAAAATATAATTTTACAAGTAATAAATTATCTTCAAATAAAACTCTAAGTTCTCAAGCTGCATTTTTCTTTCTTTGCCTATCTCTGCATTTCTGTTATCATCTATGGAACGATTTTGTCAGTGTATGCATGTGAGTAGAGTGAAATCTAATTTATTGACATTTACTGATAAAAATCTAATCCTTCCAAGCCAATTTATGAACAGTCTTTGACTTGACTTGATTATTTGTAATGTGGTTGGGGCAGAGATCATGTTGAGTTCATTTATCTATATGGCATATAACATGCTTCTGCGGCCTCCATGTGTAAATACTAAAAAAATAAATAAGAATTATTTCCAGGAGATGAACACAACTGAGGAATTCTGTCCTGTCCTGTCAGGGTAAAAGTACATTCTATAAGTTAATGCATCTTTCCTTGGCAAATCTCTGCACACCTTCTCTAAATGCTACAGGCCTCAGCTAATGCATCAATGGTCAGCTGATGTGTGCTTGCATTTGCCTTCTCCAGAGAAGACCCTTACTTAGGAGAACAGGTGAAAACACACTATGGGTGTTTTGTCATTCATTCCCCTTCCTCTGCCCCACTTGAGCAGCTTTTAGCTTCTGAATACTGTATTCCCACCCAGTAGACCTTTGGTTCCTACTGTTAAGTACTGTGACCTGTATTGGACAGAACAAGATACAGAAAAACAAATTAGTTCTCCCCTTGCCTGCGAATGTGTCTTTTGTGACTTAGTCTATCAGCACAGTGGTCCACCTTCATGGATGCTTGTCCTGCAGTTTTTGGAAGAAGCACTGGCTTGAGATTTAGGTGGGCTAACCTTCATTCTTTAACATCAGAATGCAGTAAAACTATGAAATGTGGGAGGGACCGTTATGTGGAGTCTTTGACCAACTTGCAGAAAACCAATTAAAAGGTAAAAAGATAAGACATTCATGACAAAAGTACTTTGCATAAACAATGTAAACTAAGAAATGAAATTCTATGTATACACATAGGATTTTATAGGAACACTTCTGAAAAAGTCAATTTAAAAACAATCCAAGTTCTTGATGATGATCCATATTTTTCTTTCCCTTCATGGTTATTACATTTATATGAAAAAAAAGTAACTTCATTTATGAATTTGTTTAATTGCATTAGAAGTAATTTCAACATCACAAAAAAGCCCAGTATTTCTTAAACTAAAGAATAGGAGGTAAATACTATCATCAAATGATATTTAATCTGTTTTCTAACAATACTGTTCTTAGTGGAAGATCAGAACTAGCATCTATAGTACACTGACCCAGCAAATAAAACTTTGTGGTCAGTCCTTATGGGCAACATTTTTATTGCGTTATACCTAGGCCTACTCTGAGCAACATCTGCCAAGTGTGCCAGGTAGTCTGCATGTTTTATACAAAGGACACATGCAGACACTGAGACAACCAGACACTTCCCATCATAAGCCAAGTCAATATCTTAACCCAAATCTCTCTATTAGAAAGCTATTAGCTCACTGCATAGATTAAAACCATTGATCCTGCTTTTTTCTATGTAAGGAAAATGTTAATGTTCATGGTAAATATTTTCTGTAACACTGCATTCTTCATATACACCACTGTGATTGCATGGTGGTGTCTGGTACACCACCCTTATTTGCTATTCAAAGGGTTAATGCCTCCTTCTTAATGGTAATCAGTGTCTTTTGTATCGGAAAGTGCGAGAAATACATTGGTAATGTTGACATAACACTTCATCATTGCAGTCCGCCATTAGAATTACTGGATACTGCTGTGACCATGTGACAGCATCAAGAAACTACATTTGTATCTAATCATGAAATACTAGCAATTTGTCTATGGTACCTGAGTCTCGAAATGGGTTGTCAAGACACTTCAAATGCATGAAGAAAACGTTCTGTATTTGAATATTTTGGGAAGAACATAGGGAACACACGCATAATGGTTTGATATGAAATGGTCAAACAGTTGGTGATTCTTCATAACATTGATTTTTTTTTTTTTTGTATTCCACTAATTGGGGGACTTGCACCTCCTCTTTGGAAGTAGCTTGTGGGTTCTTACGACAAATTTGGTTTCTGGTTTGCCATGTGCAGCATTCCTTCAAGTCTGATGTCA
This sequence comes from Podocnemis expansa, assembly GCA_007922195.1. Classification (NCBI taxonomy): domain Eukaryota; kingdom Metazoa; phylum Chordata; order Testudines; family Podocnemididae; genus Podocnemis; species Podocnemis expansa. The sequence continues at coordinate 29,313,027 of ML682007.1, forward strand.
CCTGAGTTGTGACTGAGGTGAACTGTATTTCTCTCGTCTTGGATTTGAAGACATTTTGTGCTAAATTATCTTAGCCACATTTGTTCTTGATATCAAATTTGGAGCATCTTTATTCCTGTGCTCTTAAGCTTCTCCTTTTGATTGTGTTAGTGTGAGCTTCACACTGCAGAACTAGCCAGCAATATCGGCTGATGAATTCTTCAGTCATGTTGTGCTGGTCATGCGGTCTGATGCAGCTTGACTCTGGGGTACTGCTGAACATGCTTGTTCTCTGGCTTTTGCTGACATTCAGATATGTTCCTGTCAATGAAATACAGTTTCTCCAAACCTTGTTGTTATCCAACATAGCATAAGGTGGCAGTGCACACCTATGACAGAGGTAGGGCACAGCCAATAACCCTCCACAGATCCCAAACTTTTCTCTACCCAGGAATGTACTCTGAGATAATATCTTCTGCTGGACAAAAGTTTCTCTAGCACAAACTCGTTAAAAAGTCCACTTCCCCTTTTATGGTGAGGCAGTTATGTGCCAGCTTTTGTTATTGAGCTAAGATTCCTAGACATTTCAATTCAAGACCACAGTATTGAAGATAATCTATTAGGCTTCTAAATCTGCTAAGCATTGCAATGCTGAGTGCGGCAACAACTGATGTCACTTTAAAAAATTGGGCCCTACCCTCAAAATTAGTTCTTCCAGGGCTTCCAGCCTTATTTATCTTGTATCATGCTTGTTCTCATAGATTCAGGTATTGTTGTACATATTGAATTGTGATTGGTTGTAGGTTCATGCAAATAATTAGTTTGTAAAATTCCTCAGTTCAAGTGTTTGTTTTGAGGGTAGACTCATTTTTGTTAGCATGCTGTTTGGGAACTCATGCCCAGTGTTATAAATATGTTATTTAAACTTGTTAGTATTCATAGTAATTAATTATTAGGGTTCAAAAAGTGTTTGTTCATATGATGTGGTATTTGTTTTATGCAGTTGGTCACCAGAGTCACCTAATATTGTTTCTACTCCCTGATAAAATAATTGAAATGAGATAAATAAATAGCTAACAACAAACATCCTTTATGAATGGATGGATAAATACAGTATTTATCTATCTGTGGTGCATGTACGTGTGTGTGTGTGTGTGTGTGTGTATATATATAATTTTGTTTTTCCTACAGTATCTGTCGTCTTAATATCTAAACATCAGATTCCTGTAAAATTCAGGATTTGTGAATATTTCACAAATACCCAGCAATTACCTGAATGCTCGTGAATAGCCAATATGACCCCATGAATCATAGCAAACTACAGCTCAGAACTTTCCTTCATGAAAGTTGTGTGTGTGTTTTAACTATTTGCATTTACCCAGCTCTAATGAAGAGTGTATATTCAATCAATGTCACTGTGCCACAGGGAGCTCTTAGCTGTAAATGATGATAACCTACAAGAAATAATTAAAGAGTGAATATATAAAGCCTTGTTGCAAGCATATTGCTCATTTCTTCCTTGTTACTGAAACAGAAATATCACATTATGGCTGCGATTTTCAAAGACATTTATGTGATTTGGATACCTAGCTTTCATTCATTTTAATGGGAATTGAGTATCCAAATCCCTAAGGCATATTGGAAATTTTCAGCCTGAAATATTAAATTGTTTGTCTCCCTGAATTTAAAAAACATACCTTGTGTAAAAATGACCAAAATAACCTTGAGTGCAAAGAATATCCATATGTAATGTGACTTGAGTTGTTAGCTATCTTGAAATTTTGTTCGTTTCATTCATAATTAAGCTTCTTCAACTTTTTGAATGTTTAACTATCATTCATATCTACATGAAAACAGAATGACAAAACTTCAACATATGTTTCAAGCTCATACTTGTACTTTCACATCATCTTCATTTTTTAAATATTTGCACAGATTTCTGTTCTTCTCCGTTTAAGGTAGCAAACTAGAACACAGCATTATCACAGGCATGGCATGACATAAGTTGTGGGGAGGCCCACCATCTTCTTGAGTGACTTCTTTGCAACTCTCCCCCTGCTTGCACCTACACTTCAGGCCTTCATCCTCCCTGTCCCACATTCACTGTACACTTTGTGTTTTCTGTTCCTCGTTCCTTTCCTGATTTTTCCCTTATCCTCCCATATGATTGCTTCCCTAGATTGTCAACCCCATTCTCAGTTAAGATGTAACATACAAGAGTGTCTTATTCATTGCACAACTTCCCCCAAGTTTCCTACAGTATTTTGTCTGTAATCTTGTCATGCAGTCAGCACCATGGACAGCCTTAGGAGCAGTGAGTGTGTGACTCTCTGGGCACACATCTGGGGGATACTTCATTAAGAAAATATCATTAGGATGATCAAGGGAAGGAAAGCACTAGGAAATTGTTGAGTAGTTCAGAAAGCTTGAGAGAGTTGGACCACTTTTACATCCATTATTACCGCTGTTCATTGACATCATGCCTCTTATTTACACAACAAGTATTCACTGGTCAGAACAGATTGAACTAAGCTGTTGGTGTATTTGTCTATGTAATATATGGTAATTTACTTTGTGTAGGATTTGCAGTAAGAGTAGAAGAAGGGATTTATCTTTCTATTCAAGGTTCTTTTTTAATACAGTCTAAAATAATAAGGCAAATAGCTTCAAAGACTTTTCATTAAGAAAAGTATGATCTTTAGTCTGATGATCCAGCTAGAAAATAAAGCTGTTTTTGCGTTAGAAGCAGTATTGTTAGCGAAGGGCTCATAGGCAGTTGGGTGGCTGCAGAACAGAGAGTTAAGGCAGACTGAGCTGCTCTTACCTGGTTCAGTCTCAGAGGCCTGAGTCTAGTTATTCTGATCCCTTGGTACTGGATCTAACAATAAGTATTCATGTTACCAGAATTACTATAAAACTTTCTGTTTGAGTATTGTTTTTTTACCACTTTATAAAGACTGGAATAATGTTAGTGACACTCTTTCAGTTTCTGAGAAAATTTACAGCTCTGTAATTTGGTTTTGGTATAGTTACCAAATATGGAAACAGTCATTTCTTTTTTGCCACATTATGTATATTTGCTTTTAAATATGCAATCTCTCCTAGTCTATTGTGTAAATTTCTGTAGATTTGAGATTCTGGTTGGCAGACCTGATGAATTGTTTGTATTCTGTCATATTTTTGAAATTTCTGGCTCAGTGGCTTTAATTCTTAAACTTAGGATGCTTTTTATCAAAGAGATGAGAGAGAGAAGCACACCAGCACTTAGACTCAGTTGACTTCTTGAGCTTGAATTTTTCCTCTGTGGTGTTCCTTGGCTACTCTGCATTAAGTATAGGAAGATCAAAAAATTGGTTGGGATTTGTGTCCTGTACACTTGGTTATATTTCTGTTCAGTTTTTACAGATTTTTCCAATGAGCTGATAATAAGGTATAAACATAAGATAATACATTACATAATAATAATGCCTATCATTCCTGTTGTATGGTGGTGAAACTGATAGCATTATAAATGTACCAATATGTTGCTGACCTTTTACATGCCCTGTTTGTTCTTTTCATTGAAATGCAGCACCACATGGAGAAAAAAGACTAGGCCAAACTGGGAAGAAACATTAGAGGGGGAAAAAAAGTCAAACAAGAATGGGCAGCTTTTTCTAAATGGTCTGGTTTGCTTATTCTGGCACTAGACATTCAAGCTTTGGACACTGAAGTATGAACTTAGAATAGATTTCCTCTTTTTATTAAGAATTGGGTCTTATGATTTTAGTATTGATGTCAGATCTGAATAGTCTAAATTCATTTATTGCTTTGTACAGTATATATTGGTTAGGATTTAGTATAGTGCAAACATTTTGAGAACTCCCAACAACAGGGATAAACTGTGAATTACTGTATAGATATGTTAGAATGGCCTGTTTCTTCAAGGTGATATGAGCTATTGTATTTAATCATAGTGGTTTTTATTAAATTAATGAGTGCTATTTGTGCATTTAAGATGAGCAACTGGGGGGGGGAGGTGTGAAGGGGTTGAAGTGTTAGCCTAGAAATGGGCAAATAATTAAGTTCTCCAAACATGGAGCTGTCCAGATCAACTTTCTCACACAACAAAACAAACTTTCGCATACATACCCCTATGAGAAAAGGACTTAAGCTTTACCCCGCATAGTAGTACTTTTTCTGTGTGTGTACCCTAAAGATGACGTGGAACAACACTGTGTCAGTTTAAGCACTTAACTTCTCTCCTTCAGGTTTCTCATCCCTATAATTGAAAAACACATACATATGTGCTTGCATTATAAACAGGGATATACAATGAGTACTGGTATGTCACTGAACATGAAACAGGTACATTTGGAAGGGTTCTGATGGTTTCTTTTAATGTCTGCAAATTAATCCAGCATCATTGTAGCTATTGTACATTTTCTTACACAACGCACAACACTTTCTCAACACTTTGCTATTTCCAAGCATTTTGCAAACATTAAGAGGTATCAGTACATTTCTTACAAGATGGGACCACATTGTGAGCCATCTTAAGTTATAGCTTCTGGAGGCATATGCCTGATTAGGTGGGGGAGAAGGTAGCTGAGTGCTTTCCTAAGTATCCCCACAAAATGTGTCCACCCAAGAACAGTCATAACTTGCTGAAGAGGTATTGGTCAATACTTTGGTTCTTGGGTTTGTTTGCAGATACTGAAGGAGAACTTCTGAACCCTTGTATGTTGTATTGTTTTCAAATCTAATGCCATATCTGTTATCAGTATAAATCCTTATTAGGATGTTTGGGGGGGTTTTTTTGGGTTTTTTTTTAACAGTACTGCTTATGAGAGAAGGGTGATCCAAGTTTAGGGGCTAACCTCTGGCGGCCCCAGCTTAAGTCCCTGCTTCATCACAAACTCCCTTATGTGTAGCTTAATCTCTCTTTGCCTCCCTTCCCCATATGTAAAGTGTGAATATTGGCATTTCCCCGTCTCCTGTAGGATAAATACATTAATGAAAATGAATTGAATGGATATTGTGGGCATGGGGTGCCATGTAAATATATGAGCTCAAGAAGGAGACGGTTGTGTTTAGGATGATATATTTACCATGAAAAATGTCAGGGAATGTAAAAATGGGATATTTAATGTTAAAATGATTGTAGGATTATAAAAATATTGCAAGTATCAGTTCAAGAATAAAAGTATTGAATTTATTTATTTTTATAATGTTTCACATCTCATAAAATAAACAAAATGAGTCTATCAGAACAATGGAGTTATACAATAGTACAAAACATCATTTTTTATAAACTTTTTTTTTTTTTAATTCTTCTAGTGTTACAAACCTTAAATGCTGGGGACGATGTGAGCCTGTGATTTCAAGGACTCTTCAGTTTCTAAATGATCTTTCTGTTGGATATCCTTTTTATTGTACATTGCAGGTCCTTTTCAATGAAAATAATTTAGTAAAAACAAATTTGTGCAAGCTGCTTTCCTTTTTATTTTATAGTAAATTGTTATAGTTCCAGTGAAGATCTTAATATTAAAATATTAGTTTTGCTTGGCCTTTTAATATGCGTAGCACACTGTCTTTCTCTTTACCTATTTCCCCTTTCTTATTCTCAACACAAGATGATCCATACAACCAGTCTAGATTGTCCAAACGATAAGTAAGTCATTGATTCTAAAGAGAGCAAGGCTCAACATATTTTGGCTCTGATTCAGCTGAGGGACTGAAACCCATACCTGACTTGAAGCATGAGTTATCCCATTAAAACGCATGTGATTACTTACAGCTGTAAAGTCCTAGGTTTAAGTAGCCTAGAGAAGGAAGGCCTTCAATGCTTCTGTTAACAACACCTTGCTCTTGAATTTTCATTAACAGTTCACTGAAGTTCCAAGTTAAATTATTCTTTGACACAAACTTTTTAAGATTGGTACTTAAATCATGCATCATAAAAGAGAATGGGATATTTTTATTCTTTGTGATTCACAGAGCTCCTTTCAGACAAGATCCATTTTTTAAAAAAATTAGCATGTAGCCATTTTGAAATATCAAGATGTTTAAGTAGATATGGGCAACGCAAAACAAAATTTTCAGAATGGACAGAAATGTTCAGTCTGGGAAGTCCTTAGATATTTTTAAAATAAAAACTGCTTTGCTTTCAGGTGGAGAGATTAATGTTTTAGACAGTCAGAAAGTAAAGGAGTCTGGAAAGTGTAGCCTAAAATCATTTTTTTTCCTCTGTGGAATTCTAGTCATCACAGCAGAGTGTTAATATATTTCCTTGTTTTAAAGGCTGCTTGTTGTTTTACAGATCGAATAAGTTTCATTCCATTGAGCTAAAATTATGCAAAGTCTGTTTTCTCATACTTACTGTGATTATTATTAATTAACCAACATGGGAGATGTTAAATATATGTATATCTACTGTTAATACCACCAGATGTCTAGGGCACAGGTGAAATCTGAACATCACTAAAGTATTTAACAAAAACAAAAAGGAGATTGTTTATTGCATTGCATGAATAGATAAGAAAGTACAAGGGTTAATGGGTTCTCTCTCCTTCTGTGGGGTCTGCTTGTTTTGATTGTGTTCAGTACACCAAGTTAAACAAGAAGTTGTTTTGCTGTTCATTTATGAATATAAGCTGAAATAACCAACGTTATATTTCTTTTGCTGGCAGTGAGTCTTGCATGTATTGGTTTTTACATGATTAAGACTCTAGAAGGCTTCTGGGCCCCACCCCTGCCCACCGTAGAACTTGGAATTAGGCACTTAACATTTAATGTGTTGGAATGTGTTTGAAACCTGCCTCACCATCCCATCCCTGAAAAATGGGGAAAAATCTGCAGTTACTGACCCAACAAATACCTTGTTTTAAGGTTTCAAGGTGACCAAGGAATATGTTGATGGCTCAGCAGTTTTCAGATTGTTCTTTGAGTAAAATAGGTATTTGCTGTATGTGATATGAATACGGCATTATTATGAGCTGGAAGCTTGAATGGAGTATGTACTTAAGTGGTGTGAGGAGCAGATTTATAAGGAGACAAGAAGTAGAATTTTCTCCCACAGAAGCTCATGTAGTAAATAAATTTGTTAGTCTTTAAGTGCCACGGGACTCCTTGTTTGTTTTACTAAACTGGACCAACACTGCTGCCCTTTTGGAATTTTCTTTAAGGTTGCTTATTACATATTGCTAAGAACCTTGATAAAAGCAGAGATTTAAAGTTGTGCATATGGGTTGTATGCAAAAGTAGCAATACCTTTTCAAATATGCTGCTATGTAAATAAAATGTCAATATAAAACTTATTTAAAAATCAATAAGAAGTAAGATTAATTAAAACCACTACCATCAAAATATATTTAAGCAAACATTCTTAGAATAATAGCTTCTCTGGTTTAGATGGGTGGGGTAATACAGATAGCTTTAATGCTGGTTCACTTCACTGTGGTGTGTTTATATTAGTTAAGTTTAAAATTGTGTTCCTTGGCAAACCATAAAAGATTTCAAAAGTATTAGACACCCACTTTTGTGCTGGAATTTAATATGCAACTTTTTATTGGAAAATAATCGTCCTTGTCTGGCAAAATCCACCATGCAATATTTCTGTTAGTAGTCATAATGCAATAAAGACAGGGAGGGCTATTTATCACTACAAATTTTGAGGATTTCAGGATTCTTTTTATTATTTTAATATATTTCTTTGGTATTAAATCAGAAAAATGATAAATTACACCTGTCGAAGCTGTTTTTCCTTTTTGCTGGAAAATGATGTACAACCCAATTTCACTGGTCATTTTGGCTTTTAAAGATATGTATTTTTTTCCTATAAAAAACTTCACCAATAGGTTGGGTTTTTTTTAAATAATAATGCTGAAGTACTTTTTATTTCTAAACCTATGAAGTGGTTTATAACTACTTCCTGGCATTACAAACTTTGGCCTTTTCACACTACATTAGTTTTTTGTTTTTGTTTTTGTTTTATCTAATGCTTTAAAAGAACTTTGCAGGAAACATTATATTTTTTAAGATACTAGATCCAGTAGCTCTGTTTTCAGCATATAGCATAGGGTCATTTTGATTGGGTCGAAAGTCTAAAAAACATAATTTTTTTAAATTCTTGCACAATATTTCTACAGGAAAAATCATAATGCTAATACGTATTCTCCATAACATCAAAAAGAAAAAAATCTGACTTTTCTTTTAACAATAAAAGGCAGCCAATGATTTGTACTGTCATTGTTTTACATTATTTTAACAATGATTCCAGGTCTGCATATTCAGAAATATATTAGACCAATTTGATTTTAAAGCTCAGTTATTTGAATTATAAATCATTATGTCCCTTCTAGCTGATCATTCATGAAATATCTTTGAATTCATTTACATAATGGAATACATTAGAGGTTCCTTTATGTCGGTGCTGTTGGAGTGCTCCCTTATGCATGTTTAGTTCTTGCTAATAGTTAACTTTGTCTTCTGTTTTCCATAACAAAATAATTATAATTGTGTTGTTATTTTGTGAAGCAAGTAATGGCAGAATACTCAGGCTGTCAAAAATTCTGCTTTATCCACGTGTTTGTTGCACTTATGAAAGAATTTTTTTTGGAGAAATTACATAGCTTTGTGTGTGAAAACAAATAACTCGTAAGCAGGTACTGGAGGTTGACAAAAATAAACATACGAAATGTTTCCTTAAAATCAGGTTAGCAGGTTTGCTGAAGCCAGTTACATTCCTCATCCACAGCCTTTTAAGGAATTTGAGCATAAATTTAAAAAATAGTTCGATCAGTTTACAGTAAAAAGCAAATTAATCATTTGTATAGAAACTTTACATCATAAAAGCATTAAGGTTGCTAATTGAAGCACTCAGGTTAGGAAATGATAAGATTAAGGTTGCCTGTGTGATCTTAACTGCCCACCTCTGTATGTGTAACAACAGACTTGAAATACTTTGTCATGCTATTTTTTGTCCACACCTCATTCAGTGGAAGGGATGACCATTGTTCAATGAATGAGACAGTTGATCACAATGTCTTTTTATCCTCAAGACACAGTATGTGGTCCCATATATCATTTACTGCATGCCACCCAAAGACAAGGCTTATTCAGCATACACACTACAACTGCTGGGAATGTGGAAATCCTGGGCATGAAGTTGTATGTGCCCCAGCAGCTTAAGGGGGCATAATAGAGGACAGGCACAGAGCTGGGGAAAGGGTAAAAATTATGCGACCATCCTTAATTTGTTGCTTTGCAACTCTTGACTGCTTCTTCAATTTAGTTGTGCAACCTTCTTTTGTTTCATGTAGTTTTTAAGGGGATTTATCTTTAAAAAAAAAAAAGAAGAAGAAAGAAAAGAAAAATGAAAGAGAGGAAATTCCAATATGTTCAATAGCTGTTCTGTACAGTATTGGTAATCAACAAACTAGTAGACCTTACTTCATTTAGTATACTTAGGAGGAAGAAGGGCTATTCTTGAGCCCTCAGTATACAAGTTCACAGATCAGAGGCCACAATTCCCTGTCTGTGATATTTGAAATTACTCTGCATGCATCTGCAGTCAAAGCAGTGCTGAGACATTGTCTGTTATAGGAAATTTCCGCTCAGTTTGTACACATCAGCATGTATGTTTCCAGTAGAACATTTGGAGATCACTCATTTTATTATTTAGCATAACCCATTTTGAATGTGTGAATTAATGTTTTTAAAAATCTCTATAAATCAAAACAAATACAGTTTCTTCAGCATAATGAAAGGCTCATCTGTAACCTAACGACTGTCACTCTGTCAAATTTCTAGTCTTCATCATTATGGTGAGGCACTAGAACTGTTCAAATAAGTTGTGAAAACATTTTCTTAGGGGGGAAAAAAAAACAAACAACAAATCATTCCCCTTCAGGTTGCAAATAGCTCAACTATGTCTGATGAAACAAAAAAAGAAGTGCTTCCTGCATGTCACACTGATTTCAGCCAAAGGTTAATCTGAGCAAATTAAAACTAACTGAAAATGAGCCATTTTTAGTGGAAATATTTAGGTAACCCTTCACTTAGTACTGTTCTTTAAGCTTTCTATACTTAATATTGTTGTTTAAACATTAGGCCAGACTCTCAGCACCAAAGCTAGTGGAAAACTACCCTAAATGTACAGCCATGGATTCACCTAACAGAGGAATCCTTGAGGGGTTTAACACCAAGACGGGATATTTTGGAAGCAAGCTATATTTGCCAGGCCAAAGCTGAGCCTCTAGTGCAGTCTAATTCCCCAGTCCCCCTTTGCTCTGATGTGCAGAGTATCTGGCCTCTTGTATTTTAACATCTTTTAAATATTTTTAGGACTTTCTAAACCTCATTCATCTGTCCTCATGCTCAGCAGTTAAATCTGTGGTAAATCTGTAGTGTTTGGTAGAAGAAAATGGAATGCTGGGTTATTTTAATATTAACTAATTTATTATAGTAACATTACCTCTCAGTTTTAGTCACGTTTGAAAGGGCTAGATAAAGTAAGCAATAGCATGCTATTGAGCTCTGCTGTGACGTAACTGTAATTTAGGTGCATAGTGTTGCACCTGGCTGAAAACTGAAGGTATTCCCAAGATACCCAGGGAGAAACATGATTTTTCAACACAACTTTGTTTTGCATTTGTCAACCTACGGTACCTGAACTAAACCACCTTCTTGTACCAAGATACAGTTTGAAGAAGTCAGAGACTGTAGTATGATCCCTCAGTCTTGTTCAGGTCTCTGTGTATTGTAAGACACAACCATGTTTGAACTTTGAAGCCTGAAATGTTGAAGGTGAGTCTCCTGTTAGGTTAGACATTAGCATAGATAGGACCTAAATTCCCAGGAAACTGAAAGTGATCTTATTGCAAGCAAACATTTCCCCTGGAGTGTGTCGTTGCACTTAGAAAATTGTAAAATTGACTTTAAGTGGGGGGGGGGAAATATACTCAGCTAAGCAATTCTGAAATGTGAACTTGTGATCCCATTAGTAAGATTGCTCCCTCAATCCTGCATGTTTTCTAAAAATTTAAATCATTAGCAAAACTTTGTAGGTAGCTGTATTTCTTCATATAATGAGGGCTTTTGCTGGAAAAACATATTTTTTTGCCTTCTCAATTGTTAAGGGGCAGAACAGTTTTCTTGGAGACACATTATGAAACTACTTCTGTCAACCCGGTAGCCTCAGGAGCCAGTGGCAAATAGGATTTGTACACATGCATTGTTTTGTCATGATTTTGCATGAATGATTGTGGCTGGGACTTCGTCACCCAACTCCCTTAGCCTTCTTTAACATTCCCAATATATTCATACACATACATAAAAGTATGCACATGCAGATTTAGAGGCTCTTTGTTAGCATTGGTCCTTTTGGTCAACAATAGGAATGAAACTTTTCTTCTAGTAGTCAATAACCTGCAATAGGTTCCCCTTTTAGTAATTATTTCTTTAGAGTGTAATTAAAAACAGCAAAGCCATCATAGGTTACAATTTTTAAGAGTCTTTTGTTCCTTGTTTGGTAAACAGTGCTGCACAAACAATTTTTTAAAGTAAATACATGTTAAATATGCTGGATTCATCCTAAGAATGATCCACATTATTGCTCCCATAAATATTCCGCTGGCAAAACGTAAGTTGCTGTTCATTAACAGAATGAATGGGAGAGTCTCCTAATGGGGGAATTTTGCCTTTTTTAAGACACTGCTGTTTTCACTTGTCTGTCTATTGAAGAATCATAATAGGATATGTGCCTTAGATAGATAAGCCTAGGTCTTAACTGACTTACTGACTTTTCTGACTATCCAACCTCACGGCCAGCTTGATTCTGCATTGTGTTGAGAGCACCTGAATGCTATTTGCTTCAGCAAGGACTGAGATGCCTTAGCAACTCGAGGATCAGACTCTTAGCTTGGTTAGCATCATCTTTCACTGAACTGATTTTATGAAAACTAAAGAAATATTATAATTCCTGTTCTTTTTTTTAAAGTATTGTATATAATTATTGGTTTTAATCATATCATTGTGGGGGGGGGGGTTGACATGAGTATTTAAAATGTAGAAGCATTGAAGAATAGAGTTATACAATTTCTTTTTCTGTCTGTGAACCAAATGCCTCTCTGAAGGATGCCATCCTGCAGGAGTCTCACCTTTCAGAGTTAGGAGGTTAGCTTTTTGTACAGGGCAGGCAGTTTCATTTTTAATGTTCAGTGTACTATTTCTGTGCTGCATATTTCTTAAAAAATACTGTATATTTTTTGAGATGTATTTAAAACTTCGTTAGCAATTGCTATCATATATAAATATGATTATATAATTATGTGAGTTTAGTTTTCAACAATATGCACATCTCAGCATAATACTAGACTTTCCTTAACATTTGTTACATATATTCTCTTAAAAAAGCTTGTGAAAATAGATGCTGTGAAGTTCATGCTTCAGAATCACACAGTAAGTTTCTGACTGTTTTCAAATATTTTATTCTCCTTCATAATTTTGTAAGCTGTTTGAACTTTTGATGGACTCATGTTTTGCCAGAGTAAACACTTCCCTTTTTTGGGAGTCAATGAGAATTACAGTCTCAGTGACCTTAGATGCCGAACAACGTTCTACACTGCCCTCACTCGTCTTCTCATGGTAGATCTAGGTAAGAGTCAACCTAACGTGTTTCTCAAGCATCTGTAATGTTTTTGTAATTGTATTTATTTTAGTAACAGAGCTAAAGTCTGTTTAATGAAAGGTTAGTGACGCTCTTTAAAACAGCTTGAGTTCAATACAACTTCTTTAAAATACTTCGTAATAGCTGTGAGGTTTGTGGCCATTGAAATACTATAGTCATTTTTTCTTTTATTTGCTTGATTTGTTTATATTAATATGAGTTCTGCATTCAAGATCAATAGTATATAGCACAGAAGGCCTTTTAGTATAATTTAGTTACTTGTAATTTTATGGCCTGATATTGTGGCGTGCTAAACAGTTTCACCTTCAGCTGACTTCAGTGACTTCTCCAAAGACGCTGGTTTCAATATTTATTTTGCATGCACTTATACTACTTCATGTAAATTCTTAGCCTGTAAGGCATCTCAGTTCTGAGTATTTGAATTAGAAATAAGCAAAACTTAGGCCCCAATACTGTAGTTGCTTAATGTGTTTGCTTAATTTTACATACATTCACAAATACGTGGGCTTGACTGATAAGATGATTCACATGCATAAAGTTAAGCAAATACATTATATGCTTACAGGATCATGACATTAGTCATTAGCCTGGTTTGCACCAATGTACTGACAATAAACTGAATTTATTTAATCTCTTGAGTAGCTAGGAAAAGAATCCTTTAGCACCATAGGATATTATTTTAGGACTCATCAGACAGGGATGCCTCCTTTTCAGTCTATTTCTGAGCATGATTTTTAGCCCTTAGTTAAATAACAATCATAGAATGACAGAAGATGAGGGTTGGAAGGGACCTCAGGAGTTCTAGTCCAGGGGTCTCACAATCAGATCACCATGAGGGCTGCATGAGGACTAGTAGAGGGCCGCAAGCTAGTACATTAACCCAAGGGCAGCACCACTGAAACCTTTTCATACAACAATATTGCAAATATCGGTAAGAATAGCGTTGTTGTAGGCTGCTGGAAATAGATTTAGGGACTGCATGCAGCCCACAGGCCGCGTGTTTCAGACTGCTGATCTAGTCCAACTCCATTGCTCAGAGCAGAGCCAGCCCCAGCTAAATCATCTGAGCCAGAATTTTGTCAAACTGGTTCTTAAAAACGGCTTAAGGATGGAGAGTACTTAAGGTAGCCCGTGGCAGTTCTTCACCCCCCACCTCATGAAAAGGTTTTTCCTTATATCCAACCTAGACGTTCCTTCACTCCATTTTGAGATAATTGTTCTGGCATCTGCCACCACCAAGTACAACTGAGTTCCATCCTCTTTGGAACACCCCTTTAGGTAGTTGAAGGCTGCGATCAACCGTCCCTCAGTCTTCTTTTGTGCTGTCTAAAAAAGGCCAGTTCTCTTAGTGACTCCTCATAAGCCATGTACTCCAGCTCCCTAATCATTTCTGTTGCCCTCTGCTGAACTCACTCCAGTTTGGCCACATCCTTTCTGTAATGGAAACTCCAAAACTGGAGATAATACTCTAGAGGTAGCCTCACTGGTGCTGAAGAGAGAGGATTAATCTCATCCCTCAATCCACTGGCACTGCTTCCCCTAATGCATCCAGTATGCCATTAGCCTTCTTGGCAACAAGGGCACAGTGATGGTTACACACTAGCACAGATGATAAATTTATGAAAGGAAGCAATTAAAATCTGAATTTCTCCTGTGAAAGCTCATGTGATAAATAAACTTGCTAGTCTCCAAAAGTTCCACAGAACTCCTCATTTGTTTTGTTAAAATCTGAAGTTTCCTTTTCCAAAAACTCTTCATATGATTGATTTGCCAGAAATACAAGTGATGTGCCAGATCCTCAGCTAGAATAAATCAACAAGGATCCATTGAAATCAATGGAATGATACCAGTTTTCCTCCACTACCCTAGACTCATTCAGATTGTAATTTTTCTCTCCTTTAACATTTGTGTGTAAAAATTAGTCTTTGTGAGATTAGTGTATTACTAAATCAAAATTAGAAATTGCAGAAAAGGGAACATCATAAAAATAGCATACTGGGTCACACCAATATTTCATCTGGTTCAGTGTCCTGTCTTCCACAGTGGCCAGTGCCAGGTGCTTCAAAGAGCATGAATGGAGCAAGTAATCAAGTTTTCCATCCCATCAATCATTCCAGCATCTGGCAAACCGCAATCCATGCCCATCCTAGCTGATATCCATTGATGCATCTGTCTTTCAAGAACTTATCTAGTTCTCGGCCTTCACGACATCCTCTGGCAAGGGGTTTTACAGGTTGATTGTGTGTTGTGGAAACATTTGTTCTAAGCCTGCTGTCTATTTTGGGTTTTGAAAAGGAGTAGATAATAGTTCCTTATTTCCTTTTTCCACACCAGATTTTATAGAGCTGTATCATCTCCTTCCTGAATCATCTCCTTTCCAAGCTGAAAGCTCCTGATTTTACTAATCTCTCTTCATATGGAAGCTGTTCCATAGCCTTAAACATTTTAATTGCCTTTTGCTATAACTTTTCCAATTCCTCTGTATCTTTTTTGAGTTAGGGCAACCAGATCTGCATGGAGTATTCAAGAAGTGGACAAATCATGGATTTACCGAGGCATGTCTTCTTAGCTTTCCCTTTTCTAATGATTCTCAGAATTGTGTTACCTTTTTATGACTGCCACTGCACATTCAGTGTGTTCTCAGAAAACCATCCACAATGACTCTCTAAAATCTCCTTCTTGAGTGCTAACAGCTAATTTAGACCTCATTGGTTTATGTGTGTAGTCAGGGTTTTGTTTTCCGATGTGCATTACTTTGCATTTATCAACATTGACTTTCATCTGCCATTTCATTGCCCATTCACCCATGTGGGATGCCTTTGTAACTCTTTGCAGTCTGCTTTGGACTTAACAGCCTTGTTTAGTTTTGTATCATCTGCAAATCTGCCACTTCACTGTTTACGTCTTTTTCCAGATTATTTATGAATATATCAAACAGCACTGGTCCGGATACAAACTCCTGGAGACTACTTATCTCTTTCCATTCTGAAAATTGACCATTTATTCCTGCCCTTTGCTTCCTATCTTTTAAATAGTCCAGGAGAAGACTTAACCTCTTGTCCCATGGCTGCTTTCTTTGTTCAACAGCCTTTGATAAAGTAACTTGCCAACACTTTCTGGAAATCTAAGTATGGTATACCTTTTGTCCACATGTTTTTTGACCCCCTTGAAGACTTCTAGTAGATTGGCGAGGCATGATTTCACTTTACAAAAGCTGTGTTGACTCTTCCCAAGCAAATCATGTTCATCTTTGTATCCAGTGATTCTTTTCTTTACTATACTTTCAACCAATTTGCTTGGTACTATATATAGACTTTCCAGCCTGTAATTGGTAGTATTGCTTCTGGAGCCTTTTTTTAAAATTGTCCTCACATTAGCTATCCTCCAGTCATCTGATACACAAACCAATTTAAATGATAGGCTACATACCAAAATTAGTAGTTCTGCAATTTCTTATATGAGTTTCTTCAGAACTCTTGGTTGGATACCATCTGCTCCTGGTGACTTATTACTGTTTAATGTATCAGTTTCTTCCAAAATCTTCTCTCATGCCACCTCAGTCTGGGACAGTTCCTCAAATACGTCACCTAAAAAGAAAGGTTTGAGAATCTTCATCCTTAGCTATGAAAACCAATTCAAAGAGTTCATATATTTTCTGCACAATAGTCTTATCTTCCTTGAGTGTTCCTTTGGCGTCTTGATCATTCTGTGAGCCTAGTGGTTGTTTAGCAGGCTTCCCTCTGAAAAAAAAATTTTTTTTTTTTTGGCTGTTACTTTTTGAGTTCTTAGTTTAGCTGTTCTTCAAATTTTTTTGAAGAAATATCAGGCTTGTGAGAGTAAGTTGGATTAGAAGCAGGCTAGAGTTTGGGCGTTGGGGTCATATGTGAGATTGCCATCATTTCATAAGAGCAGTGCTGCAAGTTTTGAGCTGCTACTGGAGGCTCTTATGTAAGTGTGCCAAAATTTCCTGTATCTTCAGTGGTGAAAATCACTTGCAGTCAGCTGGTCTCACAAATTTGTCATCATTTTGGAATCAGATTAGTTAATTTTGGAATAGCATTTGGGTTCATGATGCCTATGCCAACTGGAGATAAGAGTTTCCATTCAATCTGGCAGCAGTTCAAGGATTCTTTTGAAAGAAGTGAAGTATTTACCTTCTAGACATTTTAGGTGACCCTAAATTATTCCTGGTTTTCCATGGGTCATGGTTATCCTATTTGTAAACTAAAAATATTCTTTCCTTCCTGAAGACATTTGAAACGGTCATTTTCCCGCTTTTCTGCCATTTGTTGTTTTTAATGTTCAGCTATGATAGAAACAGAAATTAGGCATGTACATTGATTTTTTTATTTTTCAGTCTCCCACAAAAAGATTTAGCCAGGCAACATATATGCAAAGGTGCCTCACCTTAAAGGCTTTGCAAGCACCAATAAACATACTCATTTGCTAATAACTGAGGTCAACAATGAGTATAAAGGAAGCTGTGCTGAAAATGCTTTAATTACAGATGCAGACAGGACCAAACCATACTCAGCATCACTTAGTTTCTTAAATGTTGCTGAACATGGTTTGGCCCCGTCTACATTTGCAATTAAAATACTTTCAGCACCAGTTTAGCATTATCCATTGCAGACACCTGTTGTAAGTAGGGGGTAAACTTCCAAGTAGAAACCATGCAGATATGCAGCTTCACTGACCCTTTCATACAGGGAGAGAAGATAATGAGCAAAACCAATCCCTCCAGGTGCTAAAAAATCACATCTTCAGAGATGATGTGGTTGTTCACGAGGTGTGAGCAAGGTGTCACGTAGGTTGGTAATTCTAGGTACATGAAACACAAGTAAGAGAAATGTCATTGGCCAGAAATTAACAGTTCATTGTGATTGGCTTGATTCCTCTGCATTAGCAGCAAGACTAAATAGGGAAACTGGAGGAAGACCTATACATATGCCCTTGACTAATATCCTGTGGATTCCCATTTGGAGTTTAGCAGCTTGTCTGTCTCCTATCATTTAGGGAAATACATCTAGAGACGTGTCCAGGGAAAAATCTATTTTACATTTTACAATACACATGTGAAACATCAAACACATATTAAGCTATACTTTTCCTCTGTGTGTGTCATGCTTTCTCTGTCACTCACACACCTACCCACACATTGTATATGCCATCATTCTTAAACTTGTGGAACAGTAAGCTTTATAAACCAGTAGCAAGGCATCAACTTTAATCCAAAGAGAACTGATCATCATACTAGTCATACCTTTTGGAATTTCTAATATTAAATGAAGCAAGGATTTGTTAAAGAAGTTTTCATATTGACTTCTTAAAATACTTTACCTGGAGATAAGACTAAGATGGAGTCTGTTGTTAAATTAGTGTTTTTGAAGAAATGGAATGTGCTGTTTTGGGTTGAAGTATAAAATTTTTGCCAGTTAGCCTTTTTTATACAAAATGTAGAATTGTTTGTATTTAAAGCATTCCAACCATGGAAGAGGGGGCAGGAGTTAGCAGTACATTAATTGGCACTTACTTCGGAAAGCACTTGGTTTTTCTGTTCAATAATTTGAACCATGTTTGAATGTAATTAGATTTTGAATGCTCTGTGTGCTGCAGGTTGTATTTCTAATGAAAGACTTTTTTGGTATTTACTGTTGCACCATTTTGTCAAATTGGTCAATGGGCAAAGTTTTTTAAAGTAAACTAAATATTCATTTTTGTAAGATATAAAGAAAACTATTACTGAAATGGCAGCAAGTTTTCTTTACGTAAAAGACATTAATTCAGAAGACTTTAATCCAGTTTTTCTTTCAATTCTAGGTCATCAAGGGCTTTACACACAAATAATAAAAGCTCCTTAAGGAGACATGGGGCCTGATTCTCTACTTCCTTGTGCTCTGTGTAGTGATTTATGCCAATGTAAACTGAGCTCCTGCTCAGTAAATAGAAAATGCTACCAACTTACGTAAACTACAGACAGATCTATTTAGTGAGGTGCCTGCTTGTGAAATGCTGAGTCTGCCCTTAAACCGTGAAAGATCCACCAGAATGTGTAATTGAAGGATCTTTCTTTCAAAGGGCATAATTAGGCCATAAATGTGTCTAAGTGCACACTAGTGTGGCTTGGATCACCACAAACGAGCAATTCATATGGAATGATTTCTTTATTTTCCAGTTAAAAAGAAAAGTATCAGTATTTAACTACCATATTTTACATTATTTTTACTTTATATTACATGAAATTGGATCATACAATAATCAGGCTGATGATAGTGCATAGGGATTTGCTTTTGTGGTTTGATCTGATTTTTCTTCTTTTAAACTAAAGTAAAATATTTGGGGAATTGAATGTTTCAAAGCTGTTTGTTGATATAGAATATAGGACTACAGATAACATGCACAAAGTAACCAGTCCTATGTATTCTCTAAATTCATCCACTGCATGATGAAGGTAAAAAGAGATAAAATATCCCCCAGTGACATTTTGGAGAGAGTTCACATATAGTATTCTGGCATTAATTTGGCAGTTACCATAAATATTTTCCTTTCTCATTTCTCTTTTCCAATATTTTACCTATCTGTGGGCCAAATATTGTCTTCAATTATGTGTAAATGGCTTCCACTGAATTTGCACATGTGGGTACATCGGAGGAGCGAATGTGTCTGTAATTGTGCACATGGAAGGATACGGATTCTACACAGGTTTTGGTGTCATTTTTATGGATAAAATTTTATAGATGAAATTACAAACACATACACGTAGGGAGGGCATCAGTTAGATAATTATCTTTAAGACTCAGAGCTCTTAATTTTTTTGCCGCACCAAAAAGTATAAAAAAAAATATCAGGAAAGTAAAAGCAGCTGAGTGGTACATACAATAGCTGTGAAAATAGCTTGTAAAAAATATAAAACATAATGGAAGGCTATAGAAATTATAATCTGCAACAATTAGTAGGTTCTTATAAAATAACAATGTATAGCCATAGCAAAACTTTGACAGTTAACACATTTAAATAATCTTATTAATAGGCAATAATTATACCAAAATAACTTTTCATACCTTTGTAGCAAATTCAGCTGTTTGAAACACAGCTAGTTAGAAATAGTGTCTGAAAGCTCATGTATTTTCATGATAAGTGTATGATAATAGAGCAGATAGCACCACCGATTATAAACTCTCCCAACAGTTGTTAGGGTAAGACCCTGTTTTCATTTGCTATTTGGGCTGAAATTTTCCATGCCAGATGTCAGCCTCAGGCTGAATTTTTTGGAGGGTGGTAGGGATCTTGTTTTAGATTTTTTTAGAAGGCTTACGGCTTAAGTCTTAAGCTAATATGGTTCAGCCATCTCCAAGAACAATGCTAGGGAATAAAATATTGTTCTGACATGTTAAAATTCTGGTGATATTTACTTGAAAGGTTCTGCTGCTTCCATGTTTTGGAGCAGAACTTAAAATTTAGCATGCTATAGCATTTTGCTGGCCTTGTGAAAAATCCAGCTAAAGATGGCCAAATTAGAAGCCTTAGAAAAATAACAGATTACACATGCTCAGTAGAGACTTCTCAGATTTGTTAACTCACGGTTCCTAAATACGATGGGGCAGTGCATGTACTGTCCGCACAGAGCAATTGAGAATGCTCCAGCCCAGTGCTTTGGGGGTGAAGCCAGATCTTCCCCAGAATAGCTACACCCAGCAAGAGCAGGGATCTTGTATCTCGTGTGCTCTCGGTACTCTCCCTTGCCCCACCCCGTCATGGGCACCTAGGCAGCATGGAGGAGGAAGGCATCTGATTTGAAAGCAGAGGAGATGAAAGCAAAATGGAGGGGAAGTGAAAATAGTAATCTGAGACAAAAATTCTGGTGGGACTGGGACTAGCATTGGAGGAGGAGAAACTGGGACTGGGAGCCAGTTGACAGAGAGGGAACGTGAAGCTTGGACTGGTTGAGTGAGAAGACTATGACTAATAGTCAGGGAAAGGCAGGCTGTAACTAGGAGTTGGGATAGAGCAGGGCTGGGCCTAGGAACCAATAGCCTGAGGGGAGATGAAAACACTAGGATTGAGCAAGAGGCTAGGAAAAGGAGAGAGATTGGACTGACTAAACAAAGAAATGAGAACCGGGAGTAGATCGGATGAAGGACAGAGAGGAGTGGAGACAGCTGGCAAGGAGCTGGATTACAGAGAAAGACCTGTGCTTGGCTGGGCAGGAAAATTGGGACCGGATGTGGGAAGGGGGAGAGACAGGAGCTGGGGATGAGAGATTACCGCTTGAACAGAAAGTTCAAAGGGGGACTCTAGGACTGACAGGGCAAGAAAACTGAAACTAAGTAGATATGGAGAATGGAACTGGGATAAGGAGCTAGATTCAGAAGAGGGGCATAGTCTGTTGCAATATTGAGTGTTCCAGTGTCTGACTTCTAGGTGCCCTTGCCACCTATTGGAATTCGCAAGCCTGGGTTAGGTGCCCAGGAAGAGAAGATGGTGATTTCGGAATAGCCACATTGCAGTGGTGGTGGTCCTCCTTTCACCCCATGGTTTAGTAGTTATAGCACTCACACCAGATGTGGGAGATCCAAATCAAATCCCCCAACTGCCTGCTGTAGAACAGTGACTTTAACCCAGGTCTCTCATCTGCTAGCTGAGTGCCCTTCCCCCTGGAGTATAAGGTAGAGTGTGGTGGATCTCACTCAGTCTCTCCTGTTTAACCTTTTTCACTTGCTTTAAATACTTACATATCCACTGGAGCTGGAACTAGAACGTGGGTCTCCCAGGTGACCACACTAACAGCTGGGCTGTAGATTCATTCTCACACTCACTCTCTTTGGCCAAAAGAATATTTTAAGTGTTTGTAAGGAAAACCACCACATCACCTCCTCTACAAGCTATGTTTTGTTTGCAACCTGATCCAGTAAGCAGCCTCTGAGCATGTCTACGAGATTAGGTCCCACAAGTACAATAAGTGGAGGAATGTCTTGTTTGTGAATCCAGCTGGCCTTAGGTGTTAACTAGGTACCAAGCTGGTAGGTTATGTCAGGACCTAGACAGGATTTAGTGTACACATCCAGAAACGGAAAATTAGGCATCACAGGGACTTACTGTTGGAAACTTAGGTGCCTGTGGATTTTAGGTGCCAGCAGGGTTAAGCAGTAACTGAGCAGTGTTTTTGTGAATGTCAGTGGCATCTAAATATTGGCATTAAGCCCCCGAAGGGTTGCATAGTTCTCAGTCCCCTTTGTTGCTCTAACCCAATGAGCCAGTGGCGGGGAAAAGATGGAGCCGGGACAGAGGCAGGTTGCATGGGATGGGACAGAAGAGGTGAAAATTAGGGAGAATGGGCTGGAGTCTGCACTCACTAGAGTGCACTCTCTTCTGGAGCCTGGAATGGTTCCCAGGATTTCAAAATATTACAATACTCTGCTATTAGTGAATATCTGAGAAACTCCTTGACAAAGTATGTGTCATGCTGCTTGACCACAAAGATGATGAGAGCCTTCGACTGCAGCAGTTACTCTGTTCAAATGGCAGAGCTCTGTGTGGTCAATCTAAAGATTCCAACCCTGCTACTGATCCATGGGTGCGGTCAGATGATACAACATGATGGAATTTTTCTCCATTTGTTTTTTAAGAAACATAGGATATTTTACAGACACCCACACTTAAAGCAAAAGCCATTATTACGGTTGCAAAGTCACACACACTTCTCTGCCAGAATGCAGGTTGTCTGTACAACTTTTAATTTGACCTTCTGCATACACATTATGATGCATCTTTAATTCCATGATCCCATACTATTTTTATCCATATGACCCTGACCTTATTTACTGCACAAGATGGATTCGTTACGGGATGAATCAGGGCTGAGTAGTACAGCAAGGCCTCAGCCATGTTAACAACATGCTTTCCAACTGCAGACGTTAGAAGGTGTCTAGTGACTGAGGCAGGGGATTGCGGGAAGTGAAAGCATGTTTAACATAGTTGAATGCTGCCCTGGAAAACTGGATTTCATCCCTACCATGCCACAGAGTTCCTATATAATACTAGGCAAATCTCTTAAAACAAACCTCTTGTGTGGTCACTAATTGTGTTAGTTCTCATTTCTGGGTGCCCAACTGAAGGCCCCTGTGGTCCGATTTGCACAGGATCTGAACATCCAGAACTTCAACTGAAGTCAATGGAGGTGTGATTTGAACATATAAAGTGCTTTGGGACAAACAACACCCAAAATTAGTAGAAACATTTTTTACTTTAATCTGTGTTGGATAATTCTATCTTCTCACCTCACAAGGGTGTTAGTGAAGATCTCAGTAGTGAGGAGCAACAGATAAAAAAGTCCATGAAGAAATTAATAATCCTATCTTCAGAGCAGAGTTTGAACAGCACAGTAAATAAGGCTTGGGGAATGAAGAGAAAACAAAATATTTAGTATCTGCTTATTCAGTGAGCAGTGTCCATTCTGTGCACTGAATGACACAGTAGTCCCAAGGAAAAAATAGTGTGTAATCATGTAATTAACAATCCAATCATATATTGCATATATACCCAGGTTTATGTTGAGGTTGCACAGACAACCTTAATTCTGACTTTTTAAAACTTTTGATCCCTGGACTTTCTGACTTCAATAATGTTCTTTTACTGTACTGTGTGTATGTAATAAATTACATAGGCTGATGCTGAGCAAATGCTGCCAGAATAGCAGAGAGAATAGAAATATTTAAAAAAGGAAAAAGAAATGGAACATATGGAGAGACACTGGTCTTTATTTCAAGCAGTCTGCAACCTAAAATTGTGTCTGTATTTTATGTTCATTCAATCTGTGTGCCTCAGTTTAAAAAAATAAATGAATAAAAATAAAACCTTAAAGATCCATTTCTTCTGTCCTGGGGCAAAGCTCCCATCATCAATGGAGGTTTTATCTAAAAAGGGCTGTGGAACTGAGCTCTAATGAATGACGGTTTGAATGTACTTTGGTGCTCTTGTTTGGGTTTTTTTTATTTATTTTATTTTTCTGTAGGTGAAGATGAGGATGAGTTTGAGAATTTCATGCTACCACTTACAGTTTCATTTGAAACTGTAACTCAGATATTCAACAGTAGTTTTAAACAAGAGGAGGCAAAGGTAGGTTTATTTCAGTAATAGGGAAAGAAATTATTTATTGGTAAAATAAGTTAATTGTGAGGTATATATTTTGCACTTTCTTCATCTTTGCCACGTATACATACTTATGATTTTTTATATAATGTTGAAATAAAATGGCTGCATTTGACTTCACACAAAAGTCAAACTCGTATACATACATTTAGCTTTTGTGAATATTTTGGAGATAAAGGGATCTCTTTTGAGCCATATCTGTAATCAAAGGGACAGATTTTCCTCTTGTGGTATTTGGCCTGGTTCATATTTAATAGTCTCTCCTTTTGTGCATATGTTTTTATTTTCTTTGTGTGTATTAACATATTTATTTGGGGAGATTTGGCAAGATGTAATACACTTGATAAAACACTGCATCTTTAAAGTATTTTTTCAAGCAACAATTTAATATATAAATCAAGACTTTATTAAATGGCTGGGCATATATGTATAAATAGGAACTGGTCTTGAAGTATTGCATCCTTAAACTGAACAAAGTGATTAGGATAACTGATAGCTAAATAAGGTTTTTATGTGCCTGTGGGAGCCATATTAGGATTGATTTGACAAGTCAGTTCAGCTGTGGCAACAGTCATAATATCTAACACAACATTATGTTTTATTAGTAAAATCCTTAAGTGTAGCAAGCTGTTTATGTCAAAACAACAGTATATTTTAGGGGGGAAAGGACATGCTAAATGGAAGCAGCAGTATTAGGAATGATAATACATTAGAGCAGTATTGTGCTAAATAGATTCTCTTTTCCTATAATGAACAAACAGTTAACAGTACACTCTAGAGTGCCCATTTTAGATACATTATGTAATCTTTAAGAAGACCTAACAGATTTGCTGTTTCAAAATATGATGGAAACCTTAATGGTGCATCACCATCTTTTATCCTTTCCCTTCTCTGAAAATGTAAACTGCCATCAAATGTGCTAGAAATATTCAACAAATAACTGTCCTGGTTAGTACACAACTCACATTTACAGGGCGAGTATAGTTTATAATAAGCACTTCGATTAAATTAACATCCTAGAAAATATGAATACCCAGCATTGCTTTAGTGAGTACTGTGGAAAAAGACGGCATATCCCAGATTCTATATTTGATGTTTTTTCTAGTGTTTAGTTTGTAAGGTGCTTTTTACATGTAAAATAGAGAGAGTGCTAAAAGGTTTGCCTTTTTATTTTAAAAATCCTTGATTTTAAAAATTAGTTCTAAGATACCCTTTTTAGGAATCCCCTCTTTCTAAGAAATTGCATTTATCTAATTTAAGGATTCTATCAGATTAAAAACAATTTTGCTGCAGTCCTGTTTGGTTTGTGAGAAGCTGTCCTACTGAAGAAATTTTAATGGAGTTCCAGTGATATATCCCTAAACTAGCAAGTTCTTAACGACCCTGGAAAGTGACTGCTTGATTACACTTTAACGGTATTTGCAAATAAAATCACAAGTAATTAAAGGGAAATCTCCAGGCTTTTGAGCAAGTTTGATGCATGATAACTGCCTGGTTCAGCTTCATCTAGAGTAATGCTGTGTAGACGAGCTACTGAGATCAATAGCAACATAATGATAGTGGCAGAATTAAGTGAGTAACCTGAGAACTGTGTCTTCAGAATGCATGCAGCTGCCACAAGCCAGGGCCACACAGTGCACTCCGTGCTTCCTTCCTAAATGTTCATCAAAAGACGCCCTGCAGGAAAATGGAGTTAGATGCTCTTTATTGCTGATCGTGTCTCTTGCCACATTTATCAGGGAAATTGGATTAGCAGTTGGCAGCTGCAGGTAGACAAGGTTCTGCAGTGATTAAATATGCAGCTTGGCTGCATTTGTTGTGACAGACCTTTAGTAAATTCTACTGTAAGCACCATCTGTCTAATTTGTATAAAGAAAACTTGGTGCTTTAAGCTACTGATAAAGAACTAAATCTGTTGCTTTATCGTAAACAAAACTTTTGCTCTAAATTCTTTTAAATATAATTTATTAGGTTAAACCTATTTTTCTATCATGATGAATAAATAATACAGGCAAAAGTGCTTTCAGGTATTCATTGAGCTAGAACTGGGAACAAAAACAGGTCAGTTCTCTTCTTCAATAAAAATGTTTAGTATTCCAATCCACAGGGAGATGACGCTTTTAAAATATCACCATGAAAATGGTCCAGGACTGCCAAATTCATTTAATTTGTGGCTTTTACTAGGATTTTTCTAACTGGCTTTTTTTATACATTCTGAAGCACACAACTGAAAAATTATCATGACAGGAGAGCTCTTCCTCATTGAAATATATTTGCAGTGAAGAAGCCTCTCTATATAACATACATTTGTTTGTTTTCCAGTAAAGTCTAATATAATTGAAGAGAACCTTAATATTTATCTTGGGCCCTTATCCATTTTGAAATGGGCACAAGGAAAAAATCATAGTATTAAAACTATTGTCAGTTTTTCCCCTCAAAAATATCTGGATTTGGCCTGACAATCCAGTTAAGTAATATTTTAACTGTCCGGACTGAACCTGAGAAAGTGCTTTTATGTTAGTTGTGACATCTCAGTTTTGATGGGAATGAATGAAAACTGTATCTGAGGATGAAGGGCAGTTAAATAGCAACATGCTATCTTTAGCTGGTTCGTAAAAACTCCATACTGTTAAATTATTTAAAATCCTTGATTTTCAGCTTGCACACATTAAAAGTTTTCACACTAAGTGCCAAATGTTGCAAACAGCACTTTAACAGAATGATTTTGCTTTGATCCCTGTAGCAGTTCCTGAATAATTTATCACAGGTTATTGCCTTAATTCTGGAGAGGAATAGAGCAATAAAGGCAGATGAAAACACTCCAGTTGAAACACCTTGGGGCCTGCTCATTCCTCTGACACGGCTCTTTTGTTGGAACTATTTAGAGGTTATTAAGACGTGTCTCCAGAATTAAGAGTATGCTGTAAGGATGAAGACAGCCATCTTAATTCTAAAGACAAAGCACAATGACCCTTAACCTTTTTTTTTCTTTGTAGTTATTATATAGTAGAATTATGAGGGTAATATTATAGCTGCACCCAGTAGTGCCACTGTAGTTAAGGATCTGTCAGACTTTCCATTACAAACCCCATTTTGGGAATGGGTGGTGTGAGTGTTATCTTGTCTGTTTCAAATTGCATTAGTCAGAAGTTTGGCACATACTGTCAAGCCACAATTCCTGTTCAGGTATCCTTTCCCCCCCCCCCCCATCTAAATGTTCAGCACTTTTCCATTTAGAAATTCATAAAATAATGTTTTTTGGATTTTAAACCATAATGTTAGCATTTAGAAAATGGGGGAGGGGTCTTTAAATCACTGTAAAATAAGACCTATGGTGTTTTTGATTTGTGGACAGAAGAATACTTTGAAACCAGCCAATTATTTCATTAGTAGGAAAATCACTTTATAAGTCAGCATTCTGACGACCTAAAATTCCCCTGCCGTTTCTCTTGGATACAGTATTCTTCACTCCTGATTCTAAGCTATTGTCTTGTGTTTCTGTGTAGTGCTAAACAGCTGTCGCTTTGCACCCTAGGTATGACTGCATTTCAGCTGTCAATGAAACAATCCATTAATGTGCTACTTATATAATCCTGTTAAATTTACAAAGCACATTAGGATCCTTCAAGATGAAGCCCATAAGATGCTATATCAGTGTATAGTGTGGTTTACTATTCTTAAGTATTTATACCCAGTAATATTTTAAAACTCATAATGGGCTAATAAACCAGTCTCTATTGGGAGTTTAATCTCTATTCTGTCACACCTGTCCAAACTTGACTTCAGTAAGCACAGGATCTTGAGTGAAATCCTAGCTTCCAATAGGTTTTACTTGGGTACACTGTGTGGTTAGGGGGTTGTTGTGTAAGCAGTTTTAGCCTAAGTCCAGTGAGTAACACTTAAGCCATTGAAGTTAGTGGGACTTTATGTACTAAGAACAGGTAATATTTCAAAGATGGATAGTATGAGGAGTGAGAATTATGTAGATAATGCTGCATGAGGTTTATATAATAATAATAGCGGAAATAAAGATTCTAAAACCAAAGAAATTCAGCTTGTTTCTCAAATGACTCAGTTGTTGTTTAGTACTGAAGTTCAAGTGGCATGTAAAATGACTTGATGTTTGAAGGCCCTCTGGTAGACAAGTACAGTACCATGACTTTCAGTGTGTGCCATGCCCCATTTATCAGAGATTTGTAAATCTTGCCATCCAGCTGTTTCCTAAATGATTTAATAGACAGAATGGTTTTTGAAAGGATGGTGGGGGTGGGGGAGGGTTAAATCAAGAAATATGTACTTCAGGGTTGCTTGGTTAGTTGTATAAACAAGGAGTCCTGTGGCACTTTTAAAGACTAACAAATTCATTTATCACATGAGCTTTCATGGGAGAAAATCCCACTTTGTCAGACGCTTGAAGATGGGGCCATATTCAAGTGTCTGAGAAAGCGGGATTTTCTCCTGTGAAAGCTCATGCAATAAATGAATTTGTTAGTCTTTAAAAGTCCCACAGGACTCCTTGCTTGTTTTGCTGAACGAGGATAACACAGGTACCTTTCTGGAACTTGGTTAGTTGTGTGTGTATGTGTAGTCCCTGTCTCACAGGTTTCTGGCCATGTGTTCATTCCTATCTTTGCCTCACTTCAGACAAAGGCAAGTTCAAATGAGGTGCTACATATCTTGCACCTTATTCTGAATCTAGAGGCCACTAGTTTTCCTTTGAACCTTTCTTCCTATAGTCAGCCTTGCTTGTAGTCCTTTTCTCTCTGTGACTACAGTGGGCAAAAGAGGCCAGATCACTCTTGAATCCTCTGCATTTACCTTGCTTTGTTGAAGCCAAATAAATCCTTTTTTTGATGTTTATTAGAGGATATGCCATGTTGCTGTGAAATTCTTTGTTTGTAGGCTACACTCCTTTTAAACATTTCTACCTGAAGCTATATATTAAATGCCAAAATGTAGGCGAAAGGCATGTTAATATTACCATTTTAGTCCCAGTTCTGCATGATGCTAAGCAGTTCCTGCAAAGTGACCTTAACTCAGATTTAATGAGAATTGAGAGCTCTGAGCATCTCTCTTGTTCAGGTCATTTGAACACTCAAAAGTCAGAAAAAGCAAATCATATGGTTTTCATAGTAACTTTAATTTACTTGTGTTTCACATAGGACCCAATTTACCTTCAGAAAAGCTTCTGCAACTCCTGTTGTAGTTAGTTGGACTAGTGTATATCTGAAAATAGAATTTAGACCTTGTGTAAGGTTGCATTTGGTTTTATAACAAGTAATTTGAAGCACTCCATTATGCGAGCAGGTTAAAGTTAATATGAGATCCTTATGTTTTTGCATTTCTGGGCTTATGAATATTTAACTTTGTCACCAAATATTCCTTTATTTAAAGTTGTATATTTAGTTTCTCTAGATATTTTATGAAAATGAAAAAAGATTTAACATATTAATTCCTCCTACTGAGTTCTCTCTATGCTTCCTCAATTGTTTAGTGAAACCTTGAAGTTATATGGTACTTTGTAATGGGCAGAAATACAAACCGTACCTCCAGCACCAAACTAATTCTGATATTACATATTTCTACTACACATTTTAGAACTCCACTAATCAGTATAGAATTCTAACAGGAATGGAAATTTCACATTTTATGTATTTAAAACTAATTTTTCATTCATTTTTAACTTCTAATTCTTAAAAATTTACACTAACTTGCCTGAAATCCAGTCCTTTATGAGCATTACCACCTGTGAAATTTCAGCTACTTTTCATTTGTATCTATACTCCCCAAAAAGTTTTAAATTCTGAAAGTGTTTTTCCATCATAGATTTTATTAAAAATTAGTGAACATATTTTGCTCAATTTCTTTTTTAAAAAATTACTTTGACTGAGATCTGACTTGGAAAATGACATCTAAAAATAATTTCTTCAGAAGGATATGGGCATATGAAAATGAGTATAATAAAAATCTCAGTATAACTTTTACTGTATTTTTATGAACATCAGTCTTGTACCTCAAATAAAATAATGTAAGCTCAAGTTAACTTTTTATCATTAATGTTGTTGTTCTAATATATTCAGCTTTAATATACAGTGTTCATATATTATGTTTTCATTTGCTTTATTCAAAGGTACAATATATTGAATAACCTAAAATGTTCTCTAAGCATTTTGTTAGTGTCACCACCATAAAACTTGGGCAGATTTTGTTTTGGGGTTTTTTTTGTTTTGGTTTTTGTTTTAAGACCCTATCATTTTCTGTGGAGATGGATTTGAGCGAGACATTTAGACTAATGAATCAAAATCAGATATTTGGTCATTATTGGCTGATTATTACTCCATCTGCTCTGTGCTAACGTGAAAATCAATTACTGTGTCTCTTTCCCACTGACAGCGTATGTTGATTGGGCTGGCAAGAGATCTTCGAGGGATTGCCTTTGCACTGAACACAAAGACCAGCTACACCATGCTGTTTGACTGGATGTATCCTTATTACACGATGACAATACCAGCTCTGTGCACAGAGGGATTCCAGGCCCCTTGCATTAGTTTAATAGTGTGGCACAGTGGGGAAGAGGAAACAAAGCTAAATGAACTAATGTGTAATCCGCTAAAATTACAGCACAATAGCAACCATGCAGTTAACTGGGAGGGCAGCATTTGGCGAGAAACCATAGGGAGGTCACTTTTTTGTTGTATCACACTAATACCACAGAAAATATATCTAAATTGTTCCCTTCCCCATCTGAAGTCTGTTATGTTTCTATAAACATATGGTGGCTCTAACTGAAGATATAATGTGCCTGCCTTTGGTTAAAAATAACATCAAAGACTGTTACAAAATGTTGCTTCTCAAGTATTAATCTGGGGGAGACTGCTGTATCTTTTATGATCTGGTCTTTCATTTAGCCAGTAGTTATCCACTTATGGCAGTTTTATTAATACCAAAACACAAACACTTTTCTCAATCAGAAAACAGATGTATTGCAAAAATAAAATGGTAATCTAGAAGTAGTTTGTCTGGAGACTACTGTGTTTCTTTTACTATCCTGCTATACTTTTTTACTGCTGTGCAAAAGTATCTGACAATACCCACTGGCATTTTGTTAATACAACGGGGAGGTCTTTGATGTTTTTTAACAAGTGCATCCATCATAAATTTTATCACTTTGGTATTAGAATCTTATTAATCAACTCACTATCCAAATATATAGTGAGATGAGTACAACAGCTTGCATGCATGATTGGTATACATTTGCTTATTATAGAAGTAAAATAACATAAGTATATTTTAGTGTTTTATTAGAAGCAAGGGGCTTGGAAATGGGTTAATTGTAGATAATTGCTGAAAGATTACTGTACACTGATCTGTCTGGAGAACACAGAACAGTATATCTTATCAGGAATAAAGTTGTAAAAGGGCTGAAAGGTAGAAAATCTAAGCCTGTGTTATGATCTGATTTAAATTCCAGTGAGATCAATGGACAGACTCCCATGGGAGTTAGGTCAAGCCATTCTCAAGAACTTTGCATGCCTTCAAGTGACTCGGTCTAAGTACGAACTCTAATCACATGAAGTAGCATGTAGAATCAAGACCCAAGACAATAAGAA
Source organism: Podocnemis expansa (assembly GCA_007922195.1). Taxonomy (NCBI): domain Eukaryota; kingdom Metazoa; phylum Chordata; order Testudines; family Podocnemididae; genus Podocnemis; species Podocnemis expansa. The sequence goes on from ML682007.1 coordinate 29,344,434, forward strand.
GCCTCACCTTAACTGTCTTTGAAATCAGTGGAAAACTCTATTTAAGTTTAATAGTAGTGTATATGCATTCTAACAGACACTGTCAAAATAATTATATTTAATTCTATTTTTAAATGGCCTTTCCTGGGTTTACTTATTCAACTTGTATTATAACTGAAGGAAATTAAAATTCTGAAGTTTACTTTTAACACTTTCTTCAACTTAGACAGGAAAAAAATTATCAGTTTAATTTTCAGTGTTTCGTTTACTGTTTCTCCTGCACTAAGTCAGTGTTCATTTCTAAGCATAGAAGGGGCCACAGTCATCATTTATTCTTTACCCTTGTATAACACAGGCCACAGAATTGCCGGAATATAATTCCTTGAGCAAACCTTTTGGAAAAAACATCTCGATTTTAAAATGGTCTTTGATGGAGAATCCACCTCTACCCTTGGTAAATTGTTCCAATTATTAGTTACTCTCTCTCTCTCGAAAAGTTATGCCTTATTTTAATTTGAATTTGTTTATCTTCAACTTCCAGCTATTAGAGCATGTTATATCTTTTTCTGCTTGACTGATGAGCCAGTAAGAACGTATTTGTTCCCCATGTGTAGATACTTAGACTGTAGTAGAGCCATCTCTTAACCATCTCTTTGTGAAGATAGACTGAAGTCTTTGAATGTGTCATTGTAAAGCATGTTGTCTAATTTTTTAATCATTCTTGTGGCTCCTCTCTGAACCCTGTCCAGTTATCCACTTCTTTCTTGAATACTGGGTACGAGAACTGCACATGATATTCCAGCAGAGGTCACACCAGTGTCAAAGAAAGAAGTAAAATAACCTCTTTTCTTGTACCAAAACATCTCTTCTCCCACTCTGTAGGGTAGTATTTGGATTGCAAATAATATAGGATGGGAGTTCTCAAACTGGTGTTGAAGTCATGGAGTTATTTCGTGGTGGTCATGGGCTATCAACTCTGTGCACATTAGAGTCCAGGCTGTCAGTCCCCCCACATGGTGGACAGCTTGTGCCCCACCATGCATGGGGCCTACAGCCTGAGCCCCTCCATCCCAGTTCTACCCCGCTTCACCTTCCACCTTTAAAATGGTGTTAAATGTTTTAAAAAGTGGCTTTAATTTAATGGGGGGGGTGTCATGCTCAGAGGCTTGCAGTGTAATTGGGGTTGCCATTATAAAAAGTTCAAGAACCACTAGCATAGGGGAATGTGTAAATTCAAACAGCGAGCCAGACTAATGTTTCCTACAAGGAAATCTATGGGGCTAGAGGAGAAATTCCAGCCAGCGTTTTCCTCGGGTCATTCTATTGATGGTGATCACAAGGTCTTTCCCTAGTGCTCAGAAACTCATAAATTTCTCACTGCCGTGAGAATCCCTATGCCTGTCTTGGTTGTTCCTGTGGAACCATACTGCCAGGGGACTCTTTTTGTGGCTATCCCAGAATCTGTCTTTTTTTTCAAAGAGGTGGGCTTTACAAGAAAAGAAATGGAGCCTCAGACAGCATTATGCAATTCTCATCTGCCAATCCCATGGTCCGTCCCTGTACAAAACTAACACACACGTTCTGTGGGACCAGGGGTAGAGGAAGGGATTGCAGTATAAATGGCTGATCTCCACTCCCTTTGCAAAAGATAGGTAGAGGGTCATAACACATGTAAGAATTATCATGCTGAACAGTGGCCAGTTCCAGGTGCTTCCTAAGGAGTGAACAGAACAGGGCAGTTACAACTGGTACATCCCCTGTCATCTAGCCCCAGTTTCTGGCAGTCAGATGTTGAGAGACATCCAGAGCATGAGGTTTGATCCCTGACCATCTTGGCTGATAGCCATAGACTGACCTACCCTCCATGAACCTAATTCTTTCTTGAACCCTTTAAGTCCACTCACCGCCCGAGTCCAGGATTGTCTCCATTGCTTTTAATTTTCTGAAAGCCAGGTTTTAATATTAATTTTCTACACTACTTTTTTTAAAATAATTAATAAACCCTGGATTTTTTTATTTGGCCCTCCAGGCAGCATCGCTTTCTTTAATGGTAAAGCTAAAAAAGATTGCCATCCACCTGGTAGGTGGAATTAATGTGTCCAATGCTTTTTGGAGTCCCTTCATTTCCTATTGCAATCTGTTCTATTTTTTTCCCCACATACCTATACACATGGGTACAGAGAACCTCCCTGTCATCTTCAGCTGTGAACAGATAAATTCATGCTTCTGTTCAGTGCATTTAACTTCTTCAGGGTCCAGTTCCATACTCATACTGACCTCAGTATCATACAAGGTAAGCTGCCATCATGTCACCTCTTATTTACTGGATCGAAAGGGTGTAAGTTACAATGATTTGTAGGAGGGAGGGAGGGAGTGGAAGAGGGTTTGTTTAGATATGGATTTTTATGCTCAATGAACATTTTAGTATATAAATTAATAACCTTTAAGTTTAATTTATGTATAATAACATGCTACAACTGTACCTGCTCAGAACTAATAGAAACAGTTTTCAGACAAATATTTCTCTGTACTATTTGCAACCATGCTATTTTAGGTTTGAAAATATTAAAGTGAAATTGACTTTAAACAAAAATGAAATTGAGTGATTTTTCTTAACCTAAGCCCAGAGAAATGCAGCAAATAAACAGTGTAAATATAGACAAGAGAAAATGTTTAGTTTTAATAATCTCTGGTGATGTTAGAGAGGTAGATGTAAGTAGTTGGGAAACATGAATTTTAAATCAATACTGTAAGTTCTGTGATTAACATAAGGCTTTATCTCAAGTGTTGACTGAAGTATTTTGATTCTAATCTCTTGCCACTGATTTCAAGAGAATTACAGCTATAGTGAACCTCTAAGGGCCAGATCTTTAAATTTTTAAGTTGCTGGTCATAATTTTCCTCTGTTTGGTTTCTGATTTGAATAAGTATCTGGAATTTTACTTTTGTCCAGTAGATGGCAAAAATGAGCAGAAATTAATTCTTTTAAGTCTTTTGGATTTGGTTTTGATCTAGAAACTGTAGGGTTCATCTTTTTACCATAGATGACAGAGATAGTAGGGTCATGGTTTGGAGGTGAATTGTCAGTACACTGAAAACTGTGTTAGATTGCCAAATAGGGCTGTGTTGTAGCAGGCTTGCTTATACTAATTGAGTTTCTGTAGCAAATCCGGCTCCTTGGAAAAAGGCCAAAGGCTTTTCATAATTGTATTGACAGGAAAATGAATATGATAAATGGTGTTCATTCAGTTGAGACAAGATTTATAGTTTTCCTTTGGGCAAGGGATGAAGAGCAAATATTTATAATAATAGTAAAATATGTTTAAAAGTTGTATTATTCAATCTCTCAAAAGACTTTATTAAAATATTTCCAAATATTTTAAAGACGTTTCAGAGGGTAACGTATGGGATCTTCCCAGAGTATTCCATTAATGAAAGATGAATAAGTAGATGATACATAAATAAATATATAAATATCCTGGATATGAAAGTCATTTATTCTTCCTGAAATATTGATATGTCAAGCTGTCAATGATGATTCAAGTATTACAGCTTCTGAAAGTTTATCTGCCTTTTATATTTAGAAATATGGTTTGTGTAATTTGTAGGGCAGACCTGAATGTGCAGGTGAACCCTTCTATAAAAGCATATAGTGTATGGAGTTAAGTCGGAATCAGTTTTTATTAATGGAGATTATCCCACTGATAAAATATTCTGTTTCGCTATTTACTTCAAGAACATGATTGTAAAATGAGAGTGTATGATCAGTGTTACTCCAAAGTGACAGCAAGCTAAAGCTTAAGTCCCCAGTCTGGCAGTCAGATTTGTCCATAGGGAGCTGTTTAAAGGGTCTGGGCTGTACGCAGCTATTCTGTTACTCCCTGTCAGTGTTTCCTAAAACTAGTGGATGCTTCCTTTGTAGATTTTTCAGATGTTCCTTTCAATTGCCATCAATTATTTAATGAGCTTTAATACCTGTGAAATAAGCAAGTAGCAGTAAGAAACTGTTTTGCCAAACATATTACCTGTTAGGCTGACTCAGGGTTTTAGTCAGCAAGATGAAAGTAACATTAGTGTATAAAAAAGATGGTGATTTGTGTTTGGAGTTTCCCCTCCAATAATCATTCACAGAGTCCCCTTTATTAGGCTGCTGGAAAAAGTACACCTACTTTGTGTGAGGTTACTAGCTGGTGTGGAACTTTTTTTATTATTTTTTTTTTTTAAATACCTAGCATAACTCCTGTTTTCGAATCACGGTTCTTATAAATATCTAAATACTTATCACCTGTATCTTTAAAAAAAAAAATTATATATGCAGGGGCATGAGACATTTTAAAAGACTATGTAGAGCATTAGTCAAGAAAAGGTATTCACATTTTTACATAAGCAATAGTGTACTTCATTAAAAAGCATTACAATGTTTTAAGTATTAAATTATCGTATTTTTCCAGTTGGTTAATTTGTTTAGTGCTGCTTTACAAGAACCAGATAAACAGTTCTAGGTATTACAGTCTAATATTCACAGGGCCAAATGCATTACAAGGTTTTCCCTTATGCAACCTGTTTTCCCTGTGCATCCAGTCTTTAGCCTGTCATAGGTATCCTGTTAGTGCCAGTTTGACTGATAGTTTCTATAATGATGGTAACTCGTGTACCTAAGAATATTAAAACTAATTTTTTTTCAAATACATTATTATTGTTTGTTTGTTTGTCTGAGTCCTGGTCATAAACCGGGACCCCATTGTGCAAGGTGCTATACAAACACAGATCAAAAACATGGTCCCTGCCCCAAAGCTCCTTTGCTGTTTGCATTTCACTGAATATAGATAATGAAAATCAGCTAGTCAGTTTCGCTTCGTTAATTAGCAGCATTGCCAGCTCAGAATCCCAGGTTGCATCCGTCTCTAGGTTGCTGGCTGATATAGCTGTGGGAGAATTCAGAGATTTCTTCAGTGTTCAGCTAGACCGTTGAGTCAACTAACAAAAATAACTTTTGTTCTTCTTCAAGTAGCTGCTCACATGCATTCCCCTTGGGTGCACATGCACCGATGTGCCTAGCTGCTGGAAAGCTTTTGCCCTTAGTCTGACCTCCCAGGGGCAGCAGCGGCACCCCCTAGCTCGGCTAGCGACCACCCCTTCCTAGCCGCTGCTGCTCCGCCTCTCCCCTCAGTTCGTTCTTTCCACCATTGGTGTTGGTTGCCCGTTTGCTGCGCTCCACATGCCAGACTTTGTCTTGCCTGTCTGCCCGTTTGTTGCCCTGTTGTTAGTGGTAGTACTTAGTTAGTGGCTAGTAGTTTAGTTAGTTAGTTAGTAGTAGTTAAAAAAAAAAAAAACCTTTTAAAACTTAAAAAGAAAAAAAGAAAGAAAAAAGAGGGGGGGTTGTGCCTCACTTGCCTGGCTTTAAGCCATGCGCGGCCTGTAGCAGGGCATTCTCTGCAAGTGACCCCCACAACCAATGTCTGCAGTGCCTTGGGGAGGCACATTGCGCTGACAAGTGTAAGCTCTGCAGAGCCTTTAAACCCCGCACTAAAAAGGACGGGGACACCAGGCTGAAAACCCTGTTAATGGAAGCCGCGCTAGCCCCGGCTCCGGACTCTGAGAACGTGCCCCAGGCGGGGACCCCTGCTTGCGTGCCTAGACTAGCCGGCACTGGCAGCACCGTAACCGTGGGGAGAAGCCCGTGTGGGTCGGGATCACAGCAGCCCCGAGCGGGTGGGCTCTCCCTTGACCATGGGCTGTTCAAGAGCGGAGCCAGTGCCCACTCCATCTACACCGGAGGCATATGAGGCAGCAAGGGCCCTGGCGGCCTTGCCTTTGCCTCCGTCCCCGCCAGATATCTGACCCCGGCCGCCGTCACAGGGAAAGCCGCCCCTGCTCTCTCCCGAGTGGCACCAGATGACCTGCCCACCAGCAGAATGCGTGGCTGGCCCCCCCCACGGAACCATCGGTGCGGCGGGGGACAGTGCCACAGGCGCTCAGTACACACAGGCCTCCCAGAGGCAGGGTCTAGCCCATCATCATCATCAGGGCACGCCCCACGCCGGGGCAGATCATCGGGGCGGCACTGGAACCTACCTAGAGGGCGAAAAAGGCGCCGGCTATCATCCTCATCATCATCATCCTCGGCACCGTAGAAGGCAGCAGAAAAGAGCCCGGTACCACCAACAAAGCTGTTCCCTGGCTTGGCAAAGGGACCCCCAGCATGCCTCCCCGGAGGGACCCAACTCAGGGCAAGAGTCGTCTTCTCTCACCCAGACCAGACACAGGGGGCATTCTGCCTGGTCAGAAAAGGACTTGTGGTCGTATGATTGTAGGGTTTCACCCTCTTTGTCATCTCTCTCATCTGGTTGCCCAGGACCTGAGGCCTCAGCCCAAGGCAAGCAGGGTTGGGATGACCCTCCTGCTGTACCACCCCAGCAGCCTAGCCAGCAGTCAGTGTGCACGGACAAACTGGTGCTGCAAGATCCAGCCACACCCACTGACGATTTCAGAGCGCATCAGGACCTGCTGCGTAGACTAGCATCAAATCTCGGGCTGCAGGCTGAGGAAGTGAAAGATGGTGCAGACTCACTCTTTAATGTCCTGTCCTCTCTGGGGACCTCACGGTTCGCCTTGCCCCTACATGAAGGGGTTCAAAAAATTGTGAATGCCTTGTGGCAGACACTGGTGTCAGCGGCGGACACCCATAAAGGGGCAGAGAAAAAATACTATGTCCCAGCGGCCCCCTTTCAATACTTGTACTCCCACCCAGAGCCCTCCTCCCTGGTGGTAGAGGCTGCCAACCAGAGGGAACGCCAGGGCCAGCCAGCGAAGACAACGCAAAACAAGGACGCTAAGGCTCTTGATGCGTCCAGTAAAAAGCTTTATTCAACGGCAACTATGCAGCTCAAGATTGCAAACCACAAAGCCCTGTTGGGGCGGTACAATTTTAACTCGTGCCGCTCGCTAGCACACTTTTCAGACTCTCTGCCCCCCCGACAGATGTTTAGACTTTAACACTATTCTGGAGGAAGGATCGCTGGTGGCAAAAGCAACGTTGCAGGCCTCCTGGGATGCCGCCGACTCAGTGGGACGTGCAGTCACATCAGCAGTATGCCTGCACCATGTGGCCTGGCTCCATGTTTCGGGACTCCCCCCACTGGTGCAGCAATCAATCCAGGACCTCCCATTTGAGGGGCCCTCATTGTTTTCCGAAAAGACAGACAGAAAACTGCATGGGTTAAAGGACTCTCGCATGATGTTGTGGTCCCTGGGCCTCTACTCATCACAGGAGCCCTGTCGCCAGCCCAGGCAACAGTCGTGGGGTCAGCCCTTCGAGCCACGCCAGCCTTTCCGCCCCCGCTCCAGACCCGGAGACAGGGAAAGGGCGAGACCCGCACGGGCCAGTCGAGCTGGCTCCCCTTCCAGACTTGCACGACCTACTAGGCACCCTCCTGGCAGCCAGCGGAGGCGTTTTTGACATAAGTCCCAAGGACGGCATTCCACTTCACCCAGTTCGACACCCCCCCACTCCCCCCTTTCACAACTGGCTCTCATTTTTCTTCCACGAGTGGGTCTCAATCACAACAGACCAACGGGTGCTGCAGACTATTCTTCATGGGTACGCCCTACAGTTCTGCACAAAGCCTTGTGGATGCCCTTCCACCCCCGAGTCCCTCCCGTGGGACGCGGTACATGAGCAGCTCCTGAACAAGGAGGTGGGGAAGCTTCTGAGACTCGGTGCCATAGAGCCGGTCCCGAAAAGGAAGAAAGGGAAAGGATTCTACTCCCGCTATTTTCTGATCCCCAAAGCAAAGGGAGGCCACCACCCCATCTTGGACCTTCGGGGCCTAAACAGGTTCCTCAAAAAGTTAAAGTTTCGGATGGTCAACCACATTATCCCTTTGATAGACCCCGGGGATTGGTTCGCCGCCCTCGACTTGCAGGATGCCTATTTCCACGTGTCGATCATACCCGGTCACAGGAAATTCCTGAGGTTCACCAGGGGCTCCAGATATTTCCAGTTCACGGTCCTCCTGTTTGGGTTGGCGCTGGCCCCAAGAGTGCTCACAAAATGCATGGCAGTAGTGGCAGCCGCCCTGCGAAGAAGAGGGGTCCAGGTTTTTCCATACCTAGACAACTGGCTTCTCAGAGGGAGGACAAAAGGCCAGTTGCGGGCGGCCATCCACACAACCCGTGCTCTGTGCCACCACCTAGGTCTGGTAATCAACGAACAGAAATCAGTCCTGTCTCCCGTTTGAAGGATAGAGTTCATCAGGGCATCCCTGGATTCTGTCCAGGCCAAGGCCTCTCTGCCACCAGCCAGGTTTGCCGCCATAGCTGACACCCATTGCCACTCTTGAAAGGGACCCCACCACCACAGCCAGACACTGCATGAGGCTTCTAGGGCACATGGCAGCAGCTACGCCTGTAGCCCACCTCGCCCACCTCCACCTTCAACTGCTGCAGCTGTGGCTCCAATCGGCCTTCCATCCTAGCAGGCACCATTGGAACAAGGTGGTGCGGGTCCTGAGACAGGTCCTTCAAGAGTTGGCATGGTGGAGAAACCCGGGGGAGGTGATTGAAGGAATCCCCTTTAGCTCCACACCCCCCTTGGTATCGCTGATATCGGACGCCTCCAATATAGTGTAGGGGGCCCATCTGAGTTCTGGCCCCAGCACCCAAGGGACTTGGGAGCTGGGGGAGGTTCCCCTTGACATCAATGTAAAAGAGCTGCAGGCAATAAGGCTTGCCTGCATGGTCTTCAAGGACCATCTGTGCGGCTGATTTGTACACGTGCTCACAGACAATACGACTGCCATGCACTACGTGAGCCATCAAGGGGGCGCCCATTCCTCAGCCCTATGTCAAGAAGCGACTCGTCTATGGGACTTGGCGGTAAGGCACAGTTTCCACTTCGTGGCCTCTCACCTCCCGGGAGCGAGGAACAGCCAGGCGGATCACCTGAGCAGGTACTTCTATTCGTAACACGAGTGGTCCCTTCACCCCGGGATGGCGCAATCCATCTTTCGCGACTGGGGTCTTCCCCAAGTGGACCTTTTCGCGACTTGCAAGAACAGGAAGTGCTGGCTATTCTCTTCCTACAAAGGACTGAAGCGAGGCTCCCTCCCGGATGCGCTCCTGCTGGACTGGTCGAGCGGCCTCCTCTTCACCTTCCCCCCATTTCCGCTTCTGCACTGAGTCCTCCTGAAGGTGAAGAGGGACAGGGTGAAGGTCATCCTCATCGCCCTGGCATGGCCTCGCCAGCATTGGTTTCACCTCTTGCTCAAACTGTTGGTAGCCCTGCCGTGCAAGCTCCCACGCAGGCCCGACTTGCTGTCATAGGACAAGGGGCGCCTCTTCCATCTGAACCTGGCCTTGGTCCACCTGACCGCCTGGAAGCTCCATGGCTGAATGCATAGGAACTGGCCTGCTCGGAGGACGTGAGACGCATCCTCCTGGGTAGCCAGAAGCGATCCATGCGGCATACCTATGAGGCAAAATGGAAGCGGTTTGTGGGCTGGGCCCGGGCGAAAGGGGTGAATCTGCTGGAGGCACCCATCCAGGTCATTCTGGACTACGTTTGCTCCCTGAGCCATCAAGGCCTAACCTCATCCTCATTAAAGGTACACCTAGTGGCCATCTCCACCTTCCACCTGCCCTTAAAGGGAGGCCAAGTCTTTTCACACCCGATGGTGGTGCGCTTCCTCAGAGGGCTGGACAGAGTGCTCCCAAGAGCAAGAGCCCCCACCCCCCAGTGGGACCTCAACCTAGTCCTCCGCGTGCTCTCTGACCCACCCTTCGAACCCATGGCCATGTGCCCCCTCACCATCCTTTCACAGAAGGTGGCCTTCCTGGTTGTCATCACATCAGGCAAGAGGGTGTCGGAACTCAGGGCCCTCTCACCCGAGCCACCATACGCAATGTTCTTCAAGGACAAGGTGCACCTTTGACCGCACCCGGCTTTCCTCCCGAAGGTGGTGTCTGCCTTCTGCTTAAACCAAGACATTTTTCTGCCAGTGTTTTTTCCCAAGCCACATGTGTCGGAGGAACAGAGGCGATGGCACTCCTTGGACATTTGTAGGGCCTTGGCCTTCGACATCGAAAGGACGAAACCTTTCCGCAAATTGACACATTTGTTCGTAGCTACAGCAGAAAGGCTTAAGGGCAGTCTGGTGACGTCGCAGACAATCTCGTCCTGGATTGTGGCCTGCATAAGGGAATGCTACCGAATCGCCAGGATCCCACCTCCTGGGCCTGTTAAGGCTCACTCGACTAGAGCTCAGGCGGTGTCAGCAGCTTTCTTAGCCCGTATCCCCATCCAGGATATTTGCCAGGCAGCAACTTGGGCTTCGGTCCATACCTTCACCTCCCACTACGCCCTGGTGCAACAAGCGAGAGGCGACGCAGCGTTTGGCGAAGCCGTCCTCCACACCAGCAGATCGTAACTCCGCCCGCCGTCCAAGGTAAGGCTCGCTGTTCACCCAAGGGGAATGCATGTGAGCAGCTGCTCGAAGAAGAAAAAGGACAGTTACTTACCTGTAACTTCTGTTCTTCAAGAGGCACTGCTCACATCTGTTCCACACCCACCCTCCGTCCCCGCTTCGGAGTTACCAGAAAGAAGGGACTGAGGGGAGAGGTGGAGCAGCAGGGGCTAGGATGGGGCAGTCACTAGCCATGCTAGGGGGCACAGCTGCTGCCCCTGGGAGGTCAGACTATAAGGGCAAAAGCTTTCCGGCAGCTAGGCACATCGGCCCATGCGTACCCAAGGGGAATGGATGTGAGCACGGCATCTTGAAGAACAGAAGTTACAGGTAAGTAACTGTCCTTTTTCACAACAGGTTTCAGCAAGGAGTGTGCAGCTGAACTGGTGCTGAACATTGGTTAAAGTCAAAAGCAGTCTGTTTAGTAACATTTCAGAAACCATGGCTAGAAGCTGTTCACCCATTGAACACATTGACTATTTTCCTAATGTTACTTTTCTATGTAAGGTATTGTTGTAGCTGTCCCAGGACTGCAGTGTGATCATGAATAGAAAGGTTTGGTGGTCTACACTCTCTACTGTGTGTTTGAGAACCCCTGTTCTAAGGCCTTGTCCTTTGACTTCATCTTAGTGAAAGAGGGGCTGGGCTGATATTGATAACTTTGCTGTGTCTTACTTTCCCTTCATGGTTCAGATTATGCCTAAAAGGTTATATCGAGGCAACTTTCACAGTTGTTCTTAGTACACGCCAGACAACATTCTGATTGTATTGGGTGGTGATCTTTTCCAAATCGTGAATGAAGATGAAATGTCTGTGCTGATAATATGTCTGTCTGTCATCTACTCTTGATAATGGTGGTTCGCCTATGCATCTCAAGTGAACTGTATGGATGCTGTCAGATGGCATGGCTCTTTTCTATTAAAAAGATCCCAGGAAGTCCCTTTGTGCAGTTGCTTTTACCTGAGCCCACTCTCACATGGGTTTCTTCAGGATTGTATCTTGACCCTGTCAGCATGTGGGAAGCCATTGGGCGCATAGTGAGGAGTCATGAATTAGGATCCCTTCTGTATATGAGTACCACCCAACTTTCCGTGCCTATGCCTTCCAGTCAGCTGGTGAATTTTGACTGCCTTATCCAGTATCTGGATGAGAGTGAGCTGATAGGAAAGCATTTCCAATAAAATAAAGGTGTTGATAGATTTATAAAAGTAAATGAAGACACGGCAAGGATTGGGTGTGCCTTTTCAGAGTATTTAACCATGTTTTGTTACTTAAGTACCCAAGGCGATCAGCTGATTTGAATCCCAGTTATTTTTTACTGAGATCTTGGTGGTGGCTGCAAGCATGCTGCATCTGATTAGACAAAAAGACCTCTTAAAAGAGGAGCTTGGAAACTCTTTAAGGAGTGTTTCAGATCTCAAGCTTTCCTGCCTCCAGAGCCTCAGGCAGATGACAGCAAAAAAATCTCCAGAGTACTAGGACAGACAGAATTAGCCAAAACGCTTTCCTTCTCAAAAACAGCAATATCATTCATCAGCAGTGCCACCTATGATATTAGTCTCCATCAGAAGGGCCCTTTCAACTCAAGGCAGGGCGCTCCAAGGCTTGATTAATTTTTCTCCCATTTCAAGTGAAATGTCTTTTGGGGTAAGTGCTGTCATTTAAAAAACAAAAAACAAAACAAAACAAAAAATAACCTTCCCCAAATCCCCAACAGATAAAAGACCCCAAGGCAGCTCCAGAGAAGACAACAAGGAATCTTTCTAGCGCAAATGTAATAGAAACATCTGTCAGCTTTTCTGAGCCTAATGACCTGTGTTCAGTCTAACAGATGTACAAGAAAGGTAGTTCCCCTCACCTCTGCGAGAGAATAGTTTGGGCTGTATGTCTGGTCAAGTCCATAGCGTCCTGGAGATATTACCAGTTCTTATCAGTTGTGATGGGTAGGGGATTGCATGACTACCTTGTCTTCTGGGAACTGGATGAAGCCCAGAAATTAATTTTACTTACATGTGTGCACGTGCACAAGTGCGCACGCGCGCACACACACTTTTTCCTGTGCCTGAAGCTTTGTCAGTTATGTATATTCCAAATATAATTTCTTCAATGGACTGCCTATTTCTTGCTTGATTTTCTGGATTTCCAAGGGATTTATTTTTCTAAGCACAGATATACTTGGATGTTTGGATCCATATCCTCAGCTGAGCTTAAACTGGCATAGCTCTGTATCTAGCACACCAATTTAGCAATGCGTAGTGGGGCTGTGATAAAGTTAATATGAAAAATACTTATTTTGAGCGTTTATATTCTTTAACTCATTTTATAAAAGATACTCTGCATACCTTCCCATTCTACAAAGGGCTGTTGAGTTGTGGTACAATGAAGCAGCATGTACAACTCCAATCTTAAAGCTTATGGCAGAGCTTCTACAAAACAGGTAATAAAGATATGAGAGTTGGGTAAACAATAAATAGCACCGTAGTCTTGAGATGTTTTTCTGTCTACGTTTTTATATTACTCACATTACTGTGGCATCCTGACTTCATTTAACTTTCTCACTAACGTCTTTTTGGGCTGTGCTGAGGAAGAGGAATTAGACAGACCACACCTCCTCCAGTGTCCTAGTCTTGATATACTACAATGGTAGACATTAAAAAGTCAACCGTTATAGATGCAATGTAGGGATGTCAGTGACACTGTGGTCATTTGCTATTCAAAATAGACTGAAATAACTCAACTGCATCTCAGGTGCCATGATGTGGTAACCACACATAAATGTTGACTTTTTAATGACAATCATTGAAAACAGTTCACTGTCAAGATGAGGGCTAAATTTCTGTCTTCTGTTCCCTGCAACCTCTAAGTAACACCAAACGTGTTTTGTGGTTTAAACATTTGTAATTTACCTTTACAGTTCCTCCCCCAAGAAAAACTTTCTTATGTGATGCAAATACCTTGGACTGCATGTGTTCAAGGGTATGGCTGCACTGCAATTAAAAAGCTGTGTCTGGCCCATGCCAGCCAAGGGATTTTGGGGCAGGAGCTGCAGGACTGTTAAATTGCAGTATAGACATTCAGGCTCGGGCTAGACCCTCACGAGATGCTAGAGCCAGGCTTTCAGCCTGAGCCCCCATGTCAACACCACAATTAAACAGCCCCTTGGCCTGAATTTGAGGCAGCTGGTGCATGCCAGCTTCAGGATTCTAACTGCAGTGTAGCCATACCCTAAATGAGACTTCTGTTGTTTGTGGTGGCCCAGAACTCCAAAAGAGAAGAGACTTTGACAGGGGAGTTAGAATGATTCTGGGCTGGAGACCCCAATAACCTGTGTCATTCGGGCATTCATCAGAGAAATCTGGGCTTTCCTCAGTTTCTATTTTTCCCTTGCAAGTTCACCTTTAAAAGAAAAGATAGATTGAAACATATTTAAAACAAAACAAAAAAACTTTAACTGAAAGATGGGCCATTAGTTCCAGAAAGCTTAATTCTGGCCTCCAGCCAAAAATTAGTATCCCTTGAGCTGAAGCCCTGAATGTCAGCAAAGACCTTCAAGTTGAGTTCTTAGTGTCTTCTGCATTTGTGGATCAGCTTGGTGTTATCTTGCCTGTTGTTTATATTGGTTGATTTGCTCTTTTATATCGTAACAATTGTGTACTGAAGTACTTTTAGAAGTTTAACTTCTTACACCGGATACAACACAAAAATGGCATACTGTATAGATTATGTAATTGTACTGCAGCTTATTTCAGAGATAAGGTACTTAAGAAAGAACCTGTAAGAACACTAATAAAATCAAACAAAAGCAAAGAGATGCTAGAACAATAAATCTCATGCAAGAGACAGCTTTGCAAACTACTTACCATATTCTTGCCATTCCTCCATCTACTGGAATTCAGAGACTTTGCATGGCATCCCTTAGAGAACATTTTGTGGAATAGGTTTTTTTTCTTTGAATTGTGTAGTGCGTTAGCGTCTCCTTTGAGTGATGCTCACATCAACTCCAAAAAGGTGTGTGCGTGCCTCATGCATGACTGTCTGCAGATTTTTTCCCCTAGCAACCCCAGCAGTCAGACAGAGCCCCCTGGAGTCGTGTGTGCATAGCGTTGTGTATAAGGCTCACCGACCACTCTCCCCTCAGTTCCTTCTTACTAGCATGGCGTCTAGTTGGTTCTGTAGTCTCTCTGTCCTAGGAGACTTTCCCCAAGTTTTTCACCCCGAGCTGAGCCCTTTGTTCTTGTAGTTAGTTAAGTTGATTGTTGGTGTTAAGCACCTGTTAATTTTTTCCCTTAAGGCATAGTTGTTTCCTTTGTTCCCTGCACCAGGGGTGTGACTGGCTTTCCAGGCTTTAAATCATGTGATTCTTCTAAGAGGCCAATGCAGAAGAGCAGTCCACACTCTACCTGTTTAAAGTGCTTGGGCGAGGCTCACCAAAAGGTAAAGTACAAGCTCTGTAAGAGTTTTCAGCCGTGAACTTTGAAAGACCAATCTCAAAGGCTGAAGATTTTCCTCATGCAGGAAGCCCTGAGACCGTCCTCGATGGCCTCGGACCCATCAGTGATCCTGGCATCAATGAAAAGCGCCCTGGCACCGAGCAGAGATGCAGCGCCAGAAGACACCCGGCGCCATGAGCCCTCACTCACAAGATCGGCACCGCGGCACCGTTCACAATCCCTGGTGCCTAGGAAGAAGCATAGGAGCAATAGCGGGCATTCCCCTCACAAGTCTAAGCGTAGTGTTGCGGGGGGGAGGGTGAGACCCGTGCGGGGCCACCAATCCCCATCATCAGCACTGTCTCACACAGAAACCCACCCGAAGGAGATGGCAGCACTGAGTCTGGCACCAGGACCTTTCCCTTCTGACGACTCAGGAGGCGAGGTGGAAATTATCAGGTCTCCCTCAACACCAAAAGCCTTCAAGGTGGTGTGGGACCTAATTGAGAGCACCAAGACCAGTGCTGCCCTTGGCGCAGACACCCCTACAGTGCTGAGATCCTCGCTATCTAAGGGAAAGCCTATACCACTCCCTCGCTCCCTGTGTCATGCCTCGCCGGTGCCGAGATCCATGGCACCACCTTGGTCACCGAGATCAGCGTCTCCTTTGGACTCTGAGGCAGGCTTTATACGTTCAAGAAGAAGCCGCTCAAGGTCCGCATCTTACCATAGGAGCCACCAAGGGCCCCCACAGTTCCTGGTGCCATGGGGTCCTCAGTGGCAAAACTCTGGTACCTGGCCCTTTTGGATGCCCTGGGCGTACCACCAGGCCCAACGTCCTCAATTGACTCATTCTATCTGGGTTGCCTCGGGGAGTAGACAGACCCACACACGATCAGAGACTGCTTCCTGCCCGGTGACCGTTACTGAGCTTGCTCCCACCACATCACATGCCTTGGCACCAGAGACATCCATTTCGGCCACCGGCACCGCACATATGGAGACTTGGCAAAAGACTCCTCCTCCTCACCTGGAGAGGAAGTAGCAGGCACCACTCCTGCATCTCTCTCGGAGGATGGAAGAATTTATCAAGACCTCTTGAGGAGAGTGGCCACAAACATGGGCATTCAAGCTCAAGAGATCACAGAAGAGCCTGTGGACCCCATGACAGACATTTTGTCACCATCAGGGCCATCTAGAGTTGCCTTGCCGATTATAAAAACTATAGATAAGACCATGAAGGAGATTTGGCAAACTCCTTCATCTGTGTTGCCCACAGCCGAAAAGGTAGACCAGAAGTACTTCGTTCCATCAAAAGGTTATGAATACCTTCATGCTCATGCCTCTCCGAGCTCCCTTGTGGTGATGGCTGCTTTCGAGAAGGAAAGGCGCAAGGGACTGTGGCTCCTACTCCAAAATCAAGAGAGGCTAAAAAACTGGACCTGTTCAGCCAGAAAGCTTATTCCACCAGGGGGGCTGCAGCTCAGGGTGGCAAATCAGCAAGCAGTCCTGAGCCACTATACCCACAAAACTTGGAGTTTTATAGAGAAGTTTGCAGGCTCACTCCCAGGAGACTCCAAGAAAGAGTTTAATGCTCTTGTAGAGGAGGGTAGGACAGTGGCTAAGGCCTCTCTACAGGGTGCTCTGGCTGTACCAGATGCTTCAGCGAGGGTCATGGCTTCCAGAATCTCAATGCACTTTAGCTCTTGGCTTCAAGTTTCTGGCCTGCCTTATGAAGTTCAACAAACAGTACAAGATCTACCTTTTGAAGGACCTATTCTAGACCTCAGAGGTCTGAATAAGTACTTAAGGAAGTTCAAGTTCCATATGGTCTCTTTGGGTTCCGTGATCTCTTCTCTAGAAGCTGGAGATTGGTATGCTGCCCTTGACCTTCAGGATGCATATTTCCACATTTCTGTCATCCTGAAGCACAGACGTTTTCTCAGATTTGTGGTGGGGGATGGTCATTTCCAGTTTGCTGTTCTTCCCTTTGGTCTCTCCACAGTCCCCAGGGTTTTTACGAAGTGCATGGTGGTAGTAGCAGCTTTCCTTCGCAGTAATCGAATTCACTTCTTCCCTGTCTGGACTACTGGCTAGTGAAGGCCCCTTTGAAAGATCAGGCCATAGCCAGTCTAGCCTTTATTCAGCACACATTCAACAACCTAGGCCTGTTAATAAATGTAAAAAAGTCAACTCTTATCCCTACTCAAAGGGTAGAGTTTATAGGAGCCACTCTGAACTCAGTTACAGCCACAACGTCTTTCTATCCACTGCTTTCAAGTGATTTCTACGATAATAAAGGACTGGATCTATATCCCATCATAACCGCTCGTTCCTGCATGAGGCTTCTAGGACAATTCGCAGCCTGCGCCTATGAGATACCTCATGTGAGGCTGCACCTGAGACCATTCCAACTGTGGTTGGCCTCTGTCTTTCGCCCATCCAGGGACAACCTGGATCTGATAATCTCAGTGCTCAAAACTGTCTTGGACTCACTCCTCTGGTGGACAGACCAGTCTACGGTTTGTGCTAGAGCCCTGTTCTTGAAACCCTTCCCAGCAATGACTTTAGTAACGGATGCCTCGGATACAGGCTTGGGCACCCACCTGGTGGACCTAAGGACACCAGGCTATTGGTCGAGTCAAGACAGGCTTACCCATATCAATGTCAGGGAACTCAGAGTAGTTCTCCTTACATGCCAGACGTTCAAAGATCAGCTGACAGGTCACCACATCGCCGTAAAGATGGACAATGTAGCTACAATGTTCTATATAAACAGATGGTGGGGGGGGTCAATCCCATCCCCTTTGCAAAGAGACCATGGCCACATGGAATTTTGGTATTCCTCTTGGCGTACACCTGAAGGCTTTCTATCTCCCAGGCTCACAGAACTGTCTGGCAGACTCCCTAAGTCGTTCTGTTCACCCGCACGAATGGTACGTAAAACAGGATGTCTTGCTTACCATTTTCCAAAGGTGGGATACTCCCCATCTAGATTTCTTCACGACCAGCCTCAACGCCAAATGCAAAACGTTCTGCTCCTTCCAAGGTCTGGGCAAGGGCTCCATTGGAGATGCGTTACAGGTGCCATGGACCGGTCAACTTCTGTACACCTTCCTGCCCTTTCCCCTTATGGGGAAGGTTCTAACAAAAGTAAAGAGGAGCAAATCATCAATAATTCTAATAGCTCCAGCCTGGCCCCAACAGCATTGGTTTTCTGCCCTGCTAGATCTCCTCGTGGTGGCCCCCATAACACTTCCACTGATTCCAGACCTGCTGACCCAAAACCAAGGCCTTCTGAGATACCCAGATCTCCGGTCACTTCTCCTGACCTCATAGAAGCTCCATGGTTGAACACTCGTTAGCTACAGTACTCCCAACGGGTTAAGGAAATGTTGTTGGAGAGCAGAAAACCATCTACCAGATCAACTTATTTAGCTAAACGGAAACGTTTCTCTCATTGGTGTGATCAGAACTCCTGCTTGCCAGTTTCCTGCACCATTCCATTCATTCTGGAATATTTGCTGCACTTGAAGCATCAGGGCCTATCAGTATCTTCGCTCAAGATTCATCTGGCTGCGATCTCTGCTTTTCATGAGCGTGTCAAGGGACACCCAATTTTTTCTAATCCCCTTGTAAGCTGTTTTATTAAAAGTCTAATTAGGAAGTTCCCACCAGTAGTGAAACCGGTTCCTCAGTGATACCCTAATCTGGTCCTTACTGGTCTAACTCGATTTCCATTCATGCCACTCACTACCTGTTCTGATCTATATTTATCATGGAAAGTGGCCCTCTTAGTTGCTATTATCTCTTCAAGAAGAGTCTCTGAACTGCATGCTATCACTGGAGACCTGCCTTATTTGGTGGTGTTCAAGGACAAGACCCGTCTCCGGCCTCACCCAGCTTTCTTGCCAAAGGTGGTTTCACACTTTCATACAAGCCAAGATATTTTTCTTCCTGTATTCAACCCGAGCCTCACTCATTGGCTTGTCAAAGGACCTTACATTCTCAGGATGTCCGTAGGGCCCTGGGCTTTCTACTTGGAAAGGACCAAACCTTTCAGGAGGTCACAACAGCTGTTTGTTGCAGTAGCAAACAGGAATAGAGGTCAACCTGTCTCCTCACAGACAATGTCCTCGTGGATTACTTCATGCATTAAGACTTGTTACTCCCTTGCCCGTAGACCTCCTCCAGATATTATGGCTCACTTTACAAAGGCATATGCTGCGTCTGTAGCTTTTAACACTAGAGTTCCTCTTGCAGATATCTGTAAGGCAGTGTCGTGGTCCTTCATCCACACATTCACGGCCCATTATGCAATCACTCAGCAGGCAATACAAGATGCCTCTGGGGGCAGAGCAATGCTGAGCACAGCTTCGTTGTAGTGTCCGTCCCCACCACCAGTAAGTGCTTGGGAATCACCGATTTGGAGTTGATGTGAGCATCACTCAAAGGGGAAAGACGGTTACCTACCTTTTCTGTAACTGTCGTTCTTTGAGATGTGTGTTCACGTCTACTCCAAAACCCGCCCATCTACCCTCCATTGGTTCATTAAGAAGGAACTGAGGGAGGAGTGGTCAGCGAGCCCTTATACACGGTGCTATGCACACGCAGCTCCAGGGGGCTCTGTCTGACCACCTGGTTGCTAGGGGGCAAAAATCTGCTGACAGTCGTGCACGAGGCGCGCACACAACTGTTTGGAGTTAGATGTGAGCACACATCTCGTAGAACAGTTACAGAAAAGGTAGGTAACAGTCTTTTTAGTGGTTACAGTGTATTAGACTCTATAACACTAACGTGGCTGAGATATGTTAGACTGTCCAAGTGTGTATTATACTGCATGATATTGAGATGGTTTTGAGGGTTAGCCTCTGCCAGCCATTATCCTTTTGTAGAATACACAAACATTTCTATGGACACCGCATAAATCATAGAGTAGGATTGGAAGGGACCTCAGGAAGTCATCTAGTCCAACCTTTGCTTAAAGAAGGACCAACCTCAACTAAATCATTCCAGCCAGGGCTTTGTCAAGCCTCACCTGAAAATCCTCTGTGGAGATTCTGCCACCTCCCTAGATAACCCAGTCCAGGGTTTCACCACCCTCCTAATGTAGAAGCTTTTCCTAATATCCAACCTAGACACCCCCACCCCCACCCAAAATTTAAACAACTGCTCCTAGGTCTGTCATCTGTGACCACTGAAAACAGCGAAGCTCTGTTCTCTCAGGACTCTCCTTTTAGGTAGTGAAAGGCTGCTGTCAAATCCCCGTGCAGTCTTCTCTTCTGCAGACTAAATAAGCCTAGTTTCCTCACTCTCTCCTCCTAAATCTTGTGCTCCAGCCCCCGAATCATTTGTGTTGCCCTCTGCTGGACTGTCTCCAATTTGCTCACTTCCTTTTCATAGTGGGGGGCCCAAAACTGGGACACAATACTCCAAATGAGGCCTCACCAGTGCCAAATAGAGAGGAATAATCACTTCCCACAATCTGCTGGCAATGCTCTTTCTGTGGTGTTAGCCTGTTTGGTAACGAGGGCACACTGTTGACTCGTATACAGCTTTTGGTCCACTCTAACCTCCAGGTCCTTTTTCTAACTGCTGCCTAGCTGGCATAAATTTTCTTCACCTTAGTGCACACTATCAGGGTCTACTTGGAACAATTAATGCTCAACACATTAGTGCACTTGGGAAATCATTTAAAAAAGCAAGATGTCCTGTGGCACTTAAAGACTAACAGATTTATTTATTGCATGAGCTTTCGTGGGAGAAAATCCCACTTCAAAGCATCTGATGAAGATGGGGGAGGTTGCAGAATGGGATGAAAATAAATGCAAGGGACTGTAGGACATTGGATCAGGTCATACAGTAACAGCAAATCGTGTTTTACACTCCCTTGCATTTATTTTCATCCCATTCTGTAACTTCCCCCGTCTTCGAAGCATCTGACGAAGTGGGATTTTCTCCCTCAAAAGCTCATGAGATAAATAAATCTGTTAGTCTTTAAATGCCACAGGATACCTTGGTTCTTTTGCTGAACTAGACTAAAACGGCTGCCCCTTTGGAACTTGTGAAGTCATACTCCCATAATATAGAGAATGCATTTTATATAATTGAATTCCTAACAGAAATTAACTAATGAAATAAGCTGTTGGAATATAGTACTTAAGTAAAAGTATAAACTAATTGTTTATATTATGAAGCAATTGTAGCTTTCCTCTGAACTGCAAATAAACCAAAGGTGGTCACTAGGTGTTTGAAAGATTATTTTATTTATTTATTATTATAGATCATAGAAATGTGGGTCTGATAGGGATCCTGAAATACCAGCAAGTCTAGCCCTGTGTGCCGAGGCGGAACCAAGTAAACACTGACTGTCCCTGGCAGGTGTTTGTCCAACCTGTTTTTAAAAATCATCAGTGATGAGGACTCCACAAACTCACACGGAAGCCTGTTCCAGATCTTAACTACCCTTATAGTTAGAAAGTTATGCCTAATATCTAACCTATATCTCCCTTGCTATGGATTTAACCCCATTACTTCTTGTCCTAGCTCTAGTGGACATGGGAGAACAATTGATCACCATCCTCTTGGCATATTTGAAAATTATCAGGCTTCTCAAGACTAACCACTGCTGGGTTTTTTAACCTTCCTCATAGGTCAGGTTTCCTAAAACTGTTGTCATGATTGTTGCTTTCCTTGGCACTCTCTTCAATTTTTCCACATAGCACCGGAATTGGATGCAATACTCCAACTGAGGCCTCACCAGTGCCAAGCAAGAGCGGTTACCTCCTTAGTCTTACATACAACTGAGAATTATAAAGTAGAGCCTCCAGAATTATGAACACTTCAAGAATAGAGGTTGTTCATAGCTCTGATATGTTCATACAGCCAGGGCGTCGGTGCCCCGGGGAAGCACCCGGGGCACTGGCCCAGGCCATGCCCCCAGCCGGGTATGGGGCCACGAGTGGCTGGGCCCCGGATCCCTGGCTGGGGACGAGACCAGGAGCGGCCTCCGTGGCCACTGGCGGCTGAGTCCCGGATCCCCGGCCGGAGACAGGGCTGCCGCAGGCAGCCGGGCCCCAGATCTCCGGCCCCGTCGGGTAGGAGACTGGGAGAGGCAGGGCCCCACCAGACCCGGGGCACTGGCGCCAGGATTTGGGGCACGTATCCCGTGTGCCCGGCGCCAGCGACGCCCCTGCATATAGCTGTTTTTTCCGAAGTTTACAACTGAACATCAACTTAACACAGTTTTGAAGTTTTAATACATACAAGAAGAATACTGCCTCCCCTTGATCTTCTTATTCGTTTACATTTAATATAGTACTTCACTGTATTTGTGCTTGCTTTCTTAAACAAAAAAAAAAAACAAAAAACCTCTGCTGCTACCTGACTGCATACTTCTGATTCCAAACCAACTGTGTGATTGACTGGTCATTCATAACTCTGGTGTTCATAACAATATTACCACGGGTCTTTTTTTTACCTTTTTTTTTTTTTTTTTGGAATGAGCGTATCTCTAATTTTTGTGATGTTGACTACGAATATTTTTGCTGTTATTTTGTAGGTCACAACGTTTAAATTTTGATGTATCATCTCCTAATGGAATACTTCTCTTCAGAGAAGCTAGTAAAATGATTTGCACATATGGTAGGTGTCTGTTAAAATTTTCTTTGCAATATAATTCTTTGCCTGTTTTGTGGGGTAAGAGTTCCATTAGTTTCATTCTCTTCACCATTGATGTATTTATGGAACAGTTAACAGGAGTGTGAAGTATTAGGACCAATGTCAGCACGTTATGCCATATACTTTTTGTTTGATCCATTATGTCGGGACACATTTCTGTGTCACCACACAGTGGTAAGTGTGTCAGAGAGCTGGGGAGATGGGCTGGTATGTCATGTAGAGTCATGACATACCACCAAATGTGTCAGGACCTGCAAAAGGTTGAGAGCTGCTGCAATAGACAATATGCGCCTGGCCTTTTGGGATCACATCCAGTGACCAGTGGCACACACATTCACAAACAATACCATTGCAATGTACTATATCAAGGGTATGTCTAGAGTGACGGCAGCAAATTTGCCGCTATCAGGTCAGCATTCTGGAAGCAGTTTGGAGCAAGTCTGAACTCACTGCGCAGCTTCTGGAAGTCCTGGGCCTGAGGACATAAGGGAGAAGCGACTGCAAGGGATTTGTGGTCGGCTTTTCCTAGAAGTGTGCTGGCAGCTTACAAAGTCACCGTGAATTACGCAAGGAATTTTACATTCCTTATATAATCGGCAGTCAACTGCTGCTGAAAAGCCGTCAAGTGTAGATAAGGGCCAAGTTCCAACAGGGCAACTGTGTTAGTCTAGTTCAGTAAAACAAACAAGAAGTCCTGTGGGACTTAGGCTAACAAATTTATTTATTGCATGAGCTTTCGTGGGAGAAAATCCCACGTCGTCAGATGCTTTCAAAGTGAGGGAGCATATAGAATGGCTCACTCTTTAAGTGGAATGTGGAATAATTGGAGAGAGTGCCAGGAAGAGTAATAATAATGACGACAGGTTTACGAAACCTGATCTATGAGGAAGGTTAAAAAACCTGGCAGTGATTAGTCTTAAGAAGCCTGATAATTTTCAAATATGTTAAGGGATGTTTGATCTAAGTGAGAACTTACAGAATGGTTCATTCTGTAAGGTCTTCCATCTTCAAAGTGTCTGACAAAGTGGGATTTTCTCCCCCAGAAGCTCATGCAGTAAATAAATGTTTTAGTCTTTAAGTGCCACAGGACTCCTTGTTTGTTTTACTGAACTACACTAACATGGTTGCCCCTTTGGAACTTGATATAATACATTGCAGGAGGTTACTAGTGGGGTTCCCCAAGGATCGGTCCTGGGACCCATCTTATTCAACCTTTTCGTTACTGACCTTGGCACAAAAAGTGGGAATGTGCTAATTAAGTTTGCAGATGACACTAAGCTGGGAGATATTGCCAGTACGGAGGAGGATCAGGATAGCATACAGCATGATTTGGATGACCTTGTAAAGTGGAACATTAGAAATAGGATGAAATTCAACAATGGGAAGTGCAAGGTCATGCACTTAGGGACAAATAACAGGAATTTTTCTTATAAGTTGGGAATGCATCAGCTGGAAGTGATGGGGGAGGAGAAGGACCTGGGCGTACTGGCTGATCACAGAATGACAATGAGTAGCCAATGCGGTGTGGCAGTGAAAAAAGCTAATGTGGTCCTAGGGTGCATCAGAAGGGGTATTTCCAGTAGAAATAGGGAGGTGTTAGTATCATTATACAGGGTGCTGGTGCGACTTCACTTGGAGTATTGTGTACAGTTCTGGTCACCCATGTTTAAGAAAGATGAAGTCAAACTGGAACAGGTGCAAAGAAGGGCTACAAGGATGATTCATGGAATGGAAAATCTTCCCTGTGAGAGATGACTTAAAGAGCTTGGTTTGTTTTGTCTTCTCAAAAGAAGGCTGAGGGGAGATATGATTGCTCTTTATAAATACATTAGAGGGATAAAAACAAGGAAGGGAGCGGAATTATTTGAATACAGCACCAATGTGGACACAAGAACAAATGGATACAAACTGTCCTTCAGAAAATTTAGGCTTGAAATTAGACACAGATTCCTAACCGTCAGAGGAGTAAAGTTCTGGAATAGTCTCCCAAGGGAAGTGGTGGGGGCAAAAACCTTAGGTGCCTTCAAAACTGAGCTTGATAAGTTTATGGGGCAAATGATATGATGGGCTGTGTAGCTTGGCCAGTGTCTGTCTTTTACTACTGGTGATGGGTATGATAGTGACCTGGGAAGGGGCATTCGATCGAGGGGGTTCTGAGTTATTACAGAGAAGTTCCTCTTGACTGGCTGTTGTGGACTTGCCCTCATGCTCAGGGTTTAACTGATCATCATATTTGGGGTCAGGAAGGAATTTTCCCCCAGGGCAGATTGGCTTGGGCGCTGGGGGTTTTTTGCCTTCCTCTGTAGCATTGGGCATGGCTCACTTGCTGGTTGATTCTCTGTATTAAAGTCTTTAAATCATGATTTGAGGACTTTAATAGCTGAGTTATGGGTTTGAGGTTCATCATAGGAGTGAGTCGGTGAGGTTTTGTGGCCTGCACTGTGCAGGAGGTCAGACTAGATGATCATATTGGTCCCTTCTGACCTTAGAGTATGAGTCTATGATTGCAGTGGTACTGTTTGTGCACCATTGGTCCCTGGATGTGCTTCCAAAAGGCCAAGCGCATATTGTGCATATTGCGCATATTGTTTGTTTTACTGAACTAGACTAACACAGTTGCCCTGTTGGAACTTGGCCCTTATCTACACTTGACGGCTTTTCAGCAGCAGTTGACTGCCGATTATATAAGGAATGTAAAATTCCTTGCGTAATTCACGGTGACTTTGTAAGCTGCCAGCACACTTCTAGGAAAAGCCGACCACAAATCCCTTGCAGTCGCTTCTCCCTTATGTCCTCAGGCCCAGGACTTCCAGAAGCTGCGCAGTGAGTTCAGACTTGCTCCAAACTGCTTCCAGAATGCTGACCTGATAGCGGCAAATTTGCTGCCGTCACTCTAGACATACCCTTGATATAGTACATTGCAATGGTATTGTTTGTGAATGTGTGTGCCACTGGTCACTGGATGTGATCCCAAAAGGCCAGGCGCATATTGTCTATTGCAGCAGCTCTCAACCTTTTGCAGGTCCTGACACATTTGGTGGTATGTCATGACTCTACATGACATACCAGCCCATCTCCCCAGCTCTCTGACACACTTACCACTGTGTGGCAACACAGTAATATGTCCTGATGTAGTGGTTGAAAACCACTGGTCTATTGCCTGAAGCTCCAGTACACTGGATGCTATATCAACAAGCATTAAAGGAAATATCATGACTGTAGTAGCTCACTTATTAAGGTTTCAGAATCAGCTAGCCTCTCCAGAATATTCTCAGACAACTAGAATGGTCAGTGAAGATCATTGTGTTTATAACCCTTTTCCAAGAACAGGGCCTCCCTTCTTTCAACCTGTTCATGACAAATTATAACAGGAAATGTCATCAGTTCTGTTCCCAAGCAGGGCTCAGCCTGATGTTCTTTCCTTCATTGCATCTGAATTGGGGTCCGAGTCTGAGGTATGTATACCTTTCCCCATATCCCTGTAATTCCTCAGGTTATCCTCAACATCAAACTGGGCCATGCCAAGCTGATCCTGACTGCACCAGCCTGGTGAAACACTGTTGCTTCTCCAGCCTTTGTATGCTGTCTGACCACCCAAATGTCTCCCTTTTCTCCCCAACCTGTTGATTCTTCATCACAGTCAGGTTGTTCATCCAGAGCTGGATAGGCTACACATTAATGCATGGATGTTGCATGGCTAGATGAAAAAACAGTGTTCAGAAGCGGTTTAAAAAATTCTGCTTGGTAATAGAAGATCTCCAAGAACCACTTTCGATCTAAATCGAAGAGGTTTTCAATTTTTGCAACCTCCAGGGGAATCTATCCTATATCAGTCCAGATTCAGACTTCCTGATCTATTTGTTGCAGATGAATCAAGGCTTTGAGTCTGGCTTTTAGCTCCTTCAGAGTTCATTCAGCTGCAGTTTCAGCTTTCTACTGCCCTATTCAAGGACTGTTTGTATGATGCTGTCAAACTAGACACCAGCTCTTTCCTAGATTTTAGGCCTCAGCCAAGCACTGACAAATTCATTTCTGGAATCCAGTCTGTTTAAATTTGTGTGTTAATATGGTTAAGATGTGTATTGAACAGTGAGTTTAGTGTTCACACTTTATGAAATGCTTGTAAATTGCTCATGCATTAATCTCACTTATGACATTTTTATTATAATATATGTAGTATTCAAGTTTCTTCTTTCTAACTAAAAATATGTGCTCTGAAAATGTAAGCCTTTTAGAAGAGATCATCTCCTGCTAATCAAGAAGGCTATCAAAACTAAGCGGGCCATTGTGAGACAGACATTAATTGTACCTCCACACCCATGAAGAGGCTACATGCAAAAGGACTTGTTCCATCAACTTGAGTACTGGAAAAAAGAAATAAAAATAGCTGACATAGATTTTGTTTCTGTCTTTGCTGTTTGGATTCTCCTAGGGCCGGAGTTGTGAAACAGAAGCAGAGATTCCAAGGTCAGCCTTGGTTAGCCCTAAAAGACATTATTCAGATGCGACAGATTACAACAACTCTGTCAGATTTTAAAACTATAGGTTATAAATCATTTGTGTATATGTTTTCTTACTTTCCTCTTGTAATAATTCCTATTTTTTCCCCTAATGACTATATCCTTAGTTAGTTTACAATAGAATTGGTGCAAGCATTCTTTGTTGTGAGATCTAAAGCATTGGTTCTCAACCACTATGTTGGGACACATTACTGTATCACCACAGTGTGTCTTATAGGGCCATGATACATCACCAACCGTGTCACAACCTGCAAAAGGTTGAGAACCACTGATCTAAGGTGCAAGCTGAGCTAGGGTAAATGACTGGTCTGTTGGAATGGGGAGCAACCTGAACATTATGCAGGTTTTGGTGTATAGTGACAACTATTAAGTTCAGCTTGCCTGCCTCTTGACAGTTTGCCCTGAGTTTGGCACTCACAATCGTGAGCCATGTCAGGCAGCATGACAACCAGTATTTTCAAATCCCGTGGTAGGGGGCTTTCTAAAAGGCATGGTCTTTGTCAACCAGTGAAGAAAATGGTGTCATTGTGGAACTTAATAGTGTGCTTATGGCACTGTTGGGTCCTCCTCCTTCTCTGCCAGAAGACATTCTTCTTGGTAGTTAACAATATCTGCTGATAAGTCATCGAATTATGAGCCTTGATGACAGATTCCACATACACCTAGTTCTTCAAAGATGAAGTAGCTTTAAGACCACATCCAAAATTTCTGTCAAAGGTATTCTCATTTTCACCTCAATCAATTTATTCACATACATGTATTGTTTCCCAGACCCCACATGGGTAAAGAAGAACAATTCCTTCATGTTTTAGATGTGCAAAGGTGTGTTGCGTTGCATCTGGTACTAAATCATTTTATTCATTGCCTAGTTTCTTCATCTCTTACACTGAACAAATAAAAGGGCAATCAGTCTCAACTTAGACTACTGTTAAATGGATAATGATGTATATTATTATGGTTTATGGAGTAACTCACACAGGCTCATTCGACAAGAGCTAAAGCAACATCATTAGAGTTTCTCGTAAATGTTTCCATAGTATGTATCTGCAGAGCTGCAGCATGGTCCTAAGTAGAAACTTTTGTTAGATGCTACAGCATAATTGCGGCATGGTAGGGTCAATGCAAACTTTGAGAAGACAGTTCTATAGTCTGTGTTTAAATTGTGTCTGAGCCCCATCTTCTCAGTGAATGGCTTGTGAGTTATCTGAATGAAGTAGGCATCTGCAGCTGCTCAAAGAATTAAAAATGGTCACTTACTTGTAACTGTTGTTTTCCAAGATGTGGATGCTGAAATGAATTTCATGGTCCTGCAAATAGTGTAGTGGCTAGCACCTCTGCTTAACATGCAGAAGGTCCTGGGTTCAATTCCCAGGGGGTTGGACTCGATGATCTCATGAGGTCCCTTCCAGCCCTATGATTTGATTGATTGATTGATTGATCTGCCTTCTACCTTGTGTGTTGTATTCTCCAACCTGGGGTTTTGTGCAAGTGAACTGAGGGATGATGTTGAGATGGCACTGCACTCGTATAGCCAGGAGAGGGACTATGAAGCAAAGGGTGTGAACACCATTCATGAATTTCTCTAGCTTTGGTGCACTGGGCAAGTGCACATCTGAGTGGAATACATGGTTGCATCCACTTCTCAAGGAAAAGTTATTACAACATGGATAAATAATGATCTTTTATTCTGTGCTATGTGTCTTCTAGTGACTTTATATATTCTTTTCAGAAAAGTAAGCACTCTTTCAGTGTTTGATCCTAACTAAATGATTGATAGGTCAGAAATGACATAATGTATCCAGAATGTATTCCAGCAGTTTCAAAACACAATGGCCCCATAACAGCTTTACCCTGGAGCACTGTTTAAACTTTAAAGCCTTTGTGAGTTGCCCCATCCTTCCAGCTCCACAAATGCACACAATTGCAACAGGTCTCTGATATCACCTATCTGTGTTGAGATTCAATCCATCTCTTAAATTCCCATTTTCTCCCGAAATATCTGGAAAGAAATTTTATCAATTTTTTTAATGTCACTTTATTTTAAGAAAATACCATAACAATCTTTGTTTGGAGAAAAACAATGTTTTAAATTTGTGTTTAGTGCACTTGCAGATACATTGTAAGGCTGAAATTGGTGCATTTTCCATGGCTTCCTGTTTAAAAGACACTTAGATGTAATTACGCATTTGATTTGTAGTGCATTGAGGCAGTCAGGGTGTGTAGACTGCAGAAAGCACTTATTTAGGAAAGGAAAAAATGATTCCAAGTAAATCTTATTTCTAATAAACTCATCTCCCCATTTTATTTTCAACTATATCAGTTAGTGTTCTGCCACAGTTTTTATCAGTCTATTCTAACTAAATTTATGAGAGTGATTAAACAAAATAAAAAACAGTTCAGCTCAGGAAAAAATAACTGGTAAACTTCTAAGCACCCTAAATACTATTAGCTATGCATTTAATTTAGATTTAATTGCTATATGCTTCCTTTTGATGATCAGAGAGATAGATAGTTATTTTGTTGCTTTAAGCTCAGTTGACTCATTCTTCCATGGTCCCCCTGCAATCCTGCTGTCCATTTTTTCCTGTCTCAGTCAACTTTTACCATTCTTTTTGAAAAAATCGCCTCATCATTGATAACTCTTCAGTCTCAACTGTTGGTGTAGGCTTTACAACCCTTTTCTTTCTCATAGTTCCATTTTGAATCTCGCCCTGTTTTATTCGTAACTGATGTTTAACTTTTCTTCACATTCCGACAAAACCTTCACTTGCCAGTGGCTGTCCCAGCCACCTTTTATAGTGCAGCTGTGAAGCCCGGTAAATTGATTCCCCCAAGGGATTATCAGCCCTTACCCGGAAGAATCTGACGTCTTCTGGGTCTTGCTAGAGGTGAGCTGTGATATTCAGCGGGAAGGCCTACAGCAGTACCAGATTTAAAACTAAGCACCAATAGAGCTGAAGAGACTTCTGGAACTCCAACTACGACAGTTCCCTCCCCTCTTTCGGAAGATGCTGTGTGCAGGATGAGACAAAGTCTGACTATTTTGGGGAAGTTCTGTGGCCTTTATTATACAGGGAGTCAGGTTAGACTTGATGATCGCACTGGTCTTTCCTGGTCTTGCAATCTACAAATCTGCCGTAAATAATGTACTTTAAGGTAGATTTGATTATTTCAGGTAATTATGACAAGATTTCCAAGTACCATAGCATTGGTCTGTCAAACTCCTGCAATGTTCAAGACTGTGAGTACCAACCTCATGGCAGACTGTTAAGAACCTAAGCATGAACTTCTCACTTGCAGGGAGCTGAGCTGAGCCCAGCTGTGGCTCCTTCCTCCACCCCCTGTGCATGTGCAATGGGATTTGCACTGGGCTCCACACCTCCCAGCGAGCAAGAGCTGCCCAGCTGCTCTGGCTCACGGGGATCTGATCCAAGCTGCTGCTCCCCTCCCCAGTATCCCAGTTTTTAAATGGTAATCAGCAGTTTAGAACGTTTAAGCAGTTGATAATCATTGAAATGTTTAGGCTTTTCCATTCCTACTTTTCATCATTCAGTTGATATTTCTTTAACATTTAGATGGTACACTTTTGAACCAGTGGAAGGTGGCAGTTTTATGAAAGGTGGTGGTCTCAGGTGGAGTAAGCAAAAGCTCTAGGAATCCAGAGGTTTAGAATTTTTATCCTAGATTTATCTGTCACTGACTCACTGAATAGTCTTGGCCAATTCAAGACACCTTTCTTTGTTTCTCAATCTGTAAAATAGGAGAAATGCTACTTTAGGAGAGGAGGGAATTAATTAGTTCATGTCTGTACAGTCATAAAATCTTAAAAGATTAGGATTGGAAAGGACCTCAGGAGGTATCCAGTCCAACGCCCTGCTCATAGGTGTACCAGTCCCAACTAAATCATCCCAGCCAGGGTTTTGTGAAGCCAGGCCTTAAAAACCTCTAAGAAGGAATAATTCAGTCTTTTGAAACTATAAAGCACTATACAAACCAATATTAGATGAGAGGATCTCAGACTAACTGGGTTATGTAAATCCTCATGCTGTTCTTTGAAGGATTATCCCACTGTAAATGTTTTTTAAAACAGAAATTGAGGTTCTCACATACAAATATGATTTTATGAACTAAAGCCTAAGAAATACACCATTCAGTGAACGATTCATGATCAAACTGCAAGAAATGGCAACACAAAATATAGGTAAAAATACAGTTTAGTTGTATTGTGACTTATATAAGGAGGTGAAATGGGGATTATTTTAATAGAGTTTTTCTTCATTCCTCTTGGATAATGATATCCCCACACATACCCTATGTTGAGCTGATAAAAATTCTGCTTTTAGAATTCTGATGGGCACCAAATTAACAAAAAGAAAACTGGATTGTGGCTTAATTACACTGAGGATCCTCTTAATCTATAAATCAATTCAAAGCCTTTATCCAAGCTGGCTCTGGGTCTGGTCTCTGATGCACAAGCAGCAGCTGAGGTCATCTGATGCCAGTCTCCTTTTCTCACCAGTACCTGAACCTGCTGCACTGGTGATTACTGTTGTAACTCTTTGGTTTGCTCAGTGTGGATGGCCCCTGATCAAAGCTATCTGGCATGGAAAGTGATTCTCTCCCTTTTTTAAAATGCAAATGCTACACTTCTAAGAAAATGCAACCTTCCTTAGGTAGCGAAAAATGATTGCCTCAGGCTTTGTGTTTCCAACAGTACCTTTATTTCAAGTATGCATTTGTGATCTCAAAATGCACTTTCACTCTTATTTCTTAAATATGAATGACTTTTTGGAACATTCATTTGGGAGAATTGTATATTTCTATTCCACTTCCAACTTGCATTTTAGGTGGATTGGCATGTTTATGGACTGCTGTACGTATACAAATACATGCTACATTCTCGCTCTCTCTGCATTCCTACAAGAATTATGTGTTCAAGAAAAAGTGTGGGAGAGAGAGTGCGTCTGCTGATTTATACATCTCGTCTTTCCACTACATTCAAAGTGGAACACTCTCCGTAGTGTCCTGTGTAATGGCAGACTGGTGTATAGGAATATCTTAGGTATTTTAATGACGTATATGGTATAAATGCCTAAGGGGCTTACTTTCAGAGGTACTGAGTATCTTCATCCCCCATTGTCTTTAACTGGAATTGCAAGAATTCTGAAGATTAGGCCCTAAATAAATGGATATCTACTGCAAAGTCTGTTTACCAGTTGCTATGGTAAAGATGCTGTGTCACCAGGAACTAAAATCTTGAGTGACGACGATTGTAATTTCCAAAGGGGCAGCTGTGTTAATCTAGTCCAGAAAAAAAAAGAAAAAGAAAACAAGGAGTGGTGTGGCACTTTGACTAACAGATTTATTTTTTGCATGGTTTTTCCTGGGAGAAAATCCCACTTTGTCAGATGCTTCAAAGATGGAGGAACTTTGACATACATGCTGTAGCAAAACCAACTTAGTTTACACAGACTTTTTGATAGGATATAGGCACTGAGGTTGCATGGGAATAAAACTCTTAACATTTATTGTTTGGACTTGACTGAATCTCCTGCTTGTGAAGTAAACTCTCATCATAGGACTCCGTAGTGTTGTGACAAAAGATGCCATGTTGTATCCCTTGCAGCCAGTATAACTGAACGATGAACCTCAGAGGGAAACATTGACAGAATTGGGGGATAGCGTAGTCCACCATTCTTAGTTCTGTATACACAAGTCTAGTTCTTAGGGCTTGTCTACATAGGGGCTTCCAGGAAAATTAATCCAAATTAATTAAAGGTGTGAATTTGAACTACATTTGTTAAACCTCATTAAATCCGTGTGTGAATACTTTTATTCAGAATTTAAATGGCCTTAATTTGCTTTATCTTAATTCACTTTGTAATTCATTTTAATTAACCTACTTCAGAATCCCATCTTTTGTTAATTCAGATTAACCCTCTGGATGTCCCTATGTAGATAAGCCCTGAATTTCTTTGTTAAATATTCTTAGTTCCTCTTCAGCTGGGAACCTATGTTCCAGTGCATTTTGGGAGCATCATTCCTTTGTTTTGTGGTTTCTTTACATTTTTAGTAACACTCCTACCTCTCTATTATAGAAGACTGACATAAAAATAATACTTTCAATATGCCGTTTTTATTTATCTACATTCTGTCATGATATACTTTGATATAAGTTTTTAATTTTGCTTCAGCTTTCAGCTGCTCTAGCAGTTACTGTACAGGGTCAGTGTTGAGGTTAGCCACAGTAGCACAAAACAATTTCCTGTTCTCAGAGCCCAGGTAACATTTGGATGAGGATTAAATTTTACCACATTTTCTAGTAGCCAGAGACAATTATTTCTAATGAGCTTTAAATTGCTTCTAGAACATGTTTTTCGAAACAGTGTTGTAATCCATTCAGCCGTAGCAACTTAATAAAATAACATTTTTTTGAAAAATTTTGGTTAAAGTGTTCCTTGCTGTCTAATAAGTATTATTAGATATTTAATCTACTGCCCAGTTTAAAAATTGATTGTTTTTTATGCTTAGGTACTGTTTTTCTTTTTCTGTAGCTGTCTTAGTTTTGGCATCTGCAGCGACATCTGTTGGTACATGAGACTGCTAAAATATACTATTACACATTGTAGACGCTCAGAAATTTCAACATCTTGTTTATGCCCCCTCTGAAAACTTTAGGCACCCATTTTTAAGCATATTGGTTGTGTTACTTGGAGAATCTTTATTCACATTTCGCTGCTGGTGCAGCTTGTGGAAAGTGTCCTTCACTTTCTCTTCTTTTCACGATAATAGTCCTATTTTACTTTATGCAGCATTGTGGTTGTCATGTTGGTGTCAGGATATTGAAAAGACAAAGTGAGTGAGGTAACATCTTCCATTGCAGCAACTTCTGTTGCAGAAAGAGAGATTTTTGAGCTTACACAGAACTTGTCTTTATGTCAGTTTTTACGTTATATTCCAAGAGATTTATTTGCCTTGTTTTCAGTTCAGTAAAAGATGCCCAAGAATATTAGTATGTGACATTATACCATGTCTCCATTTGATATTTGCAGTGTGTCAAACCCCAATGTGAAAGATGTTGTTTTATTACCTGTTTTACCATTCCAGTCTAGATTTGAAAAAGACAGTTTTCTTTTTGAAGGTGTAACATATGTACATCTATTTTCAAACCACTCATAGATTTAGGATTGTATTTTGTCACTTGTCTGTTTTAAGTACCCAACTGCAGATGTTACTTGGTAATTGGAGTGATAGAATTTGTATCCAAAATTAGTTATGAGAACAAAATTAATGCAAGTACAATATTTACAGATGCAAAATTGCAGCAACAGAATGGAAGGGTGGGTGAAAGCACCCATGAAATCAGGCCCTGTTTATACTGTCCCGTATATTGTTGGTTTATGTATTTATTTTTGAAGGATTACTTCAGGTGAGTGGAAGAATGCCAGGAGAAAATCAACGCTAATGTTACCTATCACTGTTCAGCAGCTACACTATAGTGGGAGAGGAGCATCAGTGATGAGGGCACTCCTTATTCCAGAGTAAGAACGTCCACACCTGTCATTAATCAGGATTAGTTACTTGGGAATAACTCCCAGTGTAGACAAGCTGTTCCTATGCCTCAGTTAATCTGAATAATTCTTCCTTTTCTACAGGGCCATTGTGAGGATCAATACAATAGTGACTGAGATGCTCTGCTATTGTGTTAATGGGTACCTAGCTAGACAAATAATTAAAGAGCATTAAAAGAGTTCTCATGAATTATTGTGTAGCAGAACGAAAAATCACAATGGCCTCATGCTAGCAACACTAAATATTTACAGTTTAGTAGAATATTCGTACTAGAAATACTGAGATTATCTGACAAGTTCCAAAGGGGTGTCTGTGTTAGTCTAGTTCAGCAAAATAAATTTGTTCTGCTGCACTAGACTAACACAGCTATCCCTTTGGAACTTATCGACATGCAAGGCACTGACTATAGCCTTTGTTTTGCTGAGGTTATCTGTGTGATTCACATCTGTGAACTGGTAAAATAGTTGGTTTTGTAATGGACATATCTGTGGTGTGAGTGGTATGTTTAATGTGTATGTACATAAACAACCGTCCCAAGAGGCCACTATGATAATGGATCAAAACCAGGCTACGTTACAGTATGGGAAACTGTCAGTTAAGGTCCTGATTTTGCAGTCAGATCATGTGTAACCACACTGAAGGCATTGTGACTGGGTCTTGGTTGAAGAGTCTGCTAATTGGGGTTCTCGGCCAGTGTCAGTAACTGAGAACCATAGGTTGTGTTCTTACTTTTTACATTCTGAATTACTCAGCAGGTTTTTAAATATATTTCTGCCATGTATATAAAATGTTGTGGTTGTTTTTCTACTGTAATTATGTAAGCAAGATCCTATCCAGATAGTCAGTGATAAAAATAGAGACAAAAAGTGATAAAAGAGCAAGATGAAAATGTTAACTGACACAGCTATCTTGATTTGCCACTGTTTGTCAGTTTATTTCTCCTCTTTTTTTTCTGAATAGGTAATCAGATCCTCTCCCTTGGGACTCTGTCAAAAGATCAGGTTTATCCACTGAAACTCAAGGGCATTTCCATCTGCTATTCTGCACTGAAATCTGCCTTATGTGGAAATTATGTCACCTTTGGCGTCTTCAAGTTGTATGGGGACAACCACTTTGACAATGTACTCCAGGCCTTTGTCAAAATGCTGCTTTCAGTATCCCACAGTGACTTGCTAGTAAGCAATTATTCACCTTGGGAGTCTTTATGTGAAATATGAAATACCACCACCACAGGCTTCAAATTGTTTAATGAGACAGAGGGAAACAGCTCAAATGCAGTTATTTTCAGTCCAGTTACTTGAGTGTATTTATAGTCACATCCAGAATACTGGTATTTCTATGTATGATAATAGAATTGTTACATCAGATTAAACGTTTCCAAAGTTTTCACAAAACCATGTCTGAGAGAGAGAGAGAAGCCTTTGTACCTTTGGGCAAACCCAACAGCTTCCCTGGGGGTGCCTGGATGTAATTTAAAACAGTATTTGGCCCTCTTTGGTTAGTCATTTTGGGATTAATCTAAATGCGTATAACTCTTGTGGTCTGCTTTCTGTTAGACAAAATTAAAATTTTAACCAAACTTTCCTTGGGTTGTGTAGTCACATACCAGTGGGGTTGTCACTTCTCAAAGACAACAAATCAATTGCTTGATCAGCTTTTTCATCATTCATGGAGCTTTCTTCAGACACTTTCCATTCAGACATGTCATCTTCTGCACTGAGGGATGAATCAGAGTTAGAGGTGCTAAATACTCAGACATATGCCATAGCCCTTTTGAAGAATTACCGCATAGCTACAGATAGTGTGTGCCCTTGCTGTCCAGGCTACCAGCCATGGTCATAGTGGAGAGGATTTGGATTCCCCAGATAACCCATTCCAAAGCCTGGATCCTGCGAAAGGATCCAGTTACATATGTTCACACATGACCCATTTAAAGTCAGTGGGCACAAGGGTCTGCCCATGCTGGTCAAATTACAGGATCATTGCACAAGACAATAATCTCTATAATGCTTTCCTAGTTAGTCTGAAGAAGTCTTTTACATAACATGAGGATGCACTAGCCATTGGACTATCAGATTGGTCTCAAAACACTTGATCTGAGAAATCAGTTGTATGCAACTTTTACTAACATACAAACAAGGAGTTCTGTTGCAGTTTTAAAGACTTACTAATCTATTGCATGAACTTTTGTGGAAGAAAATGCCACTTCATCAGATCTAAGCAACTGATGAAGTGGGGTTTTCTCACACGAAAGCACATGTGATAAATAAACTTGTTAGTCTATAAAAGTGCCTTGTTTGTTTTGCTGAACTAGACTACCATGATTACTCTTTCAGAATTTTTACTGACTTACTAATGGGATGTAGTAGTGTAAACAAGTTAATATGACTTTAGTACACAGAGAATTTTGTGAACTAAAACTGAGTTTGATATAGAAACCTAAAATCATAGATGTCTACCATCAGTAGATTTTTTGTAGTAAAAAGCTTTCAATTAATAGATAATTGGAATTTATTATATCATCATTCTGTTCCTTTTATAATCCTGTTAATATTTGAGCCAGTTTTGCATTTTTAATGCTATAATTTCTGTTAGCCCATAATATTTCTTACTTTCTATCAATGTTTCTTTTTCAGCAATATCGAAAACTAAGTCAGTCATATTACCCACTCTTGGAATGTCTCACCCAGGATCATATGAGTTTCATTACCAGTTTAGAACCACATGTGCTAATGTATATTCTTACCTCAATATCTGAAGGACTTACTGCACTGGGTAAGTGTTACTTGTGATTTAACTTAGGAAGAAATGTGCGAAATAATATAGTAGAGTGACAGTGAGATTTAAAAAACAGCCAACTCAGTACCCAACCACTCTTGCATAGCACCCAGAGTAAGAGGCCAAACAGCACATTCATTTGCAGTTTAACAAATTATTGTCCCAAGATAGTGGGAGCTAGTGGGTTCTGAGCATTTTAATAATCTGATCAGTTCTTTCAGGTGTCTAAACAGAAGTTGAGCTCTGCTGAAAATTTGGTCAGTAGTGTATTACATTAAGATTTTTAAATGATCTTTTCATAAAGTAACAAACTTGAAAAATAACACTGTGCTTCTGGTTGGATTATCATTGAAGAGGTTTTACAACGGTGAAGTATAAAATGATTTATTTGTCCCATAATCCTCACAATAGAAAATATTAGTATATGACTCATAAATTTTGCCTTTCAGAGCTAAAATTTATTAGCATATGTAACAGTAGTTTCCAACTGTTCATTTTTCATTTATCAGCATGATTGGTAGATGAGTAAGAGAGATGGCTAAACTAACTTTATCAAAGAAAAAGAAAAACTAGTTTTTGCAGTATAAAGAATATTTATTGGCTATACTTTACAGTAGAATCAATGTAACAGAGTAAGCAAGCATATTTAGAATTATATTAAAAGTGGTCTGGTTATAATTGTTGTTCATTCATTAGCACTTTTTAATAGATATTTGATTGAAATTGAAGTGTGCTTTCAGTAGTTTCAATTCATTTGAAATATGGGGAAAGACTACAGGCCCTGAAGAAAGATGCATGTGTCACTGTTATATTTTCTGACCAATCTAGTAAACAGGATTGTATGCACTGATTCTATAGTGATGGGTCAAACCCTAAAATAATACCCAAGAATGACTCTTATACTGCTTTGCGCAAGGAGCGGTATTTTAGCAAATAGCCTCTAGGTATGGCATTTATTTATATAGACTTTGTAGTACCTAGTATTTCTGAATGCTGCTACGTGTCAGTCAAGCCTCATAGTAATGAATGAGTCACGTGAGTATCACAGAGCATTCCAGAACTTTACAGAACAGATTCCATGTTTCTCTCTAGTTGAAGAAAACATTCTTAGTGGGGAAACGGACATTGAATAGATAAGCAGTATTACCGAGGAGTCCTCAGATTGTTTTATTATGTACTACCAAAATGCCAAATCAACGATTTGTGCAAAAAGCTTCACCCAGCTCTACTCAGTTTGACTTTCACTCCCACCCCACTTCCATCTACTTTGATGGGGCCATTATGAACCCTACATTAACTTTGTGGCCCTGAAGCAACGTTTTCCACTAGTGTATTGTCAGTTCTAGTTGCGCAGATGAAATTGTTTGACAGATGAATTAATTTCTGCCCATTTTCAGGTACACTGGGCTGCTGTCTACCAGATATAGTAAAAGGGCAGATATTTTTTCCGACTTTGCTCTTGCATTCCCTAGCATTTCAGAAGAGCTTTGACTGTACATAAACATCAAGAAATTTGACAGTCCTTCAATCTGAGTGAACTTCACTTGCACAGTAAACGGAGCTCTTTCTTGCCTTTCCCAGATTTGTCAGTCAGATACATAGCTTTTTTACAGTCCAGGTCTGAGTAGTAAAGTGATTATTTAGCCACAGGATCCTGTCTTTAATACCATCAATATGTATCAAAAATAGATTTCTTGATGGTATTGGTTCCATCACATAGCTGTAAAATCAATTCATGTATTCAGGTCATCAACTTTACTTAGTAAAATGAGTAATTTTCCTCTTTCTGCAGTGTGATCTCAACAAATCTGATCTTCCCTCAATAAAAGCAGTGTCAGTATTTACTGCCGTGGTCCCAAAGAAGCTAGGCACCCAAATCCCATTGAATATCATTGGGATTTGAGTTCCTAACTCTCATTATCTCCTTTGAAAAATCCCAGAATGTGGAGTCATAAGTATTATTTGACAGCAAACATTATTTCATTTGTGTGAATGTTCAAACATAGCCTTCTGCCCTTTGAAAATGGGTGAGTGTGATATAAATGGGATCCTTCTCTTAGTGAATAATATCCATGCTGCAAAGCATCTTGCAAAATAGCACTGTTACCGCTGCAGGCAGCCTGATAGGGTACAGTGTGTTGTAAATCATTAGAACTTGTACATCATTTTCAAAAATAATTATAAAAATGAAGTACCTCTCTTTTATTTAAAAAATTAAATCCTAGGAATGACCTCTTTTCCCTAGGAAGAATGTGTGTGTATATTTTTTTATTTATTTTTCTTAGTTTCATGGAGGCTTTACATTTGAGTCTCATTCTGAAGCTCCAGCTGTACAATAAAGACGCCCCAAATCCTCATTTCTCAGCACTATTCATTGTGTTCCTGAATGGACACTCTGCATGCATCATGATTTCACACTTGATAATATACTGGGAAATAATATTTATTCCTTTGGAAGCCCCTGGCTGTAAATCAGCTGTAATGGAAGCCCTTGTCTAAGCTTTTATTGCAAGGATAAACACTCCAAGAGTTCTCTTCTAAAGTGTTTACCTGGCTTTTTCACAGCTGACTCAGTGGATTGGAACCTTTTAATGTAGCCTGCCTGGCATGTTGTCACTAATCTCTATGTGAAGCTTTTCTAATTCTCCTATGATTAATAGTGTAATTATGCCATTCATTGAGAAAAAGAAAAAGAAAACATTTTTGTGTCTTGCTTTCTAATTTAGATGTTAAATTGCTTAATCTGTTTACTTTCCAGGTTTACCCACAAAGGCAGATAATGCTGGTATTGTAGTGTAAGAAATTGATGGACAGGGAAATGCCACTTAACTCAAGTCTGTCCCCTATACCTTTATCTTGGAAACAAAGAAAAGAAAAACCCTACTTAAATTATGGCATGCTCAACACTGTTAGCAAGCTATTTAAAATAATTCTATTTACTTCTATTGGCACCATTCACAGAATGTTAATGTTAATGCCAAAAGGCCTCTTCAAGTTGTTTTTTCAATAATGGCAACCACTGTAGGGGTGATATAAATAACTGGTTTGAGTGCTCAGGAGATCATTTTGGCTTTTTCTGTTTATCCAGGCCTGCCTCCCAGTTTTTCCATATGATCCTGTCTTTCACTTTTCCAACTTATCCCTCTACAATGCAATTGTATCTGTTCTTAGGCGTATTTGCCTCATATATATGTGATTATCTGTCTTCGGTGAGATTCAATAAGAACTTCATCCAGCTTCAGCACAACAGTCTGCATGCCCTCAAAAATCAGCTTGGGGAGTTTGTGTGACCTTCACCTCCATTATATCCTTGCAATCAGAAGTGAAAATGAGCACTGAGAAGCATATTTGATATAGCATTGTTGGAAAATAAAGTAGCTCTTAACACGTGCATCAGATCCTTGTGAGATGGTGATAAGCTAGACCTGTCTACTGTCCTGCTAAGATCACTAACTGTAGAATGTAAAATACCTACTTGTGGACTATCAGCATGTTTAGAGCCACTGACATTTTATAAACTGATAACGATTTACTTTATATTATTCAGTTCAAAGCCAAATGGGGTTACAGCATTGGTATAGATGTAATACAAAGCCATCCTATGAAATTTGTATTTTCAAATACATTATTATTGTTAGTGTTGCTTCAATTCAGTCATCAGTTGTA
The DNA here is from genome assembly GCA_007922195.1 of Podocnemis expansa. Lineage (NCBI taxonomy): Eukaryota > Metazoa > Chordata > Testudines > Podocnemididae > Podocnemis > Podocnemis expansa. The sequence continues at coordinate 29,385,522 of ML682007.1, forward strand.
TCACATTTACATGTGGGGCTCTGTTCAGTAGAGAAAACAGCAAGCTCTTGATCATGTAGCCTTTACCCAGCCAAATCTTCCTAGTGGCCTGCAACAGTCGAAATCAATGACAGAATCTCCACTGGAGATGAATGGGATGAAGATAATTGAGCTGCTTCTGCAAGGGCTGAAGCACCTCTGTGTGGGGTGCTAAAGAACGCTCAGCTCCCACTGGTTGAAAATGAGGGTGCACTGCAGCTTCCAGATCACATCACAAGTTACATCTACACTAAAAGCTAGAGTGCGATTTCCAGCTCACCTCCACACATCCTTGTACTAACGCTCATTGAGCTAGCACAAGTATAAATAATAGGGATGCTGTGGTAACCTGGGTGGTGGCAGTGGCAGCACAGACTAGCTGTGCTGACTACAAACCTGCCATACTTGTGCTGCTTCTCCCTGTGGTACCACACCGCTTCTGTTGTTACTCATGCTGTTTCAACGAGAGCTACCACAAGTATGAGTTCTCAAGCTGGGAATCACCTCCCTAACTTGTAGTGTAAATGCTGCCTTCTGAGCTCCGTTGTGACTCTGTCAGAAGAATGTAATTCTGAAAATATATCCTACTACTATTTAGGTAAAGGAAGGTTAAAAACTATGTGATACACTGAGTTACAATAGTTAAATTGACACAGATCGTAATATTCCAGTGACAAGAGGGATGTATTTAAATGAATGCTGCAAGGTTGGCAAGCCTCCAAATTAGCATAGTTCAAAGAACTCAAGATACATTTAATTGGATTCTTCTAATCCCTTTCCCTTTCAAATGAGCATTTTACCAGTTTAATTCCTTCTGCAGCTCCCACACACCCCTACTCCAGTCATCCATCCAAGACAGCATTGTCTTGCTCCCATTCAAACCAGTGGGAGCAGGATGGAGCCCTCAAAGCAGGAGATGTCATTTGAAAGTGATGCCGGCACCTGCCGAGAAGAATATGAGTGGTGACTGAAACCTGCATCTGGCAAATGAGGAAGTTAAACAGTTCGGTGTGCACAAAGAACTTTGACTGGTGCTGGGGTCATGAGGAAGCAACAGTTGGTTAAAATGGGATTTCAATTAAACCCATTATTAAAATTGGTAGGGAAACCACAGCTGAAACTAGTGACTGAGGGTTTAAACTGCAGCCAGTATGCTTGGGGCCAGCAAGGATGTCAGGTGTCACACCAAGAAAAAGAAATATGGGTGTGTGCTACTATTTTGTACCCATACAGGTAGAAGGAAAAGTAGAATGCACGGAGAAAAAAGCTGAACGTGCTGTTCTCAGCACACCGGTACATATGAACAAAGAGAATCTACTTTCACAGCAGCAGCACAGTAGGCAACACCTAACAACAAAATAACTTACATAAATCAGACAGACATATTTACTTCAAATAGGTTTAAGCTTTTAATCTCCCTTAGTTACAAATAAAGTAAGTAAAGATATGAGGTTGCTTTTGCTTCTTAATTCCAACATACCTTGCTTTGCTCTCATGCCTTTCTGTTCCAGGAAAACAATAGAACATTAGTCAGTAACAATCATTACTATGATGTTGTTATCTTCCTTATTTTTTTTAAAGGGTAATCCAACCTTCAAGCCTTAAACTACATAACAAACTGATACTGTACTTTGCTTTAGCGAGCTCCAAAGGAGTAGCTGTGTTAGTCTAGCTCAGCAAAACAAACACGGAGTCCTGTGGCGCTTTTACAGACTAACAAATTTATTTCCTTCTTCACTCCAGTCCCATCCCTGCTTTTTAAGATCCTTATTCAATCTTTAGCATCTAACATGCAGGGTGTAAGCACTTAGGTGTGTCCTGTAAAATATCTGGCACACTCTTGAATACTGGAAAGTGATACATAATGTTTTTGGGGTATGCAAATAGTACATTTGTGAATACAAACCTTCACCTCTACTTATTTAAGATGCTCAGCATCAGTCAAGAGATTAAAAATGTTACTTTAAAACATTCACAGTGTCTCTTTAAATTGAGTTTTAAAAGTCTATAACAAGGCTTTAAAAGAACTTAGCATCCAAAAATCTGCTCTGCTAAATATAAAATTGGATATCAGTAAAAAAAAAAAAATTAGGCCCTGATTCTGCAACTTACAATGTGCAAGTGAATCTGTTTGCTCACACAAAACAAACAAGGAGTCCTGTGGCACTTTTGAAGACTAACAAATTTATTTATTGCATGAGCTTTCGTGAAAGAAAATCTCACTCCATCAGGCGCTTGAAAAATCCCACTGAAGTTTGTAGGACTCTGCATAGGCCCGCCAGTCCACTGTCTATTGCAGTGGTTCCCAGCCTTTTTCAGGCTAGAGACCACTTTTTAACAAAAAAAAAATTTTGCGGCCCCCCCCGGCTCATCATATAATCTGGCCTGTGCAGCCAGCCTCTGGCCTGCATCATTCCGGTGGTGCCACTGGGACAACTGGCAAGCAGCACTGCCACCACCATGGCCCGTACTGCTGGGGAGCCGAGCCACAGCAGCTATGACCCCCTGTCCTTGCCCCTGCCGGGAACCCCTCACAGCCCCATCCCCCTCCCAGGATCCAGCCACAGTAAAGGAAAGGCAGCCTTGGTGGGGAGCATCAGGGCTGTAGCTGGATTCCAGCCCCATTAGGAAGAGGCTCTGTGGGCACCTGCAACATGTCCATGGACCCCTGGGGATCCCTGGACCACAGGTTGGGAACCACTGGTCTCTTGTAAATGATGGGATTGGGACCTTAATCTGCTTAATCCCAGGAAATCTTCAAACAGAACAAAGCAAACAAAAGGAAAGTATCATTTAACTTGATATTTAAAATAAACTTCCAAGCTTGCCTTGTGTGTTTGATTTTCTTCTCTCCTGTAAGCTATTACTCACAATGGTTTTGCTTTGTTACAGAAGCAATTACAAAACTATTTCTTTCATTTCTTACATAGATACAATTGTCTCCTCCAGCTGTTGTGCTAGTTTAGACTACATTGTTACCTACCTCTTCAAACACATAGCAAAAGAAGGCAAAAAAACACTAAGATGTAGAGAAATATCCCAGGATGGACAAAGGTTACTGCACTTCATGCAACAGAATCCTGAAGTACTACAGCAGGTAAACTCAAGCTTTGTTCAACTTGCCTAGGGGGTGGTGTTAAAATTTGTGAACAGTTTTTTCCTGTTTATTTTGTCATTTTGAAGTAATTTAGAGCATGATAATTCCAGTAATTAAGCAACAGGATTGGGTTCTCTACATTAGCATTTTCGCACCTGATTAATTTTAGTTGTTCTCATGCCAGTATTATTGCAGTTTCGTGAGGATATTTCTTGTCATGCAGATGATATGGCTATTGTACTCATATTTTAGGATAACTTCTTTTCATTGGCTTATGAAATGCACTGTTCATTACGCTCATTTAAAAAATTATCCCACACTTATATAGACAAAAGGGAAGAGGTGTAGCTCTAAAATATTTCAGGTAGACCAAAAATATTGCAGTATTTTGAATCATCTCATTTTCTTAGTTAAATATGGTTTTTGATGTTGTGCTACAATATTTTTTTTGTGCCGTATGTGACCCTATATTTGGCGGTTTGTATCAAGGGCAAATATAACAATAACCAAGTATCACACTTCAGGGAAGAAACTGACCACTGCAGTGGTCAGGAAGGATTTTTTTCCTCTCCCAGTAATGTACGTTACGGTTTGGAGACAGGAAAGTGATGTGATGGTGATGCAGGTGCATGGCATAGAATTAATTAGTTTATCTTAAAATTTCATATTACTTTTTTTTACTAAGTAGAACTACTGCTAATGCAAGGATCCACAGAGTCCCAATAGAACTTCAGTGACGCAATTTAGAATGGCAGAATTGTTGGGGCTTTTAAAGAAAACAAAGGATATTCACCCCATTTATTCACTATTCTAACTTAGGGGAAAAGCATGGCAAATGCTAACTGTTCAGGGGCGTCCACTATACCTAACACTGCATAGCATATTGTGACTATTTGGGGGACATTGGTTACTGGCATTGTTGTGGGGATCTGACAGGATCTCATTGTCATGTCTCACAGTACCTTTACACTGATCTTTGTGCAAAGGCAGCCTTGACTCTGAATTTCCTCGCATTCGTTGCTTTTGTTACAACCTTAATGCAATATTTTGTATGTTGTTAATAGTCCTCAGTAATCTTTCGATTTATAGCCTGAGACTGAACAGTGATCAATCTTTATTAACTTCACAATCTGTGGAATACATTATATTTATTTTGAATGCAGGCTTTCAGATACTCTTTTAAATATTAATGACTGGTCTCCAGGAGTCAGCATAAATATGATTTGCATTAGCACTAGTCATATCATATTGAGTGCCTCTGATGTCAACTATTCAGTGTACTAATATCTGACATCATCTCCCGAGGTCACTGACAACTTTGACCTTTATTCTCATGCATGGTTTCTGTAGTCTCAGAAGCTCTTTTGAATTGATTTGAAATTTTGACTCTTCCCTTTATGAGGCAGTAAAATTGATAATTATTCAGATGGGAACTGAGTGCTGAGTGAAAAATCAATTCCACCCGCTCTCTGCAGCGTATAAAATTACTTCTGAGTCTGCTGGACTGAACGGATGGCCAAGGTAAAAGCAGCAGGCAGGAATAGTAGAGAGGATTAGCTGGCCGGAGCTAATAGCCTAAAGGGATGGCTTTTGAGATGAGGGAGTGGGCCGGTTGGGGGTTATTATCAACAGTGATGGGACTCATTGATCATATGTTTACATCAGGTTTCCATTGGGTTATAAATCAGCTCTGAATAGAAACGGAACCCAAGGTCTTGCATCTTACCAGAGGGACAAGATATTAGATTATTCTCATTTTCACACTCAGATGAAAAGTGAGCCATTGATTATTCATCGGCTGGCCATTAAACACTGGTTTTATAGATGATTTGACTATCATGGAGGCTAATGAACAAAGTTGCTGCTTCATAACTAGAGGTCTCAGTTTTCAAGACATCTGTGTCGGTTAAGTAATGCATAACCCTATTAAAAGGAATGGGTTACAAATTGCTTAACAGTGCTGAAAAACTAGACCCTAATGACTAATTCTGCTTTGAGTTTAGAGAGGTTTGTCAGCTCTTTAAACTAAACTGATGCAATGATACTGTAATTATTTGCTAGTTAGAACATTTTTTCAGCTTCCATCTATGGAATCATAATTAGACATTTAAAAGTTTGTAGTGGATCATGAAGAACATCCCATCTAAAGTCACTTAATGAGCTACAAAATGAGAATATCATGATCAAATTATTTTCTTCCTGTATTAAACAAATTGAAATGTACCTCAGTTTTCTCATATGTAAAATGGGATTGATAGCATTTCTCTACAAATCACTTTAAGTCCCTTGATGGATGATGCAATACAAATTGAAAGGATTATTATCTGGAATGATATCTATAATGTAACAGGCTTCATGAGGAAAAGAATTGAGAAGTTATGGCAGTGATGTACGTATTCATGTTACTCCTATGTATATACATCCTCCTATTTTGTGTCCTAATATTTGCCCCTCATTAACAGAGGATTATCAAAACAAAATACAGCCTCATTTTGTAAATATTAATTACATCATTGAGCGAATTCTGTCATTACTGGCCTATAAGAAGAGCTGTGGTGGGAACTGTCAGTGATAGTTCATACATCACCTTGCACTTAGTCTAGAACAGAAAATATGTCTCTATTAAATAAATTTCCACAATTAGCTTAATCCCAGTAAAAGCTTGAGAAAAGGGGTACATATAAGACTGACTGTTTAGTAGTTAATAGCAGTGGAAACCAATTTATTAGAGCATCAAGAATAAAAAAAAATTGTACAGATTATTTAGGATTAATGGTCAGCAATATTAAACTATTTGCATTAACGGCAATCTATTCATAGGTATTCATTTTGTTATGTCTTAGAGTAGAAAATCCCCATGGGGGTAGGCATTTGAGTTAGTGTGCTTAGAGGGAGAGCAGTGGGGTTTTAAGAGTTGTGTCTGTTTAGTGTAGCTGGTCCTGTCTGCTAGATTAATAGAATAAAATAAAACTGTGTAGAATGAACATCCTTATTGGAGTTGCTGTTAGCAGCGTAATTGCAAGAGCTGCGGAAACAACACCTTCCACATACACAGAATGAGCCCACCCTAAGAGACTGTATTTCTGATGTGATTTTAATTTTACATTCTTAGCTAATGTCACTCTAAAGGGTTCCAATCTTATCTAATGTTAACACAGCTTCTTTGAAACAAATGGCTTCTTATTTTATGTGCTGTGAGGCTCGTTGGTTCATGCAAAGGCTAAAAAAGCCAGCATGCTATATTTTAATGTTTTTCTATTTTTTTTACACCAAGTACATTTAACTACAGATTTTGAATAGCTGACATGAGCTATAGGGATCATGCTTCAGCAGAGACTTAAATGGAAACCACATTCATTCTTTTCTGCAGTCAGTCAATGAAAATTACTTTTCTATAGTGCTTTTCATGCCATTTATCCCAAAGTGAATTAGAACAAAAAGGAAATCATCCGCCTTTTTTGTTGTCGTCGTTTCCTGTGCTTAGATTGAAGTGGTATTGTTCAGCATTTTGACATACTGTATGGTACATTTTTCATACTTAAAATTCTGATTCCATTTCATTGTAGTAAGCAGCAGGAGAAGCAACAGCATGTTTAATAGATGTTGTGAATTTACATGAAGATGTAAAGTAAACCTGTCTCACTTGGGAACACTCTAAAATATGTCATTAATAAAATGTGCTAATGTTTCTGTCTGATGTTTTTCATAATTAGCAACAAAAAAACTGCTTGCACATGTTTGTTTTTAGGCAAACGGCATCTGTTTCATATCCTTTTGGGCTTGACTGTGCAGTCAGATTAGCTGAAACTATAGCATCACAATCCAAAGTCATTTTGGGGGCAACAGTCAGATGTCGCGAGCCCAGAATGACCACTTTATTACTGGTCCACTACAGGAGAGAGCTGGTTGAGGAGGGGGAAAGGTCTTTCTGGAAAAAGCCAGATGAGTCTCCCGGCAAAGTAAATCACTGGTTGCTTGTGATAATTACCTCAGTTTGAAAGACCCTCTTTCCTGAACATCATCTTCTGTTTAAAAAGAGAAATATATCTTTTATCTTATGGCTCCACCTAATTTTCTTGCATATAATTAATTGTGACATTTTGTTGGGGAAATCTCATTATTCATTTATCCAGTTTAGAAGCATTAATGGGATACCCTGAGTGTAGGTTTCTGATTCCAAACTGGGTATGAAATATTTCACAACATATCTTCTCTAATAAAACTCTCAGTGAGTGCTTGTGCATCATGAATTGATACGATTCAGTAACTGACTCTAGTTCATTAAATGTGTGTGTTACCATGACCATGGAGGCACCAATGCACTTTCTTTAGCTTTTAGAGCAATGGAGAAAAAGAACAGCTTTGTGATTAAAGGGACACCATTTCATCCTTCTGTTTGCTTTAGCCTCTCACAAATTATTCTTAAATAAGTAAGTGGGTATCTAAAAGCAGAAAAATGAAGCAGGAGCTCAAGGACAGGCTTAATGGCAGAAACAGCTACTTAACATGTATGTTTCAAGGTATTGGTGTCTCCTGAAGAAATGGAAATTGGAATCAGCTCTGGTTTCTACTTCTGATATTGCCACAGATTTCATATGTATCCTTGGGCAACTTACTTAACCAGTCTGTCCCACACCTACAAATAGTGTAATAGGGTCTACCTCAAAAGAGAATTGTAAGGCTGAATTAATTAAGCGTTGTGAATGGGAAATGCTATTAAAGTTTAAAGTATTACTATAATTATCACTTGAGTTGAAATGTTGCTCTATAAAAAAAGGTCATTAAAAATACGCTCCCATAAAGCTTCTAAATTCATGTGTGTGGTTAGTTCAGAATGACTTTTCCATGTATGAAAAGCTAAATGAATGAATATATTTGCTCAACCTCTTAAAAGTTTATCACTGGAAGAGCTTTTCCTTGATTTTAAAATTAGAAATATTTGTATTTTAAATTATGCCCACCTTATGAAAGTGTTATGAAGGTGCCATACTAATTCCATCTGAAAATATTCAGGCACCATCTGCAATTCACTTTTGCAGTTCTCTGCTTTTAAAGCACCGTTTATCCAAGGGTCTTAAAGACACTAACAAATGCTAATGAATTAATTCTCACAACAGACCTATAAGGTAAGTAAAGCATATGTCAGAGTCACTTTCACCTACCTCAGAAATATGGTCGTCCTTAGAGTAGAAGGGATTAATTGCTCAATGCATTGGTTCAACAGAGCTGGGTTTTAGGCACATTTCTGTGCTCATCTGTTTTCCTGAACCTTTCTTTGAAGGGGTGCTTTGAGGTATTTGGGGCATCCAATGGGGTGAAAGCTAACGTAGTATGATAGGTAGATTCTATAGGCGCTCAGAGCTCTGATTAGGTAACTAAAAACATAAACACTGTACAGCAACATTGAGCAACAGTTTGGGACAGGAAGTAAAGAATGCAATATCCAGTTGCAACTAACGGCAGATCTATGTATTATTAAAATCAAGAATGCATTCCAAATTGCCATTTTCTTCTTTTCCTTAAAACTGTAAATTATGTGATACTTGTTTTTCCCACATACTCTAATGAAATGTATATCCAGGGTGGAGCTACTCACACTGAACAAAATAAAAACATTGAGGCGATATTTTTGTAATACACTCTTCAGACTTTCAGAAAAATCCATGGGGGAACTCCAGCATATGAATATGTAATTACAGGGAGATAGAATGATATTCAGAGGATTTAGTCCTGCAAAGTGCTGAGCACTTTTGCACCCCAATTCAACAAAGTATTTAAGTATGCGTTTAATTTTAAGTTCATGAATAGTCCCATTGTAATGAGTGAAATTGTTCCTGTGTTTAAAGTTAAGCATATGCTTAAATGCTTTGTTGGGACAAGGCTGGAGTGATCAGCACCTGGCAGAATTAAGCCCTAAATGGCTTGATTCAACAATGAGAGATTTTCACTAGGGCATCTGGTTTCAGCCTCTTAGCACAGTTTAAAAGTGTGATTCAATAGTATCATAACTTGCTTTATTAATTGAAAGGGATGGAAATATACCAGATGTAGCCCAAGCCAGCAGAGACTTGGGTGGCTAAGCAACAGAAAAGTCACCATATTGAGTAAGCCAAAATTCAGTCTCCAAGTCATTTATTTTAACCAGTGACAATACATTTAGACTCCAGTGTTTCAGCTTTGATTGATGGTTTAATATCATATATAATTTTTTTAATGAAGGAAAATCATTTAAATATGTTAACATTTACACTAGTCATCTCCCATGTACATAACTGCATTTAATCATTACTCCGATTGTTTTTGTGCTTGGGTAATTTGTATCAGCAAGATAACTGTGTCAGAGCCATCTCGTCTTAATGAAAAATATGGCTTCCTTTGCTTTATACCCTGCTCTTACTGCATGTATGTAAAGGCATCAGTAACTTCAATATAAAATGTAATACTAACAATCCAGTTATCGTTACACAGGAGTGCTGTTAATTATGAAATTAGAAAAATACACAGGAGTCTAATCCTCTTTCTTGTGCTGTTTTGTTTAGTGCTATGCCTTGATTCAATATTAGATGTGAATTAAACTGTTGGATTTTAAGAATTTTAACACTAAACTACATAATTAAGTTTTATTAGCTATGTATCAGAAGATTGCATGCACTTATTAAAGGCGCTAAATCAACCAGGAATCTTTTCCTAATCATCCAGCATGAGACAAAGTTAACAGGAGCAAATCTTGGGGTGGATGGAAGTTTAGTTCCATGAAGTAACAAGTATTGCACAGAATGTATGTACAGAAACAAAATGCCATAATTTGGCTTGCAGGATAGACTGCTAGAGGTGTCAAATGTAGGATGTGTACCCTAAGGCTAAGCAGCTGCTGTATGTATGCTTTTGTTTATCAGTTACTGGTTTATGTAGCCTTTAGGCCAGCACATGAAACAATCACTCCTGCAGGGTCAGCTGCTGGTCAGAAGCAAAGTAAGAAAAGACTTTGCGTTAAAACACGTCAGCCATAATTTTAGTGCAGCTGGCACCTGCTACTGGTGCACAGCAGGAGGGTTAAAGGTCAAGGAGGCAGTTGTTCTAAACTCAGTGATGGCTTAAAGGGACTTGTAGATTAATCCTCTTTATTAACTCCTGTATATTAGATAACTATTGCAATGAATGACAGTCAGGCTTTCAGAATAAGTCCCATCACCTCTTTCACTTTTAAATTGGCTTTTGAGTAGTGAATATTAAATAGAATGCGTTTCAGAGTAATTAAATGAAAACATTAGGATGCTTTACTATCATATCTATAAGTCTATTATATGTTTATCCTGTATTACTTACCATTAATTGCTTTTGGGTGGAAGAAGAAGCCAAAATGTTTCAATTACAGAAGAAAAAATGGCTGCATTTTCAATAAGCTTGTCTTTGTATGCTACATAAATAGTTTTAAAAATTGCAAACACTATACGGAAAAGTGTTTTTTAAAAAATCCTTCTATTCTTTGTTTTTGCAATGCAGTTGAATACTTTATGCTTAAAGTGTGTAAGTTTTGCCACACTGCATTCATTTTTTCCATAATGCAAAGACTTTAGAAAAATGTTTCAGTGCTAGTTTGGAGGAAGAAAAAAAAAAGTCATCATTGCTGTTTAGCAGTATTGAACCAACAGTGTGAATAGTGTCATCCATTTTGTAAGGGCAGCATGATTTTCAAAATCCAATTAACAATGGTGTTTGCTACGTGGAATTAATACAGTATTGTACCAAAAAAACCCAGCTCTCCCTTCTGTGTGTTTTACCTCTTAACTGATGATCTGCTACTGACAGTTTTGCCTTGTGAATAATGGTGCATGTTCTCTGTGAACAAAAAATAACTTACTCTAACAAATCACATTGAAATTTCTGGATAAGTACTTGCGTAGAAGATTGTTTAGTTGCTTTTGGATATCACTGGAATGTCCTGTCCCAGTGTAAGGTGTATAATGAATAGAACTGCTCTCCTGTAGAGGTGCAGTAGTCAAGGAGGCAGGTAGTGCTACAGAGCCCTTCTCTGTTGGGTATGTAATCTGGACAATTGAAGGGGTGTGCATCATGTAAAAAAAGATTGCAGTGTTGTGGAAAACTTTCTGCATCAGGCACACAGAGGGCACTTCTGCTCCAACCAATTTGCCCAGGTATGGAACCAGCTAGTGCACAGTGCAGTGACCCCTCCAAACCACACACACCTCAAGACCATGGTCCCTGGAAAGCTTCACCGGGCCAGAGTGGAGGCCGTGTCAGCCAGTGCCACTACCGGGGTGGTGTGAGCACGTGCTGTCCTGCCTTGCCCTACCCCCGAGGACAAACAAGCCAGCCAAGGGACAGGGTGGGAGCTCAAACCCTGGCCTTTGGCTCCCGAACTGAGCCCCAACCCCACCTCCCGCACAGCGCCAGCGGGACAGGAGTGCTCTGGCGCTGAGCCGAGGGTTGGGGAGCAGATTATTGTAGGGGTTTTAGGGCTGGAGCTTGGGGCCCCCCTTTTGGCCAAGGCCAAGGGCTTCAGCCTCTTTGGCCTCTGTAATAATCTGGCCCTGGATCTGTGATCCCTTCACTGTACGCTTGACTGGATTGAGAAAGAGATCTAAGGAGCTCTGCTTCCTAATCAAACCTTCAGCTGAATGTTAGTTGAGTCTGCTTTCCTCCATATACAGGACACAGCTAAATGAGAAAAACACAAGTCTCCTGTGCAAGAGAACGAGTAAAAGCCACTTAGATATTGGATACTTTCACATGGCGATTGGGAGAGGTCCTGGATGATTGGGAAAAGGCAAATAATAGTGCCCATCTTCATAAAAGTGGTGAAGGAGGATTCAGGGAATTACTGACTGGTTGGCCTCATCTCAGTCACCAGAAAAATCATGGAGCAAGTCCTCAAGAAATCCATTTTGAGGCACTTGGAAGAAGGGAAGGTGATCAGGAACAGTTAGCATCAATTCAGCAAAGGCAAGTCATGCCTGACCACCCTGGTGACCTTCTATGATGAGATGACTGGCTCTGTGGATATAGGTAAAATGATGGACATGACATACCTTGACTTCAACAAATTTTTTATAGAGTCTCCCACGATATTTTTATCAGAAAGTTAAAGTAGTGTGGATTGAATGAATGGACTGTAAGATTAATAGAAAGCTGTCTAGATCATCGGGCTCAACAGGTAGTGATCAACAACTCAATGTCTAGTTGGTAGCCAGTAACAAGTGGAGCTCCCCAGGGGTCAGTGCTGGGACCCATTTTGTTCAGAATTATTAAGGATATGGAGGAAGGGGGGAATCGGATTGCACCCAAGTTTGCAGATGATATTAACATGAGGGGAGTAGTAGATGCACTGGAGAATTGAGATAAAGACAGACCTAGACGAATTGGAAGTTTGGGACAAAAAAGGTCTGATGAAGTGTACAGCAAGGACAAGTACAGAGTTCTGCATTTAGATCAGAAAAATCCCATGCACCTGTACAGACTGGGGACCAAGTGGATAGACAGCAGTTCTGTAGAAAAGAAGCTGGTGGTTACAGTGGAGAAGAAACTCGATATGAATCAACAGTGTGCCCTCATTGCCAAGAATGGTAATGGCATATTGCAAGAGGATTGCCAGCAGATCAAGGGAAGTGATTTTTAGGCCACATTTGGAATACCATCCACTACAGAAAGCATGTGGACAAATTGGAAACAGTCCAGCAGAGGAGAATAAAAAAAAATCAGAGGGCTGGAACACTTGAGTTATGAGCAGGGCTGTATTAAGGGGCTGTGGAGCCCCGAGCCAACTTCTGCTTTTGCACCCCATCTCATGGATTATGTTTGTGGGAGCAGGAGGGGCAGGGCCATGGCAGTAGTCAGGCGGTGGAGTCTCCATGGCAACCCATTCCCTGGCCCGCCCCTAAGCTGCCTTTAGTTTTTGGCAGTGGTGCCCTGAGCCATTGGCATTCTGGCTCGCCCCTTAAGGTGACCCTGCTTATGAGGAGACCCTGAGGGAACTAGGCTTGTTGAGCCTGCAGAAGAGAAGAATGCAAGGGGATTTGATAGCAGACTTTACTACCTGAAAGGGGATTCCAGGGAGAATGGAGCTTGGCTGTTCTCAGTGGTCATAGATGATAAAACTAAGAGAAGTTGTCTCAAGCTGCAGTAGGTTGGATGTTAGGAAAATTTCTTTGCTAGGAGAGTGATGAAGCACTGAAATGAGTTACCTATGAGGTGGTAGAATCTCCATCTTTAGAAGTTTTTAAGGTACAACTTGCCAAAGCCCTGGCTGGAATGATTTAATTGGGCTTGGTCCTGCTTTGAGCTGGGAGGGTGAACTAGATGACCTCCTGAAGTCCCTTGCAACCTCAAATCTTCTCTGATTCTGTGATTCTTTTCAAAGGAGAAAATAATTTCATTGTGTATATTAATACTTCCAATGGTCAATAAGAACATAGGGATTTCCATACTGAGTCAGACTATGGGACTGTTCATCTTGGACAAGAAATGGCAAGCAGGGGACTGAAGAAAGATGTGATAGAGGTGTATAAAATCATGAGTACTATGGAGAAGGTGAATTAGTGTTATTACCCCTTCACATAACATGAGAGCCAGAAGTAACCCAGTGAAATTAATAGGCAGCAAGTTCAAAACAAGTAAAAGAAAGTACTTCCACACCCTTGGACATCTTTGTTGCCCTTTTCAACCTCTCTAACAGTTCCACTATAAACTTTTACTGATGGGGCAACCAAAACTGGACACAGCATTCAAAGTGTGGATGTTCTGTGAATTTACATAGTGTCACAGTATTTTCTTTATCTTAACCACTTCTTAATAGTTCCTACCAGAGTGCTACCATTGTTCTCTGTGGCTGTGTGTTTAGCAGAAATTTTCAGAGAACTATCCAAAACTACTGGCTCAAAAATCCTTCTGGGGTGGTGATAGCTAATTTAGATCCCATCGTTATATATGTATATTTGGGATTATTTTTTCCAACGGATGTTACTGTGCACTTATCAGTGTTGAATTTCATTTGTCATTTTGTTGTCCTGTCATCCAGTTCTGTGAATTCCTCTAAAACAGGAGTCTCAAACTCAAATCACCACAAGGGCCACATGAGGACTAATATGTTAGCCCAAGGGCTACAGCATGCATGAGGACTCGTACAGTAGCCCAAGGGCTGCACCACTGAAACCTTTCCATTTACAAAGCATTGCAAATATTAATAGCAATAGTGTTGTTGCAAAGCTGCAGGAAATAACTTTAGGAGCTGTGAATTTGAGACCTCTGCTCTAAAAGATGTTTTAGCTAAGCTTATAAGAGAGCAATACTAACAGATGCTTATAGTGATCAAGGTAAATTTGGTTTCTGATGACAAAAGATGTGGACCTAGAGTATCTCACTACAATTATAGTTTGGACATTGGCTGTTTGGGTGACAGTGATCATGAAATCATAACAGATTTCATGGTACTAACGAAAGGAAGTACTGAGAGGAGCAGAATAAGGATAATGGATTTAAACAAAGCAGACTTTATCAAACTGAGAAAACTTGTATAGAAGATCCCATGGGTAGAAGATCTAAGGGCAGAAGGAGTTCAGGAGAGCTGGCAGGTTTTCATTGAGACAGTATTAAAGGCACAACTGCAAACTGTTCTGGTGCAAAGGAGGAATAGTAAGAGATCGATCTGACTCCATCAGGACCTCTTTAATGATCTGAAAATCAAAAAGAAATCCTCCAAAAACTGGAAACATGGTCAAATTGATAAGGAAGAGTACAAAACAGCACAAGTATGTAGAGACAAAATGAGAGAGGCTGAGGGACCAAATGAGTTAAACGTAGTAGAGGACAGAAAAGGGAATGAGAGAAGGTTCTTTATATTAGGAACAAGAGAAAGACAAAGGAAATTGTAGTCCTCTCTTTAGTGGAGAAGGAAGTGTAATAATTGATGACATCAAGAAAGATGAGATGAAACACTTAGTGTCTGTTTTACTTCAGTCTTTACTACAAAGGGTTAACGATGACTGGAAACTCAGCACAGTTCATATTAAGAACTAGGGGAAGAAATCCAAGCCAAAATAGGAAAAGAACGGATTAAAGAATATTTAGGTAAGTTAGATATAGTCAAGTCAGCAGGGCCTCATGAAAATTCATCTTAGGGTCATTAAGAAACTAGCTGAAACAATTACCTTTGAGAAGGGATGATGATGACCCAGGTGACTGGAAAAGGGCAAACTAGTACCTACCTTTGAAAGGGGGAATGGGGAGGACCCCTGGAATTATAGACCAGTCAGTCTAACATCAATGCCTGGAAAGATACTAAATTCCAAAGAGGCAGCAATGTTAGTCTAGTTCAGCAAAACAAAGGCATCCTGTGGCACTTAAAGACTAAGAAATTTATTTATCACATGAACTTTCATGGGAGAAAATCCCATTTCGCTTCTTGAAAGCATCTGATGAAGTGGAATTTTCTCCCACAAAAGCTCATGCAATAAATAAATTTGTTAGTCTTTAGGTGCCACAAGACCCCTTATTTGTTTTGCTGGAAAGATACTGCTGCAAATTATTAAACAACAAATTGCTGTGCATTTGGATGACAATAGAGTTATAAGGAATTGTCAACAGGGCTTTGTCACGAACAAATTGCACCATTTCCATCATTAGTGGGATTACTGACCTAATGGAAGGGGAAAAGCAGTAGACTACATATACCTTGATTTTAGTGAGAGTTCTGACGCAGTTCTACATGACATCCTCATAAGCAAATGAGGGAAATATGGTCTAGATTAAATTACTAAATGACAGGTACACAATGGGTTGAAAGCCCATACTATGAGACAAGTTATCAGTGTTTTGCTGTTAAATTGAGAGGACATATCTAATAGAGTCCCTCAGTAGTCAGTCCTGAGATGTCTTTGTTAATGTCTTGGCTAATGGAGTAGAGAGTACCCTTATAAAATCTGCTGATGGCACCCACCTAGGGGGAGTTGTAAGCACTTTGAAAGACAGGTTTAAAACTCAAAATGACTTTGACAAATTGGAGAAATGGTGTGAATCCAGCAAGATGAAATTCAATAAAGACAAGTCCAAAGTACTTCCCTTAGGAAGAAGAAATCAAATGCAAAATGACAAAATAGAGATTAGCTGTCTAGTTGGTAGTATTGCTGGAAAGGGGTTATAGTAGACTACAAACTAAATACAAGTTGTCAACATGATTCAGCTGTAAAAAAGTCTACCATGATTGTGGGATGTATTATTTTGTACATAAGACACAGGCGGTAATTGTCCAGTTTTGCTCAGCACCAGTGAGACCCTAGAAGAGATTCTGTGTCCAGTTCTGGGCACCACAATTTAGGAAAGATGTGAACAAATTGGAAAGAATCCAGAGAAGGGTAACAGAAATGATAAAAGGCTTAGAAAATCTGATCTATGAAAGAGAGTTTAAAAAACTGAGTTTAAAGAAGCTCATATATAACTTTTCAGCTGTCCCTCCCAGTTGCTTCCTGGAAAGAAGAATGTTTAGATTCTGGCTTTAAAGTTTTTGGACTTAATTTTCCTTTGGGTCTGCACTCTTCAAAGTGCAGAGATGGGTGGCTCAAAGCTCTTGGATTCTTCAGTGTCTTGGCCCTGTTGTGAGTTAAAGCAGCCAAGGACTGCTTTGAAGTACGCTACTTACTGGACAATGGGCTCTTCAACAGTGGTTTTCAAACTGTGTGTCGGAATCCAGTACTGGGTCACAGAGCCCTCTGCTGCTGCTGCTGCTGCAAGACTGGAATAAGACGCAACTGTTGGGTCACAGACATAAATGACTTTTTTCAACTGAGTCTCAAGAAAAAAGTTTGAAAACCCACTGCTCTAGCAGATCTTTGCTCTAGTAAAGTGTCAGTCCAGCTAAGTATTACCAACCCCATGCATTCAAAAATGGGGCCTCAAAATATTCACTTTTAACAATAATAAACTCTATTTACCTTCTGTTTTTTGAAACTTTAGAATACCTATTTTCAAACTTCTCTCTGAAGCTCTGAGGACTGCAAGTGTTACTGTTTTTTATATATTATGTTCTTAAATGAAAGCCAAGATTCTAACTTAATCACACAATTCCAGGAACTGGGGCATTAAGAAAAACTTCAGATATTGTTAGACTGTCAAAAAAAAAAAAAAAAAAAAAAAAGACAGACATCAGTTGGCAACACTGATATTATCTTAGCACCTCTCCGCAATGATCCTCTCTTCCCTGACACAGATGCCCTATGCAGCAGGCAGCATGACCAGTGCAAGAGTCATCTGTTCTCCACAAGGGTTCCCTGCCAGAGAGTTACATGCAGAATCCAATCCTCTTGCTTTGCCATCAAAGCAGTACAAGGGGAGCCAGAGCCAGAATGCAGAACCTGATTGTCAGTTTGCTTTGCTGCTGAACTCACACAGAGCTCCCCCTTAAAATTAATTAATTAATTGGGTTAGTGAAGTCTCCCTTTAAAATCTTTTTAGCATGACAAGTAAAATGATCTTCCATTGATACGTAAAAGCCTTAAGTCCACTGGAAAAAGGACGGAGAGAGAAAGTTATGACAGATGCTAACTATTAAAATGTAGACTGTCAAACTGCAGTGATAATGTATTTAGTAGGAAATATAATATTCAGTGCACTTTGTTTTGATGAGTGCATGAAATAGCCTTATGCTGTTACCCTTCGTTGTTGTGAAAGATGATATTCACTGAGAAATGTTGTGACTATTCAGGATAAAGTAGTACCACGCTTATTACCATCATCATCACCTATCTCTCATCTATGTTTGTTTGGAATAGCTTCTGTTATGGTGCAGTTACTCACTGATCTGGTTTACTGAAGATGTTCTTAATTATTTGTTACAAATAGTTTCAAACAATGAGTCCATTTAATAAAAATTAAGATCAATTCGTGAACAATTTGCAAGTAGAGAAAGGGCTTTAATGTATTGGATAATTTATTTATGTTTAATAATTTCATCAGCTTTTCTAAATACTGTGCTGTTGCACTATTCTGCAGCAGTCAAGTAGATTATCATAGTTTGCTTAGATCACTGTCTCTCATGCTTACCAGTAATGTCTTGTTATATCCTTATATTTCCTGTGTCTATGTCCATCCTGTCATCTGCATTCTTTTACTTAGGTTATAAATTCTTTGGGGAGGCTGTGTCTTTTTGATCTGTGCTTGTACAGTGCGTAGCACACTGAGGACTTTGATCAATGATCCAGGATTCTAGGTGCCACGATAATACAAATAATGAATGTGGAAGAGGATGTTGTTTATGGTTAGAGAGGGAACTGGGAGTCTGTCTGTGTTTGCGTGTGAGAGAGCGCTCTGGAAACTGCCTGGCCCCTGCTCAGTGAAGTACCTTGTGTTAGTCATTTAGAACCAGTCTACACTGGTGTTAGGAGCATCCCTCCCAGGCCAGGTAGCCAGATGCATTATCTCTGTTTGAGCCAGCAGTGTGGATGCTGTGGCAGAGGCTAGTCATCTGAGTACAAGTGCACCCGAGCCCTGGGGCCATACTCGGGTGGCCAGCCCCAGCTGTCACCTGTGTAGCAACAGCCACACTGCTGATCTTAGTGCACTGGCTTGAGTAGAACTAGTGCAACTCTCTCCTCAGGGGTGGGAGGCACTTTTCCAGCTGCAGTGAGGACATGCCCTTAGTGCTGCTATCTGTCCCTGGCCTCCCTTGTACATGTCACTTTTGAACGCTTCTGTAGATTAACCCACACCTGTTCTTAAATTAATTGTTTCCTTTTATTTTCAACAATATGAGTAATAAACATGGTGTGACTGCTCCCCACCTCCGTGCTTGAATGCAGTTCTGTCATATGGCAGCAGAAGACCAGAGAACAGAAGAGAGAGAAGAAAGTGAGAAGAGAATTCTCTTACCTGCCTTCATGTTCCACATCTGAAGCGCTTGGGACAGGGAGCAGCCAGCACAAGTCTTAGCAGGTTGGAGGAGGGGAATAGCTGGGGCACATCCCAGTATATTGGACAAAGCGAGGGGCCCTCTTCTATCCAACCATCTTCAGGGAGGTGGCCAGTGCCAATCCTAGCAGCAGTTGTGCGGTGGGAGGAAACATACTGGCACTTAAAGAGCTTTGTTACAAAGACACAGACTTCTGCCACGGACATTGGCCTAGGACGTGTGTGAAACTACAGTCTGCTATTGAGAGGGTCAGATTATAACCTTTCCTTTGTCCAGCAGAGATGCTGGTCCTTGAGTCCTGTTCCCCCCTCACCACTCAGATGAGAGTGGTTATCGGGGGGGTGAGGATGCTCCTGTCCCACTGGTGTAAATGGAGTGCAAAGAATCATTCTTATGAGACCATAATAATAACCTTGTTTTGGAAAGGCCTGATTTAACTGCTGTCAACTTTGCTAAAAATAGAATGGGAGAGAGAATGAGCTTTGTGACTATTTGGGAAAGATCCCTAAAGAGCTCAGTTCTGTTTCCAGCTCCCCACATACATAGATCTGCAAAGTGCAGCATTGTGCAATCAATAGATTGGTCTTGAAAACCTGTCCGATCAGACCTCTGTCATCCCTTTAAAAGGTGCAGAGCATTATATCCTTCTGTTGAAAGTGGCATCTCAGATAGGGGCAGGGATTAATTTGAAGTGTCCCTCGTAATGTCCAGAATTGAAGACTGCTGAACGCTACCATCTGAAAAAGGCAGCTCACGAGTTCATTTTGCTAGTGTAAGTTATTCCAGCCCTGAGGTAGAATAATTTGCTGCATATCAGGGAGCACAGATGGGTAGGCAAGAGGAAACTGTGCAGATACATGGGTTTGTAAACATCTGTCAGCTGCATCAGATATCCAGATACAAAATCTAGCACTTCAGGCAGCATGTGAGTAAGTGACATTCAACAGAGGACTTGCATGAAATTCAGTGTAGACAAAAGCAAGGCAATACATATTGGAAGTGACTAATTAAACTAATAAATCTTATTTCCCCTCTCATGCAGAAAGAGAAGCTACTTCACTCCTTAGCCTTCCTAGTGCCAAATTTAGGGACTGTCACTCATGATATTTAACACATGCAACCCTTCCAGAAGCCTTGGCCAGCTAGCCCCATGACAGGAGAGGCTGCACTGCCCTCGAAATCTTTCCTTTCATGTTAAATGATATGTCATCCACGAATCTAATCACCTGTATAGGTGAGCACCGTCATTCGTTAGCCTTACTACTCCCCATGTTCTGGTAATGTGTGGCTGGCCATATCACACCCCTTCAAATGAACAGTTCATGTATAGGCAGTATTTAAATGGCATCTAGCAGTAATACAGATGTGCCACCATATTAAAACATCCACAGCAAATTAAAAATGCTTAAATTTGGTGTTTGTGGGGATAGTGTTTAGTCCTGAATGGCACATTTGCAAGAATACAACTGCTTTCACCCCCCATTGTATTTACTTTCTAATACAGTGCAAACATCTGCTTTACAATCTTGTCAGCCATTTGAAAGTCAATTTACTACTAGCCAAAAGTTTCAGCTACACAATGAGGAGATGCAAGTGAGCATTGGCTTTACATGGTCCATTTTGTCCTGTTGATCTACGTTTTGCTGCCATTTGAATGAATAATTTATTACAATTTATTTCAACAGAGGAAAAGGAAAACTTATTTGCAGTGTGCTGTGTATGGTAACATTAAGCATAGACACATGGCACACAGTTGTAATTAATTAACCTGGAGCTATCGTTCTAAATGCCTCTTGGCCTGAGGAACTGGTGAAACAAGTACAGCAGATAAATCCTTTCCAGACGAAGAGTGAGACTCTGATACTTCAGGTTGTTAGCATCTCACTCCATGAGGAGCGCCATTAATTTCATTGGGACCACTAGTGAGGTGAGGTAGTTTCATGTCAGAGGGGTTCTCACACTCAGGCCCAAGCTGATTTAAATATGGAATTTGGGAGTATATTGAATATCTGAAATAATGGGAAAAATTTAAACACTGGAGCAACCGTATCACTCCATTTTTCTGCTTGCCAATTTACAGTGAGGGAAATAGAGAATTTAAAACATAAGCTGGGTGGTTACAGTTTTCTAAATGGGAAGGGCTTGCATCATGCCCCTATAAAATCATTGACTGACTAGTATTCGTGCTGGATTGAAGACAAGCTCATTCACTACAGGCCCTGTCCAAACTTCTCCAGGCAGGTCTAACATGATCCGTTCACTCAGCCCTGCAGTACGCCCACTCATCTAACCTTGCATTCCCCTCAGGAAATGACAGTTCCATGGTGATCCTGTGATGTGCAGATACATTGAGAATATTGCTTCATTTTCACTCCTGACTTAAGCAAAGAAAGTGTGCAGTGGGACAGCTACCTTGCTTCTCCAGTAACCCTCCCTCTTTTCTTATGTCTGACTGGGGCAAAAGATCACAGAAATTTTCTCTCTACCAACTCCCTCCTTTGAAGTAATAGTTCAGAAAGTAAACATTGGCCCAGCAAACAGTGCTGCACTTATGGATTTGCTCTTTATAAACATGAAAGGAGCTTAAGATAAGGTGGTTCTGTCTTTCAGCCTGATTAGGCAGAGTATAACCAGGTTAGTGCTGGTTCATCATTTTCAATTTAGTTCAAGTCATAACTGATTTGTGCTTCATCAGCAGAGAGCAATCTCTTAGTTTGACTCAAGTAATAATGTGTATCAAACTTGAATAGGGTGATGTTTGTATCCACTCTGTGTGTGGGGCTTGTGAGGGGACTGCGGTGAAGGGAGCAAATTGCCCTTGCTGAGTAGAAAGAGCAGCATTTGGAATTAATTTGTAAATAGTTTACAGCATCAGAACAAATTTGCAAATATATTGGTGTCAGATGTTCTGTTAATTGATGTTGCTGGG
Source organism: Podocnemis expansa (assembly GCA_007922195.1). Lineage (NCBI taxonomy): Eukaryota > Metazoa > Chordata > Testudines > Podocnemididae > Podocnemis > Podocnemis expansa. Next base: position 29,407,482 of record ML682007.1, read on the forward strand.
AAGGTGGTCATTCACCAGAGTCAAATGCTCCACCAATAAGTATTTGCAAGACTTCTTGTTGGTGTTCCTTGTTTAAATCTATATCCTGCTTGTATAGGAATGAGAATGAGGGCATAGACCTACCTCTTAGCCAGTAAAATGAAAATAATATACATAACCTGTGACAGAAGTAGGTAGAGTTTGTAGCAAATCAAATGTCTTATATGCTGAAACAGCTGTATGCATGTTTCAATTCATGGAATCCTGTATTTGCATCCTGGGACTGGAGCTCCAGGAATGACGTATCAATCATGTATATCTTAATATTTCCCCAAATGAAGCAAAAAAGCTTGACTTCAATGAGGACTGTACCCAGGTCACACTCAGTGCTGGCAACTCTCACAATTTTAGCACAAGGATTGTGATGTTTTGGGATTTTTCTTATCACCCCCACTGCTGGAATCCAGATACTGCATGAGGATCTCAGCTTGTGTTTAGAAACAAAAAATAGATTAATTTTTGGTTGCAAAGAAAAGTGTGAAAATGTGATCAAAAGTATCCTCAAAACTGAGTAACCCAAAGGCAAATATAAAAAATTCTGAATTATTATTTTTTTAAATCATTAGTTTTAAGGCAGGCCATTGATTTGTAGGGTGAGGTGATTCAGACAGGCTCACAATTTTGGAGCAGTTAATGCCCATTACAGTTTATTAGAAAGTGGGGAGGAGGCTCTCAGTGAAGGAATTGGGTGAGAGTGCCATGGCCAATGGAAACTAATGTTCATGCTTTTACTAGGAAGTCTCTCTCTGGAACCTGAGGCACACAAACTCAGCAAAACTTTGTTTGCAGAGCTACAAAAATCTGAACCTTTTTGGTTTGAACAGAGAAATTTCCTTAACAGCCAAGTGTTGAATTAAAATCTTTTTTTTTTTAAACGAAATGTAGCAAATCTTTGGTGAACTACTGTTTTACTATCATAATGCTGTTTCTGAGCTTCCATGAAGTGCTTCATAAGCATGATAAAATATGATTAGTTGCTGGAGAGTAAAATATTCATACCAAACAGAGAGAGAGAGAGAAATAGGTTATGGGCTCTGCCGTGATGCAAGTGCTGTCCCACTGACAACATGAAGCAGCATAGAAGCTCTTCAACAGAAAGGCAGCTTCTGCATCCTTGAGAATGAATTTTTGCAGAGAGGGATGTCTCTGGGAGCTTTTCCTCCAGTGCCCAGGAAAGAGGCTCTGAAGAGTTAGTGCTGCTGAAGTGCATCCCTATTCCCATGATTCCCACCACTACATTTAGCAGAATCATCATTAGGCCAGATTAAATGGTATCTGTAGTTAGATCCAGACTCCTGGGCTCCATTCCTAGCTTCGTCACTGAGTTGCTTTGTGACCCTGTTGTATGTCCGCACAGCCATCACGGGGTGTGACTGCAGCATATATGGAGCTAAGGTAGGCACCAATGCCTAGAAGCTGCATCAGCACAGGCTACCCACACGAGTATCTACCTAGATTTGCAGGCAAGTTTTAGTGCTTCACTGCTCTGATACCCAAGCTAGCTAGCTTAAAACTAGCCCAATTACATCTACATAAGCTACAATCACATTCTGTGACGTGTCCAAAATCACATGGCCTCTCTTTCTCAGTTAATCCCTCTGTGAAGTGGGCTAATACTGACCTATCTCTCAGGAGAACAGAGAGGTTAAGTAATATTTGGAAATCCTCCAATGAGCTGTGATGTAGAAGCACAAAGCTGCCTTGTTGTGTGACACGTCTTTGTTCTTGATGGACTCCCCAGTACAGCATAGTCCAATCAGTGAGCCCAGCTGAAAGGTGGTGTATGTATAGCTCAGCTCTGGAGTGGCAATTTTAGCTTGCTGTGTGAGTGAATCCATTCATTAGCATGCATTACTGGAAGGAGGAGGGGTTTGTTCTAGATTAAGTGATGATTAGAGTGCTCTTCCTTACACAGTAGTGGGTTTTGTCATACAAGTAATAGAAAAATGCTAGTTACAACCCTTTTTATTTTTTAGCCACTGGTAATTGAGCCATTTGTGGACATACTGCATAAATACCTGTATTCGGAGAAGTGACTCCATGGAGATAGAGAACAAAGAAGTAGGCATGTTTTTCCTCAGTTCCTGTGCAACTTGAACACCTCTACATTAAAATGTTCATACCAGATTCTGGCTCACAGAAGTCACAGTGTTTTAGAAGAACCCCTCCCAAATTAATGATGCATCTAATGTCTGAAAGGAAAAGCTGTAGTTTCAGTCTTGCTAGACAGTCCATGAAGAAACTACAAGCAGTTGTGTGGCACTTTAAGACTAACAGATTTAAAGTGCCACACAACTGCTTGTTGTTTTTTTACTGGACTAGACTAACACAGCTATCCCTTTGGAAATTATCATGAAGAAACTGTTTGTCTGTCCTACCTAATGGCCTAATTGTAGTGGACAGCTAAGGCAGGGCATTGGTTAAACTGAATCAAAAACTGGCAGCTCTCTGCAAATGAGGGGATGCCTGTAGCTTGTGCCCAGTGAGTAGGGACAGACCATAGACACACACCAGGTAATGAGGGCAAAGCCGCCTTATAGACAGTCAGGCCTGTTCTACAACTGCCCCATTTGGCTTCAGCATTTCACTGTGAAGACTTAAGAAGCTGATTATGGCCAGGAATTTCCCTAGAGTGTGCACTTTGCCAACCCACTGTTTTGGTTTTGTACCAGCATAAAATAGGGACTTGAAACCTGAAAGAAATCCCCATGTATTATGTGATACAGTGTTGGAGATTCAGTAGGTGGCACTCTTCCCTCTGAGTCAGTATTAAACTGTTGCCCTGTGATGGATGGTAGGGTAAACTCAGGTACCGAAGGTACAATCTTTAGAGTTAAGGTTAATTCTAAAAGCCTGACTGCTTGCAGCAATTAAATATCCAGTGGCCTTCTTCCTAAAAAATAGGGTTGTATCAATGCTGTTGTTCTTGCTGAATGCAAATTTGGTAATTCCATTCTTCCCCCTAAAGAATTGCCTCTTATTTTCAAGTGCTTGTTGTAAGATCTCCTTATGAAAGATATATTAGGGTTATAAGGAATTACAATTACTTCTGTCCATGCTTCAGGACTGATCAAGTTTCTGTTGTTACTTCCCCAATGGTTTTTAGGGTTTGCATTAATTGAAAGTATATAGAACAATTCTCGTTATTCTGAGTAATTGAAAAGTAGCTAGACATATGCATGTTATAGGAAAGCAACATGATGGACTAGCCTTCCCCACCCCATACCTTGTGCTCCTAGCATGAAAATTTCAAATAATTTTTGGCTATCTCCTTGTTCCAAGTGATTTGTAGTGCTGGGATTCATCTCTTTCATTTAATGAAACATGTTGTTTGACTTAGCCTTGGTCAGTTATTACAGGCTGGTTTGCAGTGTGCCAGTTCTCTGGGGACTCTGCTCATAGCAACTCATTGGCCTAGAAGAAATGATTTAATGATTTTCCACATTCTCCTTGTGTATTTGGTTTTAGGGCTAGTAGATATTTTACAAATGTGAGTCAAGTTCTTTGTTGGTGACATTTTACGAATTTTCACTCTGTTTAATCCCACTTTTTAGAGCCGTGTGTGTTGTGCCCCGTAGCATTTTGGGCTCTGATGTGTTTCCAGAAGATCACAGGGCATTTTATCGTTAAATGGTTTCTTTGTTTATTTTATTTATTTTGTTTTATTAAAGTCATGCCCATCCAAAGCACTGGATGCACATAAAATCTCTGCAGAAGCTACAAACAACAGTGATAACTCAATTCCCAACAGTGAGAACTCTTCTGCCCTAAAACAGGACCTCACCCATCCCAGCAAAAGCCTGGGAGAACTATTAGGCTTTTCAGCCAAACTTAGAAAAAGCCTGAGAGGGCTAATGAACTTTGCATTATTACCTGAAGGGAAACCTCTTGTGGTTCTGGCAAACCCATAGACGCAGTGAATTTCATAACACCACCACTTTGTGCTTTATGTTCCTAAAGGTCGACATACTTTACAGAGATGGATTAATACCATTCTTTCTGATATGCAGAAAAGGAAACTGAAGCATGGAGCAAAATGACTTGCTAAAGTTCACATGCCAAATAAGTGGCGTAGTCAGAACGGTACACAAGTCTCTTGATTCAGGACTTGTCTACATGACCATTTGGTTTACAGCAAGCTGGGGTGTAAATCTCCCCTTCAGAAGCCTGCTGCACAGTAAGAAGCTGTGTGAACACTGAAGAACTGTTAATGCACATCAGCAGGGTCCACATGGGCCGTTAATATGCAGCAGGCTATCGGGAGGATAAACTTACACCCCAGCTTACAGCAAGTTTAAAATGCCTGTAGACAGGCTCTCTGTCTTTGTTTTTGCCTTCACAAAAGTATGGATCCCACAAGAAGAGGGTTGTCCTCCGAGATAACAAGGACCTGTCCAATTTAAGGTTAAAACCAGCACTTTGAGTGGTACCTGCAAATGAATTTGCAGGCAGTGCAAATTACCAAGCACAGGTGTGCTGTGGACAGGCATTTTCTACATCGTCTGAAGTGTATGAGTAGAGCGGTAAAGATCAGCACTAGACAGATCACACTAAAGTTATCCAGCTTCAAGGTGGCAAAAGGAAGGGTTCTGTAGTGCAGTCTGCATCTGAAACAAATCTTCACAGCTATTTGAACAGGGATAAATGTCAAGTCATGTTGTAGCCTGTTTTTCGTGGTTAGTTTTTCTTTGGAACAAACCTCTGATGTCATTTTTCTAGAACTCTCTGCTGATTATGGCATCTGTTGGATATGGGAATGAATAAACAAGAGAATGAGTTGTGTCAAAAATGATACACATGATGTTAAGAAGGCATTTGATATTTTTTGCTTTTGTTCTTTGTTTGCTTTTATTTTTAATTGTTAGCTTTTTTTTATTCTTTTCTATTTGTTTGCATTTATTTTTCTGATTAGTCATTATAGGACAAAATATACAAACTAATGAAAAATATTCACATTTCCTTTCAGATGATGTCGATTCTGATGAACACCATCATTTTTGAGGACTGCAGAAACCAGTGGTCTGTGTCCAGACCACTGTTAGGGCTTATACTTCTCAATGAAAAGGTAAGTATTACAGAAATGCTTCTAGATTCATTCTGTACATGCTCACAATTGTGTCTGCCCATATGACTGAAATAAAATCGTCCGCTCAGATGCTTCTTAAGTTAAATACTCATAAATCTTATTTTTGGGGTAAAAAAATTATTTTTTTCAATGTAATTAATTTTCACTATTTATGATTGTTTACTTCTTTCATTTCCCTCATCTTAGGCAGTGAAATTAGTTAATTGCTAATAAATTTCTGCTTCCCATGTGTTAGCCCAATGGAGTAGTAACTGTATTTTGAATAGTTCTGGGAATGTTTTAACTCCAGGCAAAACTGAAACTAAAAACCACTTCTTTTCACTGATAATTTTTAACACCCCTGTTAATACTGTGCATTGCCAGACCCATTGGTGTTGATTGGTACAAAATGCACATTTTGCTGACTAAACCAGCTGGCATTGTCTCTTTAAGCACTGTTTTATGAAATGCTAGCTACAGAATAGAAGTGTGTTCAGATTTTGTCATGTTTGCACTTTGCATTCATTATATTTGTTCAGGGTTTGTCTTCACTGACGGCAGCAATTTTGCCACCCTCAGGTCGATCTTCCAGATTGGCTGATCAGGTCTGTGATCAGTACACCAACAACTGGATTAACACTAAGTCAAAGAGAGCATTTGTGTTCAGTGAAGGCACCTGAGCTGAGAACTCCCTCCCTTCTACTCAGCTCAGTGGACATGACAAACATAACAAAATTGAAGGGAGATACTCACGTTATCTCCCTTCAACAGCCACCAAAGCCAACAAGAAGTGCAGACCTGCCCTCAGTAATTAATTTGTACCTTATTGAACATAAAGTTGCATTGCTCATAGACCTACAAAAATATCAAGACTTCTTTAACAAACTCAGATGTTCTTTGCAGTGTCTGACCCTTGATGCAGGCCACGTTTTTCATAACTGAAAACAAGAAGTCACTTACAAGACTGCTAGCACCTTCATTTGCTTTTATAGTAGGATAAATATAAAGCCACAGTTCCAAGTCCTCACAGACTCATAGACTTCTGTGGCCCCTATTGTGAGGTTTCCTGATCAGTGGAAACCGTAATCAAAGTATCACCCAAGTTTCATTTGAGACATATGGAGCCATATTTTCTGCTTGGAAGGGATGGGCTTTGTGCCCAGCCTAAAAACGCTACAAATACTAGCTATCAAAGGGAAAGCAGAGAACAGCCCAGCAGAATCTTGGCCATCTTCAGAAATAAGCCTTCATCCTCATGAGGCTCTCCACCCACCCCATCTTTAACAGTAAGTCACCCTTTGGGGTGGTGCTGCTGTTGTTTACTCTTCTTTAGCTCCAAACACATCCCCAACTCCTTTGGCAAGGAATGGCAGCTGCTCACCAGTTCTCACTCCTTCAGATCCTGCAGGGGGAGCCTCTCCATTCGGGGAGGAGCAACATGGTGCAGCTACTGGCTGCTTGTTCAAATTCCCCACCTCTTTTCCTTTGTCTTCCTCTCTTCAACCCATGTATGGGGCAGAGGAGAGTAAATCTAGCCTACATACTTTGTAAGTGTTTGAGAGCTACTCTCAGTGAATGACCTAATTTGTGTAATAGAAAAATCCACCCAGACCTTCACCCAACAGCTCAAATCCAACCTGAGGGTCACAAAAGTACAGTTAGCTTGTTTTGTTAATTTCTGATATTCTGCTCTTCCAGAGACGGGCTTGAAATAGAAACCCTGCAAACACATCTACCCTTGCACAGAAATTTAAATCCCTCTTAGCCAAAATAAGAATGTAATGGAAATCTTGCAAGAAATACAGAATTCTAGCCCAGCTTCTCTACTGGACAGGTTCAGAGAAGCAGCTGTCCTTTGAGGGATTTATCTGAACCTTGTGAGCTTTGCCCATCTCACATATTTACTAAAATAATGAGTGTTTGCTTCCAGGACAGATTATCTAACCAAGGAAACATTCATTCTTCAGCTCATCCCTTCAGTAAGATCTGCAACTGTCTATATTTGGATACACTCAGCATGTTGCCTTAGCAGCTTAATATAATTGTCTGAAAAGGAAACCATTTCAGTAAATTAATGTGAGCCAGTCTAAACGTATGCTATTTACTGTGTATGGCAAGGCATTGTTTCAGAAGCTATTGACCTGTAGTATTCTCCATACTTCAGAGCAGGATCTAACTTTATTCAGAATTGCTTTATCTCTTGGGCAGTCACAAGTGGCAGTGTATTACTGCTTTGGAGAATGAATTGTCTATACAATAAGATAGTGCTGGGAAAAAATAAAACACTAAGATTAGCGGCAGCCGCATACATTAAAATTCAAACTGAAATCCCAGCCATGGATGGAAACTAATAGAAGAAGAAAATATATCAAAAAGGGAAGCGCTGTCTCATCATTCACCTGTGCTGAAGGATCCAATTTTAGCCATATCCAATAGCACTGTCATTCATCTTCTTGGTGTGTTATTGTGATTTAAATCCAAGCTCTATAAGAGAGAGCAGTTCTTTTAAAATGATTGAGAGGGAATAAGGGCAAATTCAGTGTTTAGAAAAAGTTTATGACATCACAATATTATACGTTACAGATGGAGGCAATATTTCCTACTTTGGGAGGAAAACTAATCATTTGCTATCTGCTCTGAGTCACTGCATCATTATAAAAGTGGGAAATAAGTAGTTTTGTGCATTCCCAATCTTGTTCAAGATGACACTTTTGTTTATATAATGCCTTGATTTATAGCATTTAAATATTAGCTTGACTACATATTAATTATGTGTTTTTGATGTTAGCCACTTTAGTGTAAGAAGAAATTAAGTATTTCACTTGAAGATAAAACCATGCAGTGGTGAATCCTAAGAAATAATGTGTGGCTAGCAGAATATTCTCTTTCTGCTGAAATTAGACTACTTTTAATGATCATGGGGTTTGTTTAGCAGAAATATCCATGTAAATGCTCCCTTATTTAGTAGCAAGTCACCTATGGTACTGTCTTCTTTGTGAGGGTGGGGAAGGGGGGGTGCCACCTTCTGGGTCACTTACCTGAAAGGCTTTGCTCTGAGAAAAAACAAGGTGTGAATGCCCTGTTGCGTTGCCTCCCTCCATCCCAGGCACCCAGTCACCCATTCTGCAGGCCCTGGGATAGGTCTGAAACATACTTACGGGACTGCAGAATTGATTGTTTTTTTAATTCATTACTTCCAAATAGTAAATGGAATCCATTAATTCAGGATATGAGCTCTGTAGCTACCATTCCTGCCAGCAGCCCACAGTGGTTACTCATCCTGTACCTTTATTTGGTGGGCTCCTCTTTTATTTTAATGGTATTGTGTCCATCCCTAATTCAGCTCACAGGTGCAAATTGCATTAGTCTGTGCCCATGGAGCATGTTTCTGCACCTGCAGGGCTAGCTGTGCCCTAGCAGCAGTTGCACTTAGGGTTCCCCAGGTGCGCCATCAGCAGAAAGTACCCTGGAAGGATGCTGAATCCGTTCTTGTCACCACCTCTCCTGAACTATCCCCACCCACAGTCCAGTGAGGGTTGCAGGTGACGTCTAGCACTGCTTCTGTGCTCCATGAACTGCCAGCAGGTGTACACAAAACGATTACATGCCAAGCTGCAGGAAATCCCTTCTGGATTAGGGTACTAAAGCAACCATGTCTCTACTTGCTATTGCCCTCCACCCAAACAATTACCAAGTCAGTGGAGAGGAAGGTGGCCATTGGAATCCAGGCACATGTGACTGCTAGCAAAACAGGTGCTACTGAAGAGGGTGCTTAGAAGTCCCTGCAGGACTACTTGGGGTCTCATATCAGCTCCTGTCAGCCAGCAGCCGCAATAAACACTTATCTTTTTGGAGACAGCATCTTTAAGAAACAGTTCATCCATTTCTGGACAGTTTGCTTACTTTTAAAAACGAGAGCCCTCTGACACCTTAAAGACTAACATATTCTTCAGGCATAAGCTTTCATGGGCTCCAGCCAACTTTGTCAGATACCTGGCCCCCAAAAGCCATTCCCACAGCTACTAACACTGCTACCCCTCTGGAATTTGCTTACTTTGAGTGCCTTCCTTTACGGAAGCTCTTGGGAAGACACTGCTCAGGAAGCCAACATCAGGACAATCTTGACAACTTTCCTTTGCGTTGTGGGCCTTCTGAGTGAGGCCACATTCTTCAGCCTCTGCACTGGCTGCCTCTTCCCTTTAAACTTTAAGGGTATGTCCACACAGGCTTCTTATTTCGAAACAACAGAGGTTGTCTCGAAATAAGAAGCGGCATGTCCAGACGACGCACCGTTATTTCAAAACTGTTAAATGTTGCATCTAATCGAAATAGCCGTTGTTTCGAAAGCAAGCTTTCCCTTAATTCGAATTAACAAACTGTTAATTCGAATTAATTTATTTCAAAATAAGGACTTTATTTCAAAAAACTCATTTCGAAATGGGTTATTTCGAAATAATGATGTATGTGTGGACATAGCCTAAGGCCCTACATCACTTGAAACATGGCTCCATGACAAGGTGCTCCTCTCCACGCATGAGACTTCTGCAGTTGGGCTCAGTGGAGACACTCAAGCTAAAATCTCTCTTGTTATAAAGGGAGGGGGCTAATGTCAATGCATTGCCTTATATGACATTGCCTTTTAAGATACTTGCCCTTCATATTCTCCCATTGTGCTGGCAGAACCCAGGTCTATAACATTAATTTCCTTTCTGTTATCCCAGGCTTTTTGATGGCAGGCAACTTGATGAAGGCTGTAGTGTTGTTTAGCTGTTCATATTTTTAATGGGGTGGGGGGGGGGTGATGAGGAAGCCATTTAGCTCCACCTGCCACGGTCACTATCAATACTTCCACTCTGCGCTAGGGAACAAGAATTTGATATTCACAGTTACTGGAATTTTTGGAAAGGGAAAATAAAGCCTCCATATCAAAGACCTCAAATGAAAAATGAGTCCATATGGCTCTCAGATCCATTCTTGGCAACAGAGCAGTGTGTTTCGGTTAGCCACTAACAGTACTGCAGTGATGTTCTGTGCAAACAAGCACTGGGGAACCCTTTTCACCCAGCTGTGCAAAGGGTCTGGGTCTGTAGAAGTGGTCCATGGTGTTTTACATTTACCCTTTTAGCTCCACCTTGCAGGGAAGGAGAGTATACTGGCAAATCAGCTAACCAGAGACATACGAGGTCAGTAAAAATGGTCACCTAAGAACTCACTAGCAAACAGCAGCTCCCTGAGGGGGTGTCAAGATATATGGAAGATTCAACATCAGATGTCAAAGGCTGTGTGCCAAAGCAGAGCAGACAAACAATCCATTTCAGTTGCATTTCTTCTAGAATGGAGGATAGAGCTCTCCTATCTCTTTCCTACATGTCACCTAATTCAGAGAGGTCTCGGAAAAATCAAACAAGATAAAGCCAAGGATATTCAGATTGCCTCAGCATGGGCAAGACTGTAGTGATTCTTCACCTACTGCAACTATCACAAGTGGTTTATCTGTCTCTCCCCACAATTCTACATGTACTGACTCAGCAGAGAGCTCAGACTTGTCATCATGACCCAGGGTCTCTCCACTTGACAGCAGGTGCCATCAGACTTTGACAGATCTAGAAGTTGGACCTCAGTCTAGTATTTACTAAGTTCATGAAGTCTCTCTTCAGACATGTGGGAGAATGTTCCCCGTTTCTTCTCTTAATCAAGATATCCTTTTCCGTAGCTGTTTTATCTGCTAGAAGAGTGAACTGTGGGCACTAGTGGCTGATCTGTACTGTTAGAGACCTTCAAAAAGATAGTGGCCTGTGTCAACACCAAAAATTCTTCACAAGGTGGTGACAGAATTCCATCTTAACCAGTCCAGAAACTTGCCAGTGGTTTTCCTTAGGCCTTACTTTTACTCAGGAGGAGCTAAGCTGCACACCTTAGATGGCTTGTATTTGAGTCAGAAGCACTCACTGTCACTGAGGGGCTTCCCAGGGCTGCATTCAGGGGGAGGAGCTTTTGCTGATGATGTGACCAAGGTGCAGCAGACCAGGAAAGACTGTGTTGCAAGAACAGGGAATTCTGGGGTAGATCCCAGGGGCCAGTAACATTGTATTAAACTGTTCTCTTTCTATACTGACATTGAATCACATTATTAAACTTGTCAAAAATGCTATGCCTCATGCGGGGCTGTTGTTACAATGCCGACTTATGGCAGCAGTTAGTTTGACTTTATAGCTGGTGAGCGTAGATGAAGGCTGTAGAGGGTTGATGTAAGCAGCATTGGGTCAAACTGTGCTCTCAGTGTAGACAAGGCCACAGAATGTAGTGCTTCTTTATCAGACTGAACATCTGATCTAGATGCTAGATTTAAGCAATAATGTTCTGTGAAACATATAAATTGGGCTCTGGGGTTGCAGCTCTACAAGCTTTAAATATGACCCTGGAAATGCCTTCACTGTAAGCGAGTGTGCTCTGAGCCCTTCTGAAAGAGAAACAGAAGCTTGTTCACAACACACTTCAGTACGGAGTTTAGCTCACTTAAAAAGATCGTGTGATGCCATTACCTGAGTCACAGCACAGGGGAACAAAGGAAATGCTTCAGCCAATAGCAGCTTAGCTCTGCTGTGGTCTGCCAACCAATCAGAATCACAGTCACAGCAGTCTAGGCTGGCTTCAGAGAGCCACCACACTGCCTCCCATCCCAACTGTTCGCTGTCAGTCAGTCAGCATGCTACTTTGATTGACAGTACATTGCAGAAATCACAAATGGAAAAAGTGGCTGAGGCTCATGTGAGAATAAGCCAATCAAATGGTAGCTGGGACTGAGACAATCAAAGCATTCTGAATGACTGACAGTGATTGGTTGGGGTGAGAGGCAGGAATTTAGCCTATGTGCCTGTGACTGAGACTGATTTTTTTTTTAACCTGCCACCAAGAGGTAGGGGAAGAGGAAAGGGAGGGGAGGACGATGTGGGGGGTCAGGTAGCCAGTGTAGCAAAGGGGAGCCCACTTGGGTAGGGAAAGGGGAAGGTGTAAGAGAGCCTGCAGGGTTGGGGTGGGGAAAGGGGAGCCCATACTGCTCTAAACACAGAGTGGGAAAGTGTTGGGGAGCCCATGTACTCCTAAGGCTGGTGACAGGTGTTCTGACTTCCATTGTGGTACCCCACATTGAATGAGTTTAACACCTCTGCTCTAAATGAATTGTTTTTGCCTGCTGTGAGCAGGCAGGGACCAGGTCCTCCACTGTCCTTCTGTAGCACCGCTGCCTGCAGTCAGTCCCCAATAACAGCTGTTATCATATGGGGGGGTCCATGAAATTTTTAGATGTTAAAAAGGGGTCCTCATATTTGAAAAGGTTGGGAACCACTGCTGGAGAGTAAGCCAAGATGTGTTTGGAACGCCGTCAATAATACTGCAGAGATGAGCAGGCTCCATGCATGTAGCAGATAGAAACAGCACAAAAAACTGTTCCTGTTTGTTCGTTTGTGAGAAGGGAGGGACACATTGCATCATGGAGGACACCCAGCTTCACAAGCCACAGCACTTTGTTGCACTGTGGGATGGCTACCCACAATGAAATACTTTTAAATTCAACCTAACGGCAAACAATGTGGGTGCAAGAACCCAGCACAAGGAGTGTGGTGTGACCACGCTCCTCCAATTTTATTAATTTGATGTCTCAATGTCAACTTTAAATCTTGCCCCAATGTAGACACGCCCTATATGTAAGTGAGGCTCCTCACCCCATTGGCCAGAGGAAGAGTGCTGCTTGCCAAACACCCAAGAGTGGGAATGAGGAGGAGCCATTTGATGAAGAAGTGAAGGTTATTCAGTTGTAACTGGAATTCATTGAGGTGAACTCTACATCTGCGCACACTCCAAGCACCTTCCTCTTCTAAATCTTCAGTATCCCAATTTCAGTTTGGGACCTAAGGAGTCAGTTAAAACAACTGAGGCAGCCAGTTTACCACATGCCCTCTTATAACCTCTTCCACCAAACATTGTGGTCCGCAGGGGGCCCAGGGATTTCCAACTGCCACTGCCGCTAAAGGATCCCAGCAGTTCATGCTGCACCATTGGTGCATCTCAAGAGTGTGAACGCACAGAGCTCATTCAGGGCTCTGATTACAGATGAGCAACCTCTCCTTTTTGTTTCCAAGTTTTGTTTCCTAAGTATTGTCCACCTTTTGATTACAGTACTTCAACGAAGTAAGAGCAAGCTTAGTAAACAGCCAGCCTGCCAACAAACGAGAAATCCTTGACCAGTGCTTTAGGAACCTAATGGAAGGAGTGGAGCAAAACCTTTTGGTAAAGAACAGAGACAGGTAAGCTCACAACATCCTACGTGTTCTCTAATGATAAAAACCAAATAAAAGGCTCCAATGAAAAATAACATAACAGAAAGAATATTCAGGGCTAATCTGCAATTGCAGTGGCCTTTTTTAGGTTCCTTTTGTAGTAACCCTCGGGGAGGAAGGGGTTAATGCTGTGGTTAGTGAGTCCCAGGACAGCCAATAGGAATGAAGCACAGGTGTTTGAATTGGAGCAGCAGCCTTGCCTGTTCCTATTTGGGTGCACCAGAGCTCCTGGAAGGATCAGGAGGAGGCCAGAGGGGCCTGAGGAAGAATCCAGCAACATCCTTACCAGAGATAAGTTAAATTTGTTACTGACCAGGCGTGGGTAGAACAGGGAATGTTTGCTTAGACACGGTCAGGGTATTTTCTTTATTTTTGGCTTGTTTTTTGGATTTCTCTGTGCTGAGCACATGTACCCCCCCACCACACCCCCACTACCCTGTAACTACCTAAGTTAATTCCCAGAGAAGCAACTCTGTGTTTTTTATCTGTTCTTTTTGATTAAAGACTTTACCTTTTAAGTAAGTTCTGGTTCTGTGTCCTGGAAGGGCAAGAGGTTTGTGTGCATGTGCCTCAGACTGCACAGGCAGCTACTAAAGAGGACTTTGTTCCAGTTCCAGCTCATATTGCAGCTGAAGTTCAGTCACTTTCCTGTGGGAGGAATAAAAGTGACTGAGGATACCTCACAGGAAGGAATTCCCAAGTGCGCCTTCCTGGGTCTCAAGAGGTTTTTTGCATTTGGGTGGTGGCAGCGATACCACGCCAAGGCCAGGAATTGGAGGCCTTGGAGACTTTTAAGAGCAGGCTTTAAGGCCAGTGGCTTTTAAGGCCTGTTGCAGGCCCCCACCTTCTGCACTCAGAGTGCCAGAGTGGGGAAACAGCCTTGACACCTTTAAAAGTAAGGTAATGTCTCACGAAATAACCCTCCCTTAGACTTACTAGTTGGAGCCAAAGCATTTGATAATTATCTGTCTACTTGGTCTTAAATATCTATTTATTTAGGATGGTCCTAAGGGCAAATCCTGCTAGGGAATATGTACTCCTTTCTCCCACTGGCCACCTTGTCCCCCTTGGAAAAAAAATTACCTCATTTTCTTGAGAGCGGTACAGAATCCCATACTGCAACATGCAGTCTCTTCAGCCTAAAAACATAATGCTTTTAATCCTGCTGGCTACTCATTATGATGTTGTAAGACTAATTTTCAGGATACCTAGAGATTGTGTATGTGAATTTTGATGTTTTTTCTTGTTGTTTTAATCTAAATGAATCCAAGATCCATTTAACCAAAGGTTTGGGGTTTTCTTGTGCCCAGATTCACCCAGAACATGTCGGTCTTTCGAAGAGATGTGGCTGATGCCCTGCGCTGTGAAGGGTGTCTGGAAGCAAGCAGTTTAGACATGATGAGTTGACACTGACTTTGCAAACGAGAGCATTGAATAACAACAAATGGACTTCGAAAGTTTTGGACCTCACCATATTGTTAGATAGGAATTGAAAACTTTTGAAAACTATTTTTTTAAATAACTTCTGCCTTTTTATATCTCTGGCCTAAATGTAAGAATTTATAATAGTGAAAATTATATAAAAATCAGTCTTAGATTGAAGAACGTTTTCAAACTTTCTTATCAAAATTTATTATCCCTGTTCTTAGACATGTATGAGATGGTGTAGAAACAATACTTAACCAAAGAACAAAATAAACATACATTGCTTCTAAATGTGTGCTAGTTCATGATTCTTAGTTCTACCCATAATAACAAATAATGTTTCTAATCACTTTTACTGAGGTCACTTCTGATTGAAACTTCGAGGCAAAGACTGGTATGAATTCTATATGAACTCTTTTGAATTAATAAAAATGATTATTTTTCTACAAAATGGTTGCATGTATATTTTAAACATGAGGTTTATGACTATGCATACTGCAAAGTAGTACAAAGATTAGGAGAATGAAAAATGAGCTCTTTTGATCTAAGAATGTAACATGAAAACCTAGAATATGGGATATTATAAAGCTTAGAGACAGTAATGCACTCTTTAATGAGATACAGTTAATGTTTTCATTTCACACACATACATTTTAAGTGTCTTATTCCAGAAAAACAAACACAAACAAAAATACAATTGTTAAGATGCTGCTTTTAAAAGAATTAAATCTGCCACCCCTGGAAATAAAACCAGGTAGTTACAGAGACTTACCGGTATTTCCAAAATTCGGAGTGGTATATGGCACAATGAAAATGAAAGGGTACATCTAAATAGAAAATTCATCAAATTCCTCTTTCCCTCTCCAGAGATCATAAAGAGTTCAGTATGTGCCAAACAAATTCCTTTTATGCTAAGGCTCATGCATGTATTAACCACTCTGAATTGGTGTAGAACAATTAATTGCCTTTGCGTGGTAGGTAGAAATTACTGCATGAGTTGATGAAATACGCAAATTAACTGGAGTGAAAGTTAACAAAAATGGAACTATTTAAGCAATAAGTTGATTACAGTCTTTAATGTACAAAAGTTATTATAAGCAATTAGTAACTGGTGCTATCTTTTTTTTAACTAAGATGTAAATTTGTTTCATATGTTTTTTAGGAAGTCTTACGTTTGCATAACTTGGTAATGTTTTTACCAATTTCTTGATAAGAATATGAGACTGTCATTGCATCTAGCAGAGGAGCAGGGGATTCAAATCAGTATTCATTGTAGACATTTTCCTGTTTTTCCTGTGATTTATCCTATAATAGTTCTCTACAAGTTCTAAATAGTTACAGTAGAAACTATAAAGGAGATGAAATAATTCAATTGAGCAGTTTTCTATTTGCTTTACATTTGAGAATTGCTGAAGAAAATGGTGTAATCTACAGTTAGAGGGCCTGATTTCCAGAACTGCTGGGCATCAAAAAAATCCTCCTGAGCACTGGGTTTCTGACATGGTTGAAAATCAGGCCCTTCTCACTTAGGTCCATAAATGTGACATAGGAACCCAGTTTTAAGTGTCCACATTAGATTACTTCAGGTGTTTTATTGTTAGTGCTGATCAGATAAATAGCAGCTACTGCAATGGGTCACTTTCCCATTTAGCATTTAAACAAAACTAGGATCTTCATTCTTAAGCCAAATTCTGAGAGCTACAAAATCTGAACTACATCAGGGAATGTTGGAAAGGCAAAGACATTTGGTTGTTTTCATTCTACACTGAAAATGGATCCAAGAGTCTGTTTGCTAAATGGTCCTTCCTTTTTTGGCAATTTTGCTGTAGAAACCACTTCAATTATCTAGAAACACTGCAGATTTACACTGAATGATTCAGATGAAAACTAATATGTTCTTTGACTCTGCTTTTCTTTGTCACACTGCAGCAGTAAATAAAGGTTACAGGCAATCAGCTTGCACCCACAAACCAGTCAATTTACTGGCTAAATTAGCTGGCTCTGCTGAGAGCTGAATTTTGGCATATTGAAAAGAAGCACCATACGCCCTCATAATTCTGCATTCAGATTTTAGGGCTTTCTCTAATATAAGGCTGATGACTCCCTGGAGCACCGAAGTGCATTTTTAAATTTCATTTCTAAAACATACCTTGTTATAGACAATAAGGTTCTGAACTGGGCAGACTTGATATGCATATTTGAACAGCATCTCAATCTCAGTTAACAATGAACAACTAGAATTTATGCAGAGGAGATGACCATATAAACATGCCTGGTTTTAGGTACAGATATGCATGGCATAGATCATAAAGCCTATGGTTTATGGCTCTGGCTTCTTTCTTAAGAGTTTTAACTGTCACCATGGGTAGAGCCCAGAATTTAACCTATAGGTTCTTTCTCTTCACAAAGTTCATGGAATTCTTTGTATTTTCTTTTTTTCTCCAAGTGCTGAAAAGCATCCCCCTGTTCCTCCTGTTTAAAAAACAGAAAGTATGGAAACAAATGAGTGACAATATTAGTGGAGACACTGTCAGATTCCCAGAGTGGCTGGAATAGTTACCACAGTGTCATCCCCCCAAGAGACCATTGTGATTAGTGTAAAGTGTCCAAATCAGGACTTGGAAGTAAATCTGATTCTCACGAAAATATTCTATGTATAACTATAGTGTAAAACCTATAGTCATCTGGAGAAATCCCAGTTAGGTGTTCTTCCTACAAAGGAGAAAGAACTGCTCCCAGAAGGAACTAACACAGGTTGTATTTCATTTGATTATGAAAGGCAAACCCAGCTCTCCAAGGAAAATACAAAGTTTTAATATTGTGCCCTGCTTGCATAAGAAGGCTTTGAAGAACCTCCGTTACTGGTGTGTGTATGCTTTATAAAATAATTCCTTTGACTTTTTAATGTTTTATTGTAAGATGAGTTTATGGTGACAGCAAACCTTTCAAACTCTAGAAGGATAACACACTTCCTTGCCAGATTAAAAAATAATGTTAGTGAGGGTTTTATGTACCTTAGTTTAGATTGCTGTTAAGAGTGTTTCTTTGACAACATTCTCTTTGTGGTTTACAGAAAGCGTAATAAAATATGTAAGTTACATTTCTACAAACAAAAGCCATCATATAAGTTATTTATAAGTGTGAGATTGAACCACTATCACGATAAATATACCCTAATGGATACCTGCGGCATCCATCCTAACATAATTTGCCCAACAAAACTGTTGAAACCAAGTCATATTTAGTGGAAAAATCTGGCAGGAACTGAGCACAGTTGTATAAAATAAGAAGAATAAAAAGGAGCAGCAAAACAAGACATTTTGGGGAGCTGTCTGCTCCATCGAGTTTGCCCAGTGACAAACACTTGCATTTAACTCTGTCTTGCCCTTCAAGGAGCAATAAGTTTGATGCCAGATGCACAAGGTGATCAGATATAACTGTTTTCTCTATCTCAAACGAGAACATTTCTAGTTAATTTACATGGAACCAGGGTTGTCCCTTGACTTTAGCAAAGATGATAAAATGATGTCAAGATTCAGCTGCTCATTTCCTCTGGCTCCTCCCCTTTAACCCTGGCTCCTCTTCTGGTACATCCTCTTTCCTTATCTCCACCTCCTAATTTAGTTCCAGGCTTATGTGTATCGTGATTCCACAGCCACATAGTTTCATTGTACAGTGGGGACCCGTTAACGTGTGACCCATTTGCGTGCAGATCTGGTTACCGCGTGCTCCAGTCATGTCCCCTGAAGCCATCAACTTAACGTGTGGGACTCACACGAGGTGCCTAAAGGCGGAAGTTGGCCTGGGCACGGAAATGCGTGAAGCGAGTAACAGCTTAAGGAGTCTAGCACACTAGCTAAAAGGGGAAGTTGGCCAGGGCGTGGAAACAGGTAAAGTAAGCCGCCTTAGTGCTGCACTCTGATTTTTTTATTTGCCATGGTCCCGTTTGTGCACAGTCCGTTTAATGCGAGGTCGCAGGGGTTTGTCCCTTGACAGCCGCACGTTAACAGGTCCCCACTGTACTTTTAAATACCTGTGTAAACGTGCTCCAGAATAAACAAGGTGTCCTGTGGCACTTAAAAACTAACAAATTAATATATTGCATGAGCTTTTGTGGGAGCAAAATCCCACTTCATCAGATACTTAGAAGATGGGCAAATTCCCCATCTTCTAAATGTCTGACGAAGTGGGATTTTCTCCCATGAAAACTCGTGCAATAAATAAATTTGTTAGTCTTTGAATGCCAAAGTACTCCTTGTTTGTTTTGCTGAACTAGACTAACATGGCTACCCCTTTGGAACTTTGCTCCAGAATATAAACTTAAATTTTCAAAAGTCAAGTCACTAACACTTAATGGTTGTGAAATGAGCCTCAAAACGTGAACTGCATGTAAGTTCGTGCAAGTCTGCAGACAGCCTGAATCTCACTGCTTGAGTCTGAACTGGACCCATTCATCCCCACTAGCTGCCAAGGATGGTGATGTATATGTTGGTGCTGCCTGTTTGACTACAGATCATTTAGTGTGAGCTAATCTCAGGCTAATATACTTGCTTTTTGAGGGACAGAGTGGGAGATAGGGAAATGATACAGTGGGGCACGTAGAGGTTGAATGAGGGCAGAAGAAACTGCCAAATTATTTTTCGAGTGATTGCTCCTAGCCATTCCATTGTAGGTGTACTTGTGCGCGTGCATGGATAGCCAGAGACTTTTTACTCTAGAGCAGGGGTCTCACACTCAAATCACCATGAGGGCCACATGAGGACTAGTACATTAGCCAAAGGCTGCATCATGCATGAGAACTAGTATGGTAGACCAAGGGCTGCATCACTGAAAACTTTTCTTACAATGATTTTGTAAATATTGATAGTGATAGTGTCATTGCAGGCATCAAGAAATAACTTCAGGGGCCACATGCGGCCCTCAGGCTGTGAGTTTGAGACTCCGCTCTAGTCCAGAGCACCTGTAGGGTCAGCTGTGGCACCCCCTGGAGTGGTGCCATCATGGCTCTCTGTATGAGGCACAGACGACCTGCCGCCTCCTCGGTTCCTTCTCACCACCCTAGCGGTAGCTGGAGTGCATCTTGGTGGCCTTCGTGCAGTACTTCAGTGCTATTATTAGAAGACTACCCATGTTAGATCTGCTGCTGGCCTCCGCGTAAGGACATGCCAGGTTTTAAAGCTTGTAAAACATGTCGCAAGCTGATGCCACTTGGCGACCCGCACTGCTCCTGCTTGAGGGGTTTGGGAGAGGCACACCTCAAAAATAAGTGTAAAATCTGTAAAAGCTTCAAGCTGCGCACTCAGAAAGATAGAGAGCAAAGACTGAAGCTTCTTTTGATGGAAGAAGCCCTTAGACCAGCTTCTGGAGCGAGTTCCAGTACGGCGCCATCAGTCAGTAGTGCTTCAGTGGCACCAGGGCACCAAGAATCATACAGCAGCCTGCGGCACTGGTCCTCAGCACCAGCGCCAGCGGCAGGGTCCGCGGCACCATCAGCAGCCCCTTCCACCTCCAGATCTTTGGATCAGTGGCAGCACCCCTCCCTCTCTCCAGTGCCGCAAAAGAGGAGGAAGTTGGACATAAGGAGCTCAGCAGTGAGGTCGAGCACTCCTATAGGGCCGCAGAGTAAGCCACAGCAGCCATCGGCACCAGCCGTGCCGTCCCTGACGCAAGAAATTTTAGGGGAAGATAGGCTGCTGTCTTCAACGCCCGAAACATTTGAAGCAGCGCATGACCTTATCGAACAGACAGCACCGTTTGCCTCAGGCACAGCTCCATCTCTGGCACCCGTGTCAGGGCCGTCGAGAGGGCGGCCTCTGCTGGTGCATCCAGCTTCATCAAGCTCTCCGGCACTGAGATCCTGCTCACCCTTGCGCATTCAGGTGAAGGACCCTCGGGCACCATCAGCGGTGCCGTCTCGGTCTCAGTTCCCAGTATCATCCACCATAGTTGTAGCGGCAGGGCACCCCAATACCATTTGCCTCTAAGGAGAAGCAGTCACCTCTCTCCTGTGCCGCCAAGAGTGCCCAAGAACCAAAGCCCGCAGCACCGCCATAGAGCAGACTCCAGTACTGCACCACCATGGTCCACTCAAAGTGGTCCTCCATCGGACTTGGATGAGGCTTCCTCAGTGCCCAGAGCCAGTAGGCCCAGGAGAAAGCAGATGGCTCTGTACCCCCCATAGTGGTATCCTCAATGGCCTGTTCCTTCGCAGTGGCCTTTCTGAATGCTTTGGACTTTCCATCAGGAGCAAGGCCTTGAGATGAGCAGGTCCCACTCAGTGACAAGCTCTCGCCCCCCAGACCCCCTACACAGTTGGCACATCCTTGGAGACAGGGGACCTCTCAGAAGGGGAGTCCTCTGCAAGATCCCAGGCTCCTACGGGTCAAGACAGTTTAGACCATCAGGGCAAACTAGAACCTGCAGCTGAACCCACAGATCCATCCGGGGAATCATCGTCATCCCCTCCAGATGAGTTGGTTGCAGGGGCCCCACCTGAGCCTGTCTCAGATGATGGTAAAGCGCATCAGGATCTCCAGTGCTGAGTCACCCAGGACTTGGGTCTGCAGGCACAGGAGATTGTAGAGGAGGTAGATCCTATGGTTAACATTCTTGTACCGGAAGACCGCCCTCTTGAGTAGCACTCCCACTTATCAAGACCATTCAGAGCACCACGAGGACCACATGGCATACCCCAGCCTCTGTGCCTCCCACAGCCAAGAGAGTAGAGTGAAAATACTTTGTGCCTTTGAAAGGTTACAAGCATTTCTACACTCATCTGGCACCGGGGTCTCTTGTCATAGTGGCGGCCAACAAGAGAGAGCAACAAGGCCACCAAGGGCCATCCCCTAAGTCTAAGGATGCAAAAAAGTTAGACTTGTTCGGAAGGAAGATCTACTCCATGGGGGGGCTTCACCTCCACATTGCTAACCAGCAGGTGATTCTTAGCTGCTACACCTTTAATGCATGGTTCTTGTTGGAGAGGTTCTCGGAAAAGTGCGAGCAGAGCTCGAGGCCCGATTTATCAGCTGCCATTAAGGAAGGCAAGATAGTTTCCAGAGCCCTGTTACAATCAGCGTTGGACGCGGCGGCCAGAGCCATGGCCTCCAGAGTCACCATGCGCTGCAGCTCATGGCTTCAAGCATCAGGTCTGCCCCAGGAGGTGCAGAATACCATCCTAGTTCTCCCTTGTGAAGGCCCAGAGTTGTTTTCGCAACAGATGGATACCAAGCTCCAGACTCTGAAGGGTGGCAGGTCCCTGCTTAAGTCTCTAGGGCTATACACACCAGTGCCCCAGAGGAGACCCTTCAAGCCAGTACCGGTGCCCAGGTCTTCCCACCACTCGCAAAATTATAATGCCCAGTGTGGCCAGAATGGCCGAAAAAGTACTTATTGTCCCACTCCCGTTTCCCAAGGAGCGTTGTGCCAGTCTTCAAGCTCCAAGAAAGGTTTTTGAAGGTGTGCTCAAGGATGACGTACTATTATCTCCAGACCCACACCCTCCGTTTACCAACAGACTATCCAGCTTAGTCCCAGATCACCTCTGATGCATGGGTGCTGCGCACAGTCTCACAAAGATACTCCCTCCAGTGCTCCTCTTTTCCGCCTTGCCACCCTCCTCATTCCCTGGCCCCTTCCAGGGACCCTTCTCATAATTACCTGTTAGAGCAGGAGACGCAGGCCTTGATGGACAAAGGAGCCATAGAGGAGGTTCCGCGGGAGCTTTGGGGAAAAAGCTTTTATTCCCGCTATTTCTTGATCCCAAAAGCAAAAGGAGTCTTCATCCCATCCTCAACCTCAGAGGCCTGAACCATTATCTGCGCAAGATACACTTTCACATGGTTTCCTTTTCTGCGATAATTCCCTCCCTGGCTCCAGGAGACTGGTACGCCGCCCTCGATCTTCAGGACACGGCAGGCATCTCCAGTTTTCCATCCTGCCTTTCAGGCTGGCAGCTGCCCCACATGTTTTTGCAAAGTGCTTAGCAGTGGTTGCAACATTTCTCAGGTGTTCCAAGATCCAGGTATATCCCTACCTGGACGACTGGTTGGTTTGCAGCCGATCAAAGGATGAAGTCGTCTGTCACTTGAACGTGACAGAGCACCTTCCGGTGCCTCGGTCTATGGATCAATGTACAAAAGTCCAACCTCGTTCCGAATCAAAAGATAGAGTTTATAGGTGCCCTGTTGGACTCAAAACTGGGAAGAGCTTCCCTCCTGTGCTCTCGGTTTGAGAGTATCAGGTCCCTCGCGAGGGACTTCGGTACATTCACCAATCACACAGTGGGACCTCAATCTAGTCCTCACTTCAGTTCGCTCATCCCTGTGGCTGCTGGGGTTCATGGCTACGTGCACCCATGTGGTGACATACACCCGCTTGCGGTTGCGTCTGCTACAGATGTGGCTGGTGTCAGTCTACTGGCCAGCAAGAGACGATATCGAGGGTATGGTCACAGTCCCTACAGGTGTGCTAAGTTCTCTAGACTGGTGGTGCCACAAACAGAATGTGTGTCAGGGGCTGCCCTTTCAGGCACCACAACCCTCAAGGTTCTTGGGTGCGGACGTGTTGGACTTGGGGGGGAGGGGCTCATCTTGGTCCCCTCACAACCCAAGGCCTTTGGGGAGACAGCAAGTTGAGCCTGCATATCGATGTGAAGGAGCTTCGAGCAGTCCGCCTGGCCTGCCAGGCGTTTCTTCATGAGCTGAAAGGCAGTCGTGTTGGTGCTTATGGACAATACTGCCGCAATGTATTACATCAACAGGCAGGGGGGGACCCACTCCAGGCTGCTTTGCAGTGAAGCCCTCCACTTATGGAACTTCTGCATTCACCACTTGATTCATCTAGTGGCTTCATACCTTCCTGGCCAGCGCAATCTACTGGCAGATGAGTTGAGCAGGAAATTCACAACTCACGAGTGGTCCCTCAAATGGGGATGGCCTGCTACGTTTTCCCACCGATCCCGTTGATTCCGAGAGTCCTCTTGAAAGTCAAACAGGACCAAGCCTCAGTCATCTTGATAGCCCCAGCATGGCCGAGACAACATTGGTTTATGACTGTGCTACATCTCTTGGTCAGTGACCCGATAGAGTTGCCAACACCACCGGACCGGCTCTTCCAGGACCAAGGATGTCTGCACCACCCGGATCTGATGTCGCTACACCTCTGCACATGGAACCTCCATGGCTGAAGGGCAAGGAGTTGTAGTGTTCAGTACAGGTCCAGAAGGTCTTGTTCAACAGTAGGAAGCTCTCAAAGAGTGTGTCGTACAAAGGCAAGTGAGGCAAGTTTGTAGGCTGGGCATTTAGCAGGGATCTCATGCCCCATCAGGTTCTGGTTCAAACCATCCTAGACTTCCTCTGGGATCTGAAAGCCCAAGGCCTTTCCTTGTCCTCCATCAAAGTCTACCTTGCAGCAAGTTCCATGAGACGGCAAGCAAAGCTTCCCTCTTTGCTGACCCATTGGTGAAGCACTTCCTTAAAGGTTTAGGGAGGCTCTTCCTGGTGGTACATTTGCCAATTGCACAGTGAGACCTCAGTCTGGCCCTCTGGAGGCTCATGGGGCTCCCATTCGAGCCACTTGCCTCCTGCTCGCTTCTCCTTCTTTTGTGGAAGGTAGCCTTCCTAGTGGCAATAACATCGGCCAGGAGAGTTTCAGAGATTTGGGTGTTGTCAGCCTCTCCTCCCTATATGGTCTTCTTCAAAGACAAAGTTCAACTGCGTCCTCACCCAGCATTCCATCCTCAGGTGCTTTCACAGTTTCACTGTAACCAGGAAATTGTCTTGCTTGTCTTTTATCCAAAGCCGCATGCCTCAGACAATGAAAGAAGGCTCCACACTCTGGATGTTCACTGTGCTTTGGCCTTTTACACAGAGAGGATGAAACCCTTTTGAAAGATGCCCCAGTTGTTTGTAGCAGTGGCAGACAGAATGAAAGGGGAGCCAGTCTCGGCTCAGCGCCTCTCATCCTGGATAGTTTCTTGTATTTGTGAATGTTATGCATTGGCTAAGATTGAACCCCCACCAATCAAGACCCACTCTACATGAGCTCAAGCCTCCTCTGCTGCATTCTTGAGCAGGGTACCAACTGTGGACATTTGTAAAGCAGCTACATGGTCGTCTGCACACACGTTTATGCAGCATTATGCGATTGATTGGCAAGCTTAAAGTGATGCTGCAGTGGGTAGAGCAGTTCTGCAGTCGCTGCGCCTGTGATTCCAACCCACCACCGTAGGTAAGACTAGGGAATCACCTACAATGGAATGGCCAGGAGCAATCACTCGAAGAAGAAGAAGAGGTTACCTACCTGTAACTGGTGTTCTTTGAGATCTGTTGCTCCAGGACATTCCACACCCCTTCCTCCTCCCCTCTGCGAAATAGGCGTTAAGAAGGAACTGAGGAGGGGGCGGGTCAGCTGTGCCTCATATAGAGAGCCGCTATGGCGCCACTCCAGGGGGTGCCACAGCTGACCCTACAGGTGCTCTAGAGGAAAAAGTCTCCGGCTATCCATGTACGCACGTGCATACATCTACAATAGCATGTCCAGGAGCAACACATCTCAAAGAACACCAGTTACAGGTAGGTAACCTCTTTTTGTACCCACAAACCTGTTCGTGATTCATTGAATTGATTTGATGGCCCCCCCTCCCGGGCCATAACCTAAGTATGTAAGGAATGTAAGGGGAGCAGATGGCCCCCTGAACTTAACTAGATGGCCCTTAAACTTAACTAGATGGCCGTTGTCACCCCATTGTTTCTCTTGGGCTTGGCGTAGGTGGGCACTGCCTGACTGCAAGGTCCTTTGTGACACTGAAGACATGACTCATATCACCTTTGTTCCCCACATTCCCTGTAATCAGGGAATTGGCGGGAAAAGCAGCTTAAAAGCTCAGAGTTTGGGGAGCTCAGGCAGGACGGACCCTGACATCCTGCCTGGCCTGATCACCCAGACGCTGACCACCTCCGCTCACAAGTTCTTCCCCGAGCGTACCCCACGTTTTGAACTGCCAGCTGAGTACGAGTCTCTCTCTCCTGACTGTAATGCTGCTGCTGCTACTGTTGCTGGGACTAGTAAGAGCCTGCCCTGCAGCTTTCTTTAAAGATTAAAGTTACTTTATTCCTTTGCTGCTGCTTTGACACTGCTTCCTCCCAGCTCTGCAGGCTGGTTTATGTCTTCTACCTTCTCCTTTCCTCTTTTTACTTGCTGCTTCATTTTGCGCTGTTTAAAGGAGCTCCCATGTCTCTAATTATTTGCTGCTGCTCTGTATCACTTGTTGTATCTCTTCCCCCTGAGTCGTTTGAACTTGTCTTGAAAGTATCATTGCGAATTGTAACATTGTTTTTGGTTTAATTGGTAGCCTTAGAAGTGTTAGGTTTGATTGTAAGATTGTTTCCTTTAGTTTGTAACTTTTAGAATTGTGTTTTCTAAGTTGTTTTTGCCCTCCCCTCTGTGACTCCCCCAATTTGAATAAAAACTTTTCCTGTTTAAGCTTTCCTTGTCCCCTCTTTATTTTCTGTATTCCCCACCTGTGCCCTGACTCCCTCTTTGCCTCCCCCGCCGCTCCCGCGGCCCCTCTCCCTGTCCTGGGATTTCACCGCTTTTCCCCAGCTCCACTTCTTCTGCTAGCCCTCTACCCCCCCCCCGGGCCCCCCGGGGGGGGGGGGGGGGGGCCCTCCCCCGGCTAGCCGCTTTCCTGTGGTGCCCCCTTTCCCGTGGCCGCCGCTTGCCCTCTACCCCTCCTTTCCCCCCGGCCCGCCGCTTACCCTTGGCTCCGTCTTCCCCCTGGCTCACCGCTTTCCTGCGGCACCCCCTTTCCCACGGCCGCCACTTGCCCTCTACCCCTCCTTTCCCCCTAGCTCACCGCTTACCCTTGGCACCGTCTTTTCCCCTGCAGCTGCCGCTTTTCTGCAGCTCCCATCCCTGTGGCTCCCCCCTTCATCACTTTCCTGCGGCTCCTTCACCCATCTCCTACCGGCTCCCCTTTTCACGCAGTCCCTTTCTCCTGCAGCTGCCGGCTCTCCACTTCTGTCCCTTTCCCCCATGGCTGCCGGCTCTCCACTTCTACAGCCCCTTGCCCTGCCGCTCAGCCCTCCCCCATTGCTTCCCCTGTTGCTACCGCTCCCTGCTTCTTGCGGCAACCCCCCTGTACCGCCGCTTTCCACAGCTCCGGCTCCCCGCTTCTTGCAGCAACCCCCCCATGCCGCCGCTTTCCGCAGCTGCTGGCTCCCCACTTCTATGCTCCCTTCCCTGCCATTCAACCCCCCCTGCCTCCCTCTCAAACACCTGAACTTCCACTCAGCCCCTCCTGCTTCCCCTGTTGCCCCGAGCCACCACCTGCGTCGCCAGCCCACTCACCCTCCTCTTCTTTGAACCCCTCCGCACCAACCTTGGAACCCCTGCTCCGCCGCCTGTCTTCACCCTCCTCTGCCACCGCAGCATACTAGTTTACATTGCACCCCCCTTCTACTCATATGTAATGAGAACATCTTTTAAGTTACAGTAAGTAAGTTTATGACTGTAAGTTAGGTTAATTGAGAATTCTCATTGTTCCCTAACCTGTCCCACCCCACAAAGTTAAGCACCTCACAACACCCCCTTAGAAACATCATGACAAACACCACACATACACTCCCCATCACCCACCTGACACCCACAATCATTTTTAATAAAGATTAAAGTGTACCCTGCTTGTGCAGTAATTGCCCCCCAAGATCCCCAAATTTTCGAACCTGCTGGCAGGGTCAAAACCAAGCTCCACTCACGTGAGATCCCAAAACAAGGCATCATTCTAAGCAGCTTTTTCTACACAGTAGTGATCACTCCTCTTCTTTGCCGCATATTTTGAGCATCAGAGGAATAGTCATTGACACTAATGTCTGAATTGTCATCATCCAGTTTTGGAGTTAGAAATGTGGAAAGCGGCAGTTCACACCTTGCTAAAGAACTGTTAAAGGCTGGCTGCAAACTCTGGCAGCTATTACTGCATCTTCTTTCAAACTTTCCCTCACACACCCCTCCCCCAGTCACACATTCCCACCTCAACTGTACTCCTGTTCCCCAAAACTCTCCCTCAGGCCCCCTCCTATCAGAACATAATTTCCTACTTCCAATAGCCAAACCCCTGTATTGCCTGACCCCCAATACACAAACGTGCTGAGCAGTGGCCCACTTGGAGGGGGGGCTGAAATCTGCTAATCTCCCCATGCTGTCTGTTGTCATACTGAAAAAACAACAAGGAGTTGTGTGGCACTTTAAGATTGCCTTGCATATATAGGATGCAAAGCGCCACCTTCTTCATGGTGCTAAAAACACACACTTCTAAAACTTTTCCAGGTACTAGTGAAGAACTAGTAAATCACACTAATATGTGTGAATTGGTTACATTGGGAATAGATAGGTCACGTCTGGAAAATATTTTTATGTATTTAGTGGTTACATAGTAAGCTTCATTCAGCATTAAACCTCAGCCAAATACACTCAAAAAAAGGCAGATAAATGATAAGTCTCGGGGCAGCTCATTAATGTAGGAGACACAACTGCTTTAGCCAACAACAGAGGCTAATGAATAAACATCCCTAAAAGCTTCCCCAGTGTCTTCTCACAGTGACACTATTATCAAACATTGCATATAAAATATCTTAGGGAGAAAAGGATCTTTGGGGCAAAAAAGATACCACATTTGAAGTAACACTTTTTATAGTCTCAGTTAGGACATTACTCCACCTAAAACCATATACCTAGGGGCTCTTTGATAGATGCTTTCAAGATTAGTCACCTGCAGCCAGCTTGAGGGTCATGTCAACAGAAGGCAATATTTCAGGCTACAGCCAGACTTTATGGTGTGTCATACGTCAGCTGTTTGACAAACCATCAGGTGAATGTCGGCGATGGCATCTAACAGTGATTGAGCTGCTTTTTATTATTTTAGGTCTCTTTATAAAAAGAGCTCTGCCTGCCTTGATCTCTGTCTCTGTCTCACACACGCATGTTCCAATGTCATTTAGTTTAGGCCTGTTATTCATCAAATCTCTTTTCACAGAGCCCATAGAGATGCAGAATGGCTCCTGTGCATCATTGCAGAGCTAGTGACATTTCAGGGGTGAGATGATCCCCTTCTGATATTAAAACCTGACAGGAAGAAGTCTTTGGGAGGTGACTCAGTCCAATCGGTCTTGCAGGAGACGTTAGTTTCCCAGCTGAGTGGTTCAGTCAAACACAGTCTTCCAGAGATCATCTCATCTCTCCCAAGTGTAACCACGCCATCATTGTTTGTAAATGGATGACATGACACCCACTGTTGTTTTAAGTCAAACATTTCTTGGGGCTGGTATTCACTGATGGCAGAAAATTCACCTCCAACAGATCGACCTTGCTGATCTACTGAGTGGGTCTGTGAACACCCACTTAGTCGATCAGGAGGGCGATCCCTGAACAGCGCCCCAGCAAGTAGCGTAGAGCTGAGTCAACAGCAGGGTATTTCTCATCGACTCAGCACACGGAAGACACAGTGGTAAGTAGGTGTTAGGCAGTCAAAGGGAGAAATGCAAGTTACTTAAATTAACTTGTGTATCGCCATTCGACTTCTGCTAAAATCCCCTCGTGGTGTAGGCCAGGACTCAGACCCTCTCTGTTAAGACCAAGGCTTGATGTTCTGCATTGTGCTATGCAAACATATTGTAGGAGACCATCCATGTCCAATAAAGCTTACATTTAAATACGCAGTAGTGGCTTCTGACTCTGCAGTGACCAAAAGACAGTGAGGAGAATGGTGGCGTCCCAAAAAAGGAGGCCTTCTTCACAGGCAGATTCAGAAAAACCATGTGTGTGTGGATCTGCTTACCAGGTAATGTGGCAGTCTGTCACCATCACCAGCAAGTTTTATTCCAATATCAGTTCATCCTGTGATCATTTGGGGTATTTTGGTGAGTATCTTGGCAATTTTTAAGCCAAGTATTTTTCCAAAATGTTGGCACACTGTTCTACTGGTGACTAAAATGGTGGAATTGTCTGAACAATACCTTGTACATAGAAGGTTCAGGTGATATGCTGCTGGTCCTACAATGGCCATGAACATCTAAATTTGCTCTTGTTCTATGGGTTTTGACCTTCCTAGTATTGTTTTATTACTGTATAGGGCCTGGCAGCCTGATTCACATTTATGCCAAAGCCCCTTTACCTCACTCTGACCAGACAAAGGAGCCTAGGTATAAATGAAAAAACAAGATCACAATTTGATTTCGCTTTGTAGTAGGTACAAAAACAGTCTCCTCCTAGGGAAATTATCATCAAAATGGTCCATGTGACACACTGAAACAATGCCAATGCACTTGAGAGGAGTGGATTGAAGAACAAGGGTTATGGCAGTAGCTCTCTTTTTGTCTGAACAATCAGCAAGATGCTATTTGCTCTCAAATTCCAGAGGGGTAGGTAGCCTTGTTAGTCTAGCTTAGCAAAACAATCAAGGAGTCCTGTGGCACTTTTAAAGGCTAACAATTTTATTTTTTGCATGAATTTTCATGAGTGAATCTCACTTCATTAGATGCTGACATGGAAAGATTTTTGCTAATGGTTGTCTCTGACTGCTTCTGCAAATTACTGCCCCTGCAGTATGCACCTCCTCATTTCAATGAATTCCTTACAGCTATGAGAAAAATCCTTTCTTGACAGAAAACCCACAGAGCTTTGGCCATCTGTCTCCGTGCTTCCACCAGGACCCTGATG
This sequence comes from Podocnemis expansa, assembly GCA_007922195.1. Classification (NCBI taxonomy): domain Eukaryota; kingdom Metazoa; phylum Chordata; order Testudines; family Podocnemididae; genus Podocnemis; species Podocnemis expansa. The sequence goes on from ML682007.1 coordinate 29,438,061, forward strand.
TATTGGCAACCTGGCATACCTCCACATCAGGGCACTTATGTGATGAAAACTTTCTGCCTGTGGGTGTTAAATATCAATTTCTAAGCATACACGATATGATCAATATCTGATAACTGCAGAATATGCGACCAGAATGGGAGTATTTCCATGCAGGATGTTCAGCAGACCCAAATAATCTATGCCAGGCGCAGCCAAACTGCGGCTTGGGAGCCACATGCAGCTCTTGAATGAAAAATTCCAGCTCCCAGAAGCATATCAGCAAATCAATTTAGGAAAGCTGCCCCAGCCTAGGAGTTTTAAATCTCTGGCCCTGAGTATGCTTGGGGTAGGGGGAGAGCCCCAGCCTGTGCCTAGCCACTGGAGTGGCCACGGAAGTGGGCTCTGGGTATGTGTGGGGGTGTCGGCCCGTGGGAGCCAGTCTCAGGGCCTGGGGGTCCAGGAGGGGGTTGGGGACAGCAGGGAGAAGCAACGGCGCAGTCAGGGATGGCAGAGAGAAGTGGTGGCATGGTCAGGATTTAAAAAAAAACAACTCGCCACTAGCCTGCAGTCTTCTACATTGAATGACAGCTAAATTTTTACTGTATATACCTAGTTTTCATGGTAACCTGAAGTAATTATTAGAATCTGACATTAGTAGGATCCATATTTGCCCTCTTTTTACGACAAAATTAAAGCGTGCAATGAATTTTAACCTTAGTAATTTTGGACTAGGTAAAAGTATATGGACATGAGCCTCAATGTGGCTCTCAAAGGTTTAATAATCAGCTTGTGTGGCTCTTGAGTTCTGTAACTTTGGCCACTCCTGGTCTATGCTGCTGACTGACTGCTGTGATATCAGCTAGAGTTAAAACAAGTTGGGATCTGGTCAGTATTTGGATGGCTGCAGATAGTACAGCCCTGAACTGAACTAATGGCCCACTCACGTAATAGGTTGGTTTACTTCTGCTGGTGTGTTCCAAAAGTGTAGCCACATTAATCTAGTTCTGTAAAACAAACAAGGAGTCCTGTGGCTCTTCTAAAGACTAACAAATGTATTTATTTCATGAGCTTCTGTGGGAGAAAATCCCATTTCATCTTACAGCATCTGACGAAATGGGATTTTCTTCCATAAAAGCTCATGCAATAAATAAATGTTAGTGTTTAAAAGATATTGGTGCCATGTGTGAGCTGCTATAATCCACCCCAAAGGCTACAATCCACCCCAAAAAGCATTTTGTTGGTGAATGATCTGTTACAAGTACAGAGGGCGATTTCATTATGTGTGCCTACAGCTCTGTGCATAGACAATTAGATCCGTACTAGAGGTAGTTTGTTAAGTGCTTTGGACCTGAAAGTGCTCTCTAAATGCACGATGTTTTCGTCCAAGAGCTGGCTGAGGCAACACAGCCATGCAACAGCCAACCAGCAAAGTGAGCTGCTAGTCTTAGCAACCTGTTGATGCTGGCAGTGCTCACTGGGTATCTATTAAGAATAAGTATCTGGCATCACTTCCTATATGTGGAAAATCATTCCTCTTCCTTTGGATTTCAGTGTAGCAACATCAATCACACGGAGCCCCATTTGCATTCATAGGGCTGCGATAGGCAGCACCACAGGACTTCCACAGCAGTACAGCTCAAAGTCCCATTATTGTAAACTGCTACCTCCCATTTTTAAAAGGCTTTCAAGGTCCCGCAGGGGTTTCCCTATATCTTGTTCCCAGCAGCCTGCACCTCTCTCGCCTCAAAAACAAAATACTTCATTTTAGAAACAATTAAGGACGAACAGTAAAACCAAAACAAAAGTAATGGAGTGTTTGGCCCACGCAGAGATTTTGTCATCAACATTTTAACCAAGGCTACTTTACAGTCAGAGCCAGAGAGCTTCTGGGACACACTGGATACTAGCGGCAAGGAAACAGAACGTCCTGCTTTGGGTTAGAAATTGGCTTTCAGTTCAGTTTTAAGGGCCTTTTTGTGGTGATGTGAGCGAGGCTCTGACATAAGCTCCTAAGTGCTGGGCAGGTTTTTGGCAAGATGCGCTCATGTTTATGTCCAGGAGAGGTTTAGCTCTGCGTACATTTTGTTATGGAGCCCAAATGTTTGTAGAAGGTGGCGGGAAGATTGCACCTGTGTTGCTCAGGGGTTGGTGATGAGACAGTCTTTCACCTCTTAGGCCCTGGTTCCTACCCAGCTGAGATGCCTCTCAATGTATTTAAGCTTTCCTCAGTAGTGACAGAAAACCCTCAGCTCAGGGCTGGCCAGCACTCAGCGCCGTCCAGCCCCCTCAGCCCAAAAGCCATTAATGCTGCAAGTTCTGGGCAGCAGGAGCTAATGGGCTAGGAGACAGTTTTCCCCCAAACGGGTGGGTGTCATTGGTTCGGCAGAACGCTAGGGGGAGGTTTGCCCAGGCTGTTCCCAGTGTGAGGCCTCACAGAGGATTACAGTCTCCATGGCTGGCACTGTCCATGAACACTAAACTCTGAAAATTCAACCCCTGGTGCCTGCAGGGCCCCACATCTGAGGAGCAGTGTTCTCGGGTGCGTCTCTTCTTCTCAATGCCCCTGACCTTCAAGGTTCCTCTTGCACTTTGAGGCCCCTTTGCAAGCAATGCATTTACACACCCCGTCTACAGGGAGGCATGCGCCTACGGATGGAGACCTGAGTGGATAATCACCCAGTTGGAAGCAGGAGCAGAGAGGGCAGCAGCACTTGTCACCTTTGTGCTTCCCCTGTGCTCCTGGAGAGACGGGTGAAATCTGCACTCACCACCCTCCTCCACTTGGGAAGAATCTGTGTCCAGAACGGAGAATAACTCCTAATCAGAGTGTTAGCCATGTACAGGTCTGCAGGGCCTGCACCGGAGTAGAAGCTAGGAAGGGATATATACAGACATTTGCCACACACAGCGCCCTCCCCCGCTCGGCTAAGTTGACTTAACAAAGTTGACTTAGGGGTATGTTTATTCTAGCAGACATACCCCGGGCCCAGGAGCAGGCCCTGCCCTGCCCCAGGGCACGATCTGGCTCCAGGACCTTGATCTGGCCTTAAGGGCAGATCTGGCTCCCGCCACTGGCAACAAAGGGCTGGAAGCCCGATCTGGTTCCCAGCGCTTTGCCGCAAGCAGCAGGGGCTGAGACCCTGCTCCTGCCACCAGCAGCAAGGCACTGATAAACTGGGTTAGTGGGCTGTCTCCCTGGCTCTGAGCCACCTGCCAGTGGTGGCAAGCAGTCCAGGGCCAGATCTTGTTCCCAGCTGCCTGCCAGTGGCTTCTGGGGACAGCTCCAAGCCCCTTTCCGCAAGGGTAGAGACTGGATCTGGCTGCCAGCCTCTTGCAGAGGTTCCTGGGGCTCGATCGGGCCCCCAAGCTGGATTGGGGCCTGGGGCGGGGCTGGGGCCAGGGCCAACCCTTCCTACCCTCAAAAGTCCACTTACTGCTTAAGTCGCCTTTCAGGGCAGGAGTTATTAAGTCAACTTAAGTAAGTGCTTAAGTCAACTTAATAAATTCTGAATAGGGGCATGGAATAACTTTAGTCGACTTAAAGCAGATTAAGTCGACCTAAGGTTCCAGTGCAGACATATCATTGAGCCTGACTCCCCATGAGGAAGGAAGATGCCCCAGCAGAAACTCAGTGCTCAGCTCAGCTGGTGGTTTCATAAACTTAAGGACTGTATGGTCAGAAGGGGCTGATATGATCAGCATCAAATTTCAAGACTAAACTTCCTGATAACCAGTTCATATCCATTTGTTCTTGTGTCCGCTTTGGAGCTGAGCTCAAATAACTCCGCTTCCTCCCTGGTATTTATCCCTCTGATTTATTTATAGAAAACAATCATATCTCCCCTCAACCTTTTGCTTAGGCCAAACAAGCCAAGCTCTTAGAGTCTCCTTGCTTAAGGCAGGTTTCCCATTCCACGCATCAGCCCTTTTCTACACTTGTTCCAGGTTGAATCCCTCTTTTTTTGAAGATGGGGGACCATGGGAGAGGAAGATGATAGCACTGAGCTCTGACTCTTTTGGTCCCTGATGCCCTGGGCAGTCAGCAAGGCTGGGCACAGCATACAGTGCTAAGAGGGAACAATAAGTCAAGACTGGGGCCTGTTTTCAAATTTGCAGTGTTACCTCCTTTGCCTGGGGTTTGAGGGACACCTCGGCCAACTGCAGGAAATGATTCCATCTCCAGAAGCTGCTAAGTCAGGTTAGGAGGTGTATAGAGATGGGTCAACCTCTACACACTCACCCATGGCTTACATCTTCCCAGTTCCCCTTCCCTTCCAGAGTTTCTCTCTGCTCTGTGGCTTTCTCCCCCTAGTCTGAATAGTGCTGTGCAAGCTTGGCTGGTTGGAAAAGGGCCCGGCTTTCTGAACACCAACAAAAATGGATCCCCATTGTTTTATTGCAAGTGGCTTTGATACAGAGGGGGACTGGCTGAAGGAATGGAGCACGGATGCTTTCTTGGGCCAAAGCTCCAGAACTGATGGTGGAGTGCCTATTGTCTACCAGGGCCTGTGGGACAAAGCTCCTCACCATGAAGGAGATTGAGCAGGATAATCTTCTCCTGATGGAGGTGTGTCCTGGTGCTGTTTTAAATTCTGCCTGCTATCTGTGCCCCTCCTCTGTAGCAGGATGGTTTGTCCGTGCCCTGCTTGACTGTGACTACAACAGCAGTATGGTCCTTGCAAGAGACTTCACGTATACCATCCAAAGTCAGAACCAAAAGAAGCCATTCTTGCTCAGCCTGGTAGCTGCGTGGTGTCCTCCAGCATTTGGTACCCTGGAGGTGCAGTACATCTGAATGAAGAACACTCACTGCCTTGTCTTAGGGGCTATGATGGATCATGTTTGTGCTGAGAAGTCCACTGTGAATATTTGCTCAGTCCTCTATGTCCCCCACTTACTGATCTGGCCATCACCACATCTCAGACTGTGATCCTCCCTCACCCAGCCTGCACCTCCAGCAGCGCCTTAATGCCAAACCATTGCAAGACCTGACTTTCACCCAGGCACGTGCCAGGTTCTTCTGAGAGCATCATCAACAGCGGAAGCCTTGTCCAAATCTTGCAGCAGCAATAGGATGTTAGGGAGTTTCAGATCCAGTTGTTCTGCCAGCAGTGCACCTAGGCTGTTCCATGGTCCTTCCATCATGCTAGGAGCACCCTGAAATGGGACCTCTTGAATCTGCATGGTAGACTTGATATTGAATCCGGCACAGATCTGCCAGATTCCTACTGAGAAGAACCTGCTTTGGGAGGGATCACTGGAAGAAACAGCGCAGGGCGTGCTGGCTCAGGTCTCACCCAGCTGCCTGACACCGATGGTCCCACATTACATGACTTGGGTATGGAAAGGAAGGATGGGGCCCATTGGCAGATCCCCTGTCTCCCACTGCCCAGCACTCATCTGCAGCTGCCCACAGATCCCGGAAGCAGCTGTTTCCTGCGACAGCACTTTGTACTTGCCTGTGGTCTGTGAGGAGCTAGTGCTGGAAAAGCTGCGCCAAGGGTCACCCTGTCTGATTGGCAAGGAGCAGTGGCACCTGGAGGCACTTTCATTGGGCCTGATTGTATCCCCATGGTGCTGGAGCATGTCCAGGAGAAGACGCTACCCCTCCACCAACACTGGGAAGGAACTACCATGCTACCTCTGCGACTTGCAGAACCGTGAACCTGCTTCCCTCCCTTCTGCTCCTATCCAGGCCCTTGGCCAATCAGATGCAGATCTGTCTGGGCTCCTCAGTACATTCTGAGCAAACATATTTATCCTTGTCCCTGAGTTTGTGATAACTCGTTTTTAAGACATGATATCTTCATTGCCTGCAAACATTTAGGTCTGGTTGTGGGGTTTCTTTCAGTGGACTGGAAGAAGCTATTGATAGGTTTGGTCATCTATTTCAAACATTAAAAAAATCTTTCAGCTTGGGCCAGTGGTTAGTATTTTGTTGGGTTCTTTCATTATTGGTCTGTAATATTTACAGTGGGGGTCCTTAGCTGCTGCTTCACAATACATGGAGACATCAGGGGTGCTCATGTCTGAGACATTATCTGAGATTCAAACCATTCTTACATCTGCTAATGAGCCAACTGACCAGCCTCTCCTTGCCAGAGCTGCCAGACGCTTTCCCTGCTTGTTTTGTCAGCCTGCGCTGAAGACGTCTCAGTTTTTAGCGCAGCTGAGGTGACACGTGGGCACTTTGCACCTGTTTGAGACAATCCGAACAAGCATCCATTGCCAGAATCATTTGGGCCAAAAACCGTGCTTCCCTTCTGGCATCTTGGCAGAGTGTGGTCTCCCCTGCTGACCCAACGATGGCAGTGCATCACCTCACGGATTAAAGCGTTGGAGGGGGAGGCTCTCAGCAATATGTGATGAAGGCCTAGGAAGGGGCTGAGAAGAGGGGGTACAGCCACCTGCAGAAATGGTGCCAGCTCCTTCCTGGGCTTTCTTTTCAGCTCGAGTTGCCAAAAACCTCGGGACCTTAATCTTGTGGCACTGGCTAGTGTGTCCCAGACCAGATTCAGAGCCACATCAACTGCTTTTTGCAGTGGTTGACATTGGTGATTCCTGCCTTGCTGTACTTGTCATTGTGTGACGACGGAAGTGAGGGGTTCAATGACCTGATCAGGGGGATGTGGCATTTCACCTCTGGTTTGGTCAGCGACTGCTGCATGCCCTCTGGTCTGGCAAGGACTCCTTTCCTCCCTCCTCCCTTGTGCTGGGGGATGAGCTTTGACTCTCCCTTGGGGCTGCTAGGCCCTGGAAGATGTGAGTGTCAAGATTTGCCTCTGTTTAACCATAGTCTTTTCAATGCGTGCTGATTCCTGTGATGTGCTTGGCCAGACCAGGCACTTTTCCAGCCAGTTGCTCTGGTTGGAGCCACTCTTTTAGCTGACTTTCCCTCTTTGATGCTGTCCCTGAAGGAGACTGCTTTCTGGTTTTCCCAGGCTGGGTCTACCAGGCTGTCCCCCCCGATTGCTCCTGGTTGGTCAAGCTGGAAGCCTGTGGTGGCTCTGGCTGGTGAAACTGTGATCTAGTTTGTACATTTTTTGGAGAAGGTCCACTGTGATTTCGAAGCAGTGCTCCCTCAATGGGCTGCTCAGTAGCTCCAGATGGGTGCCTATGGATTGTTCTTCAGGAGGCCCTTCCCTGGTTGCGTCCCCTACAGTGGATGGGATGTGAGTGTGAAGCCACCCAGTTTGTTACCCTAGTTGCTGTTCAGCTTTTTAGCACCAAAGTGCAGCATTATGCTACCGTCTCTGATTTCCCTGACACCGCTTGGAGGATGCTTTTGTTCCTGGGCAACTCCATGTTCTCAACCTGGAGGCTGCTGTACAAGTTTCCTCTCCCGAAGCACTCAGGGGACTTGCAATGGTGAGTCTTGCCTGGCATTGTGGTGATTAATCCTGTTTTGAGCTGCAGCTCCCTGGAGATGTCTGCCCACTACCCTTTCTGCTCAGCATCAGACACTTCATTGGACTGCGCCTGCTTGATTCTGCTCTGTGATTTTTTGCAGAAGCTTTTCAGCAGTTCAGGCCTCATTTTCTCCAGGCCCCATGAGTGAGATACAGGATTCACAAAAGATCTGTTTGCTGCCTGGCTCAGACTTCACTGGTTCAGGCTGAATTGGCCCTTTTGAAATCCTGCAAAGCCGGGGTGGCAGCATATGATCCACTGGGGCAGAGTTTCTTGTGCTGACAGGCCCAGTGGCAGGTTGACTACACCTTTTATCGGCTAGCTTATCACCTGGCTACATTTCAGCTGAGCTGTCCATGATGTTTTGAGTGAACTTGCTGATTGAGGTGCCTTAGTGACCAGTATGTGATGTTAGCTTGGGAGGAGGGTGGTTGTCCTTCACTAGCCTACTCTGGGGGGGCGGCGGTTAAATAATAGTTATACCTGTATAACTCTTTTAATGTTTATAGGGGCAAGAAAGGTTTTCACACCTTATCAATTTCAAAAGGGATAGCCCTGTTAGTCCAGTCCAGTAAAAAAACAACAAGGAGTTGTGTGGCACTTTAAGACTAACAGATTCCTTTCTGTAAGTCCACCCATCTTCAAAGCATCTGAGGAAGTGGGATCTTCTCCCACGAAAGCTCATGCAAAAAATAAATCTGTTAGTCTTAAAGTGCCACACAACTCCTTGTTTTTTTTTCACACCTGGCTCTGACGCTGTCTGTCTGTCAGAAGCCATGTGCACAGACTAACACAGTCTCTCTCACACACCTAGACATGGACAGAGTTTCCCTCCCTCTCATAGGCACTGACGCTACTAGCTGGCAGTGATGTCAGTTGTTCAAGGGGCGGGGGAGTGCATCTGTCTAAATATCAGAGTGCCCATCCATCAAAGCAGGCACCACCCAGGAGCTAAAAATAGCCACACAACTGTGCTATTCTTTCTGTGCAGCTCCGGCTCCCCCCACAGGCAACCCCTGGGGAGCAAGGGGACTAATGGCCAGGGGAGAGGAAACCCGTCCTCGCATGCTGCTTCACCAAAAGTTACAAGGTCCAGCTCACTCTCACTTGGGGAAGGGCTCAGGCAGGCCCTGGGAACAGCAACGCCAGGGCCATCAGTGCAGCCCCACCCCAGACAAGCTCTGGTTTTATGGATCCTCATATTTGCTGATGTCCTGACATTTTCATTAAAGGCACCAGAGAGGGAGTGCGCTTTGGAGATGGTTTACCTGTGTGGAAGTTTGTATGCTGACAGGATGCCCAGCAATCCTCATTTCAAAAGGATAGCTCCCATCATTGGGGCTTTTTTTTTTAATGCAGGTGCCTGTTACCCCACCACCACGGGTCCTGATTTTTTATACTATATGTTCATCCTACATACTGAAGGCTCATGACACAGCCTGGGAGCATTGACCCGGGCCAGGTGCCTGGCGATCACTCCCCAGTCTATTTGTTCAACACCATTATTGAGTGGGGGGGGAGTTGTTCTGGCTTGTAGGAAGCACAAGAGCTGTGTAGCTTGTGTGGTTCTAGCTGCCCCTATAATTTCTTTCAACACCTTCAGTAACCTGCAAGGCTGAAAAGGGTTTCTGGGGGGGGGCCAAGGCAAGAAGCAGCTCCAATCACCCAGAGTCAGCCTGGGTGCTGCTCAGCAGCTAGGCAAGGGGGCTAATATGGGGCTAATAGAAGTGCCGAAATAAGCAAAATAACCCTAATGGGCTGCCACACTTTTCCCTGGTTTATTGCAATGCTAAAAAGACCTGGCGTGTTAGTTTTGGTCATTGCTCTGACCCGCCCAGTGCAAGGGGGTTAGGGACAGGCCCCTGCTGGTGGCTCTGAGGGCTGTGGTGTTGAGGCGGGAAGGGGGACACCCCAACCCGTTTGTCTGTGGTGGAAGAAGGGGGCACCAGTTGGTTTGTGGGGATGTCTCTTGGTTTGCTTGTAATGGCTGCACATCTGTACAAGCCTTGTCTGGTGTCTTTGGCACTCCCCTGCAGCAACAGCGGCCAGAGGAAAGGCCTGGCTGAGCCAGAACTGCATAAAGGTCAGGGCTTCTTTAATCCGAAGTAAAAAGCCAAACCCAAATCACCCATAACTTGACCACCCATAGCACAAATCAGTCAGGGCTGGACTAGCTACATCGGCGCCTGTTGTGGGCGGCCAAGACCTTCCAACTTCTCACTCGTTTGGAGGACTCAGCTGAAAAGCGGAGTCCTTCCCGTCGCAACGCCTCCAAACCAATTCGCAGCAGCGGCTGAAGGAAACGTCTGGCCCCGACAGGCAAATAAAATTGCTCTCGTCGAGGCGGAGCGACCATTGCCAGCTCCTCTCCGGGGGGATTTGCAGCCCCGAGATACAGCGCCGAGCTCCTGCCGCCCACCGGCCTCCTCTAGCGCCGCGGCCGCGCCGGTGCCCGGGGCTCCGTGTAAACGCGGAGCGCGGCGCCTGTGCCGGAGCTGGGGCCGCGCCCGGGGACTCGCCGGCAAAGGGCGCCCGACGCGGGGCCACGGCTGGGAGCCTGGGGGGTGGCTCCGCCGGGCCCCAGAGAAGGGTTTGCTGGGGCCAAGCCAGACCCGCCGTGTGAACAGGGAGCCGGCGCGGGAAACGCGATTCGGATCGACGGGGCGGTGCCACCCGCCTCCGGGCTGGGTCCGGCTACACCGGGCGGGGACCCGCCGGGGGCATCGCCATGGGGGGCAGAGGTGCCCGGCCGCCCGGATCCGGGCTGGGAGCGGCTAAAATGAGGCCTTGGGGGGTCGGAGCCAACAGAAAAACACACGCGTGGGTGTGTAACGCGAAATACACCACGGGCCTGGAGCAGTAACACCCGCTTGTGTGTGAAACACCGCGCCACAGTCGTGTAACACTAACGCGTGTGTGTGTGTGTGTGTGTGTGTCACTGCATAGTCGTGTAACGTGTGTGTGTGTGTGTGTTTGTGTAAAGCACGGTCGTGTAACATACAAGTGTGCGTGAGCGAGAGAGACACAAAATCAGCGTTACCCCACCAGTGCGCCATCATGTCTGAGCAAGTGTGCCACAAAATGTTTTGAAAACCAACGCAAAGGGCTCCGGCTTGCTCATGAATATTCATGAGTGCATGTGAAAAGTAGATGGTGGGGGGCCTCGAATGAATTAGAAGAAACACGGCGTGCCACGGCAGAGCAAATGGTGGGGCCTACTGCACTAAGTACAGCACAGGCCTGTAACAGTAACACCTCTGTGTGTGTGTGTGTGTGTGTGTGTGTGTGTGTGTGTGTGTGTGTGT